>CAHIKZ030001582.1:142500-217500 GCA_903632075.3 Acanthosepion pharaonis
TTTCTATTCTTTTTAAGAAGACACATTTACAAGAATAGAAAAAAAAAGCAACAAATAGACTGAATAATGAAAGACAAAACTTATGATTATATTGCACTATATTTGACAACATAAAAAATTGCACCCCTCACAAACACACACATATGCACACAAAAAAAGCTAAAAAATTTCCCCCGGGTAGAACAGGTGTAACTAAGCAATGTAGTTTATCTGAGTACTTTCTATGAAAGTAGCAATAGAGCTTGATACATCTCATCAATGAGAGAGGGGTTGTAGGGTGGAAAATAATTTGTCACCTGCAAGGACACGGAGATGCTTTTGGACTGGAAAGAGATATATTTGTTGTCCAGTGCCTCACTGATTTCATGAGTAATGGTAGTTAGGACATCACCAGTACTGCTTAAAAAGAAAAAAGGTTGCTTTTATTCAGGTAATCAACAACCTTCTTGATTATCACCTCAAAAAGCTTGTTGATGATACTAAGAACACTGATGTATCTGTACTGAGAGGAGGATGATCACGCCCACATTTCTGAAAACCACACACATGCTTGACACCTTGCACAGACTTGGGATGGACTTTTCCTTCAGTGGTTAAATAATTTTGATAAGATCGGTAAAAAAAAAATAGTTGTTAATATTAATTTTATTATTAAAGAGGGATTATTTATTTTTGTTTTTGCTTTGGCTTTTTATTAAAAAGAAAAAACAATAATTTACCTTAAAAATAAAACATAATTTATATTAAAAATTAATCTGAATCAATGTGTTTAAGCAGACATTAATTTTTTTATGCCTACATGTAACCATCAATTCATTTCTTTTGTTTAATAAGATAGGGTAATTAAGTGTTTTAAGATAATCAGTTTTTCAACAGGGAATAAGTTAAATCTATTTCCTTTCCTTTTATAAGATTTGGCCTTTGCTGTAATATCCCAGTTGATGAAAGGGGAATTACCAACATTTTTTAGTTGGCAGAAATATTTGGAGAGAGCAATGCTGTTTTGTATTTTATATTACCTAAAGTCATTTGATGATATTTGAAATGAAATTTCCAAGGATTTTAAGTGGGAGCAAAATAAAATTTAACATCATTACCAGAATGTATATTCACTCGGTATACAATATTATCAGTCATATATTGATTGTTTTTGTTAAAAATATTTTTTAGTGTTGGTGAATGGTTAAAATGCTTATGGATTAAATTTAAGAAAATTCTTCTGATACTAGTTTGAGCATTACAATTAAGAGGTGGATTAAACCGTATGATTTTACATTTATGGTGTTTTCTGTTTATTTTTACCGTCTTTGTTTTTTCTAAATACTCCAAATTTACTTTATGATTGTTTAATTCTAAGGCCTTTATATATTTAATTTTAATCTTATGAAATATTTCCTTATTGCTGGAGTAGGTCGATAATCTAACTTGGACTGATTTATGTAAATTATTTAGAATTTTGTGGTGGTGGTTTGATTCTTTACTGATGTATCTATTGTTATATAGATCTTTATTGCTTCATCAGTAATGTATCAAAAGATACATGATCGCCCAAGCATGTATCTTGTATGGCACTTTAACTGACTGGCTGATACATACATACATACATACATACATACATACATACATATATATATATATATATATATATATATATAACAAATCAAAGTATTGGTAAAACTAACAGAAAGTCTGCTTTCTTTTTTTATTATTATTAGAACCCATTTAAAAACACAGACACAAACTTACCAGACTCTATCCGAAACATACTAGTTGAAAATACAAGTATCATAACCTCATCCACATGTAAAAAAAGATTAAAAATAATGGAAGCCTTAATAATAAAAAAGAAAAAGCCAACACTTAATAATATTAACTACGAGCACGGCCATAACGTGCTGTGTTTGGAAAATAAAACATCTTTATAGCACTAAAAACATACACACAATGCACACACCCAATTATATTGAAAAAAAATAAAATCATCCTTGATAATGGTTAAAAGTCCAGCTGAAAGCACTTGGAATTATAAAACATCTGGACAGTTTCTACATGTTCTGTGTCCAAAAAAAGAAAACACTTGTTCAAACACAAGAAAAACTAAATAAAAAGCTTAATCATAGTACCTACCTTGACTTTTGTTTTTAATGAAACATGCATAAATATATATATATATATATATATATATATAAACAATGACAGTACTTTTCAAAAAAAATGGACTACATAGTTATTTCTTGAAGATAACATTTTTAAGTCTTTGCAATTACAGTGCTCAGTATCAAGAGATAGAACATTGTTAGCAATAAGTAGAATTATATAGTCATTTATCTTGTCTTTAATTTGATTCCACTCCTTGGGAGGCTTGATTGTAAAATATTTTTCTTAAAAATTGTTAATTGATTTTCCTATTAAAGTAAAATTATTTGATTTTGTTCTGTCATAAAAGTTGTGTGATGTGAATTCATTTAACATTGTTTAATTTTTTGTTTTTATATAATTGAAATTGATATAACTTATGATTTGAATTGTATATGTAGACACATGCACACATATTTTACAATGGACACTGAAGTCAGTACTGAGTGGTGACAATCTGTTTCATGTTTAATTTGTAACTGGAAGTTGATATCAATGCAACTTTTGAATTGAATTGCATATGTAGACACACACAAAATTGGACAATGAAATCAACACTGCGCAGTGGCAGTCAGTTTCATGCTTGAAGGCAATCTTCAGGCCATGTGTGTTGGCTTGACTATTTATATATAATATTCAATGGTGCATTATGTATAGTAAGTCTACTGTATTATCCTAATGGTTATTGAGTAGGCAGTAACAGTTATATTTGAAATTATTCTAGAGACTATTGAATAAAAATAATTGTGAATCCGAATGCAGTTTTATAGCTATTGCATAGTGTTGTTTGTTATCTTTTACTGATTATTTGTTATTATTATTATTTACTCATGTTTATGTGTGTATTTATAGTTTGTTAATTTGTTTAATATTTATTTTCATTTTTTTGTTTTTGTTTATTTGTTATTTTGTTATTACTTTATATTTTCAGTTTGGTTCATTTTTGTTTAATTTAAAGTATTGGCTTTATCTAAAGAATGTTATATTATCTGGTATATGTGTATTTTTGCATTATATTATAGTTATTATCTGCATAGTATCTAGTGTATATATATATATATATATATATATATATATATATATATATATATATATATATCCAATGATGTTTAGTAGGGATAATTCCAAGGAAGATATGAATCCAAAGAGAGCTCAATGTAAAAACAGAGCAATATTATAATAAATAAGGAATCCTTAATAATCCATCATGGTAACAATTTATTTCATTCAGACCAAAAATACATTGAGAAAATCATTATATTTATTATTTACTCATGTAAAATCATCATCATCATTATTATTATTATTTACTCATGTTTATGTGTGTGTGTGTGTGTGTGTGTGTATATATATATATATATATATATATATGTTTAATTTAATTGAAAATGGTTGATTTTTACTTTTTTAGTTAACTTTTCTTCATTATGTACAAGAGTGTATGTTTTGGTCTTAAATTATCTCAATGTTTGTATACATATTGTCTGTTTATGATTGCGTGCTTTCAACCATACTTCTGGTCATTTTCAAGATGGAGATTATTGTCTTTGCTATATTCATATACTTTTAAAGCATGATGTTGGCTCTGCTATTTTATGTCATAATCAGGTGAGTGCTAAGGAAGATTCTTCATTGGTTAAATGTATCATCAGATGTTGAATACATTTAAAAACCTAGTCCAACTAGTGATTTTATCTAGTTTTAGGTTTATATATATATATATATATATATATATATATATATATATATATATATAAAACATGTTTTACTGAATATTATTAAAAAGTTGTGTCTATATAATTTTTTATTAAGTTTTCACAATTTCTGAATAAATTGTTTTTTTTATATATATATATATATATATATAAAAGTGAACATTGAAATCAACACTCACAGGCGACAGGCTGTTTTGTATCTAGAAAAATCAGCCTGCATCGCCTGTGAGTATTGACTTCAATGTTCACTTTATATTTACATATGCTCTATCTCTGATATTGAGCACTTTATTCCATAAATAGAGCACATTTTAAAACTATATTTTTCACACACACACATATATATATATATATATATATATATATATATATATATATATATAGTTGTATATTTAGAGGCAATCCTTCCTTTATGCATGTTTCATTAAAGCAACAGAGATTCAATGTACTACGGTTAAGCTTTTTTACTTTAATTTTTCTTTTGTTCAGAACAAGAGCTTTCAGAAAGCTCTTGTTCGAAACACAAGAAAAAATTAAATAAAAAGCTTAACCATAGTACCTTGTCTGTCATTTTTGAAACATGAAACATATATATATATATATATATATATATATATATATATATATATATATTATTTTGGGTGGTGGAGGGATTACTGAAGGTGGTTGTTGTGTGAGCAGTAAGATTAAGAGGTGCAGATATGTGGGAAAGATAACGGTTAACTCTATACTTGAAGAGGTTAAGATTGTAGTGTTCTGGAATGCATCCTCCTCCTGGGATTCTGTTCTGCAATGCAACAGTTCTTGAGAAGAAGCTATCTAAGTAGAACTTACTCATTACTAAAAGATTACAAAGGAAACGAGGGTGGTTTGCTTTTATATACGTGGTGTGGGGGCTTTTAGCTGGGAGGGTTAGAGTTGGGGGAACTAAGAAGGTAGTTTTGGCTCTCCACAATTTCCTGTCAATTTTAGTTCTAAGTAATGCCTGATTCATTACTCTCCTTATCTGTATCCAAACTAATTAGCTCCCTCTACCCCTCCATCACTCAATAAATCTTATGAGTATTAAAATTTCCAAGCCCTCTTTCCTCACTATGTGTTATGGTCCAGGTTAGGACCAAGGAAGAACAACACAAACACAAGAGTAGAAATAGTGAAATAATAATGGAAGGTGTTAGTATGAGTGTCAGTCTGGTTTGGAGTGAACTACTATCGGCTCGACTCGGTTCGACCCTCTCTCTTGAGAGGCGTAGTATACATAGTGTTAGGAAGAGTTCATTCTGTAGTTGATATTTTTAGGATACATAGAGTCATGGGTCCTTACCTATGACACTATGTATCCTAAAAATATCAACTGTCTCTTTCTGATTGTAAGTATGAGTGCTTTTCTTGTTGCTGTTTTCCTTAAAACTTCCTCATTGCTCATATGTTCTGGCACTGGTATTTCCAGCAGCTTTCATTTTGAGTCCTCTTCAAGTACTCACTGCTATACGGGATGATTTTAGGAAATCATTATATGGGTTCTAATCCTGTGAAGAATAACTGCAAAAACATTCCCCTCCTTCAATTTACAGACAAATTGTATAAATGATGTTCCTGCTATATATATATATATATATATATATATATATATATATATATATATATATATATATATATATATATATATATATATATATATATATATATATATATATATATATATATATATATATATATGTATGTATATAGATTCTTGATAAAATCCAAA
The DNA here is from genome assembly GCA_903632075.3 of Acanthosepion pharaonis. Lineage (NCBI taxonomy): Eukaryota > Metazoa > Mollusca > Cephalopoda > Sepiida > Sepiidae > Acanthosepion > Acanthosepion pharaonis. Next base: position 148,102 of record CAHIKZ030001582.1, read on the forward strand.
GTAGAATCTGCAGTGTCATTGATCCTGACTTGACATCTCAACTTCTGTCACTTTTCCCACCACTGTGATGTAGCTTCCCTGTGTATTTTCTCTAAATATTTTAATTGTAATTTTTCTGAGGAAATCTCATTTATGGCACTTAGACTGCATGAATTTAAGCCCAGTAATAGATTGACAGCAAGATCTCATTTTTCAGTTGAAATGTTTAGAATTAACTATAAGTTCTGTACTGGCAGCTACTTTTTCCACACTTCTTGCTTGTAGAACTCTCTTCTGGCTTCTTGCTTTCCAATCAACTTTGATCTTCAAAAATTTAAATGCAGTGTCAATCATTATCTTCTGTATTATTAATTTTCTTTTATTGTTCTCTCTCCTTAATAATGTTTTTCTTTTTCTTATATTCCTTCACACTCATAGTGGCTTTGTTGCCCTGTTTTGGGTGAAAGGATTAAAAAAAATGCATATTGGGATATCTTTCTAACTGTAGTGACCTTAAACATAGTAGCAGTAGCAGCTCTAAAATAAAATTCATATCTGCAGCAGCTTAAGCATAATAGCAGAAACAGCTCTAAATAAAACTAATCAGCAGCAGCTGTTAAATATAAAAACATGTGAAACCTAAAGTAACACTCTCTTCTGGTGTTATGAACTTTGCTTACTGAAGTGTGTTTGTGAGTAGTGTTACTGTGTTTGTGGGTAGCATTCACAACCCTTTTAAAGGGCTGTGAACACTACCCACAAACACAGTAAGTTCCCACTATAACATATTCTTGACCATTTCATTGTGTATACAGTTTGCTTCTAAGAAAAGAAACTCTTGTTTTAAACTTTCCTTTTGTCAGTTTGTCTAATGTTTATTTTGCTTTGTAAATCAATTTGCCTGTTATTTTATGCATGTACTCTTTTTCACCACCATTATTTCATGTACTACAAAATTTCCTCTAAGAAACCTTACACATTTAATTATTGAAGTAGCTAATCACTAAATAACCAATAAAATGGACCACTTCATTGTTTTATACCCCATATTTTTGTTCTTTCTTGTCTTGAAGTCAGAAGGCTACAATTACTTGAATGTATCCCTTTTGCATGTTAACACCATTCTTACTTTGTGAACATTTTACCCTTATTTCTGTTGCTTTGCTTAGTTTTATCTTGCATGTGTATTGTTTGTTTAGTATTATTTTTCCCCTGTTCCTTTTCTTTCTTTTGCTATTGTTTATTGGAAATTTTGTCAGTTCCATTTGTTTAGCATTTTCACCAATTAAACTTAACCATGGCCATTTACTCTACACTCCCTGCTATAAAGGGAGATTTTTATGAAATCATTATATTAAATTTAAGTAAATAAACAGCTTACTTATTTATGATGCTTATTTTCTTAAATTTAATAAAATGATTTCATAATGATACCTGTAACAATAAAAATATAAAGCATTACATACATCATATTTAAATGAATAATGCTAGAACCAACAGTATCACCATCCAGACAACACTGATATCAGATAGAAACTTATTTACAGGTGTATTTATTAATATAATTTATTAATTCATTGTGTAATGATTCTTTTCAAATCTTACCATAAGGTGCTGTCACATAAACCTTGGTTTAGATGGTCCCACACACTGTCATTGTCTGTATACCTGTATTTGAGTTGATGCTCCATTTTATTTTAAACAGTGTTTATTTTGTCTACTGCCCTGACAACAAAAGGAAAACTTATCTAAGAAAATGTGTCCTTGATTTGAAGTTGTGGTTCTCTTTGCAAGAAAAACCACCATTTGTTCTAGTATGCTTTCACTGCTCAAAGAGCTTCATAATCGAATAAGGATCTATTTATCTTTAAAGAATATTCAGTAGTTCAGATTTTCTCAAAACAATTAACTTCTCAGTTTCATCTTTGCTATGTAAACAAAGTGATTTTTATTACTTCAAATGTCATGTTTAGCAGATATCTATATTTGTGTAGAGGCTTCATTTTATTTTAAACAGTATTGTCAAATATTAAAACAGTAAGTTTGTTTCCATTTTGAAGGACATAGAATATTTGTCAAATTTTAAATTCTTATTTTGGAGGGCACAGTATAATTGTCAAATTTTAAATCCTTAAGTACGTTTACATTTTGAAGGACACAGAATATTTGTCAAATTTTAAATTTTTAAGTGTTTTTCCATTTTGGAGGACATTGAATATTTGTTAAATTTTAAATTCTTAAGTATATTTCCATTTTGGAAGATATAGCATGTCAAATTTTAAATCCTTAAATAAGTTTCCATTTTGGAGGACACTGTATATTTGTTAATTTTTAAATCTTTTATTGGATAAAATTAGTTGGTAATGCATATAATCAAGAGAAACAAATTGGCATATTTAAATGTTGACACAAGAGCATAAACGTGAGTGTGTTTATATATATTTGCTGTTCTGCCACAAATGCAAAAAAGGAAATTGGAGAAACTGGAACAAAATTCTGTCTTCAATTCAATAGCCATAAAAAAACATCAGGGGCAACAACAACAATTTCCCTGTCACTACACACTTCAACCACCTATTTCATAGCATGGATGACATCAGATTTGTGCTTTTAGAATCTTCATTCAACAGTCAAGAAGAAATACACAGAGTGGAGTTTATTTTGAAAATAAATTTAAACATTGACGGATTAAACAGGGATTTGGGTTTACTCAGAGAGTATAATTTCCACAGGGAGACTTCTAACTGAAAACATTCCTCAGAAGAATAAGTCTTACTTCTTTGTTTATTCCTCCTTTTATTGAAAAAGAACACAGGTGTGTTCAAAAATTCTGAAATTAAAATCTATCTCTTCGTACTTCAATTCAGTCAAAGGTTAATATATAAAAATATCATTTTGTTGTGTTTTTAGTATCAAATTCTAATAACTAACTGGCCTATTAAATATATATATATATATATATAGTTTTTAAAATCAGAAAATATTATCAAAGAATTTCAAAATAATGAAAATAGAAAAATCAAGTTATATTCTGATTTCTGAATATGAAATGTTGTTTTTTTTTTAATTCAATATTTGAATAATTAGTATAAAATCAATTGACAGAGTCTTGTTAATGCTTGTGTTTTTCAGATCTTAACACTTCCAAACACTTTAAATCCTCCATGTCAGTGACTGACCAAAATCTACGTAGGAGTACACAAAAGAAATCTAAGCAACAAACACATTTCTACCCTGGAAATACAAACCATAGTTCATCCAGGTCTTTATGCAAACCAAACATTGGCCACATCCCTGATTGTAGTCAGTGGATTGATCTAAAACCAGCTGCAATGGACAATGGCATTTCAGGCCCATATTCTCAACTTTGCAACTTAACAGAGAACAGGAACTCCATTTCTGACCATCAGAAGCTGACCACAGCACCACAACATCTTTCATATTCAGATTACCTTGGCTAAGCCACATCAGTTCACTCTTCCAACAAAAATTATTTTTGTGTAGTTTTCCACATGATTGTTATTGCTTTCAAGTATTAAAATTTCTGAGTTGTACTGTTGGCAATTCAGTGCATAGAAAGCCAGGGAAACACAGAAAATGAAAAAATAAGAACAACAACTACAATAACAAAAAAGAAGAACAAAAAAACATATTTGTGATGTTTGGGAAGCTTCACTGATTTTCTTTTCTTTTGAAATTGCCAGAATGATTTCTATCAACTTTTTACTTTTGTTTTGACTGAAAAATCAAAATCTGCTTTTATCTTTAAAAAAAAAAAAACAGCATTTAAGGACCTCCTCATAATCAACGTTTTAATATATTGCTTCAATTCACAATATCAATTTTCTTTACAACTTTTATGATTAAATAATCAAACAAGATTGTTAATATCTATAACACTTTTTTATGCAAGACAAAGGTTGTTCTGAGAGACACTGTCAGTTGGCTGGAAATATATGAGAAAATTGTTGCATATACAACAGCAGCAGGTGTTAAGTACAAAACCAATAAAACTACTGGCTAGAGAGACACACAGACACACAGTGAGCAGAATATATTTTGGTTACTGTACAGACTCTGGTCATAATCCATTTTTTTTTTTTTTTTTTTGGTCGTGGGGAGCTTCCTATTTGTGTATTATGTTTTGAATAATTGCTTCTCAGGCTACACATTTCCCAGACTTTAACTCTTACCTTCTCTGACTTTTGAACTGTTTTTGCTTTGATTAGATTAGTGGTTCTCAACTATAGTAATATTCCATTTCCACTTCCTTGGGGGACATTTTAGGGTTTCACTGGGGAAACTGGGACCATAAATTGGCAGATTCAAACTGTTGGAATATTGATCTTTCTACAAACTACAATTCTACAATGCACCTTTTTGAGTCAGACAATCTTGGGAGTGGTGAATTGGGAGAAAAAGGTTGCATGTGCAAAAAATAAAAAAGGTTAAGAACTACTGGATTAGACAATTTCACAAGATCTAAAGTTATGATATTTGATCACTGGTTCCCTCCAAGAAATTTAGGATGTTATTTTTACATTATTTTCTTGTTATCTTTGATTAAGTTCTTTCTTCTGAAAATGTTTTAAAAACAGACAAAATAGAAGTAAAATGTAATTATATACATATGAAAAGAAATCAGTACTGTTGAGTTTGTATATCAGGCATATATCAGTCTGTGTGTGTATATTTGTAGTGTTATTGTAAACATTCTTGAGGTGAGAACATGAACTGTTGATAATTGAACCAATGGTAATTTAATTTGATAATCCATTGAAGTGAAATAAGACAAAAATGACATAAACAGAAAAAGAAAAAAAAAAGATGGAGAAATTCACATTGAAAAGATCATATATAAAATGGAAAAATACAGATCATTATCATGACTATTTTTCCTCAACATGGACATTTGCTTTCAAAATTAGTATCTCCCTTTGATGGCAGCTCCACCATGGAAAGAAAAGAAACAAGATAAGAAACTATGGATCAACAATGGAATTATATCTCTCCTAATGTACCAAAAACAAGCAGAAGACTAATGTATTTTTGATACAAGATAATTTTGTGTCAAACAATGAACAATCTGTTCTTGTCTTGTCTTGTTTTGTTTCTTCTTACTTCCCCTTTCTTTCCAGTTTTCTTATTAAGTAATTTGCAACACAGAAAATGACTTAATATGGAAAATTAGTTAATAGCGTTATCTCCAAGAGTTGGCATGTAAGCTGGAAGTGTGTGTTAGCAAAGAAATGGTTATAACAAGGGGAAAATATCTCTTCTTGAAAAGATAATCACCAACCTAGATTTTGTTGTATCCCAGAAAGTTGTACACAAATTGTATGTTCCAGAATAGGCAAGTGGTATATTGATTTCTTGAGGGATTAACCATTGTCTTGGATGTTTTGAATTCCTGAATTTGTGTTTGGAATAATACATACATTCACAAGTAGACATGCTAGATATTGATTTATTTTTTTTTTTTTGAGAGAGAGAGAGAGAGAGAGGGGGGAGTGGATAAATGGGATTATCTATATTTCAAAAGTTATCCTCAATCTTGTGCGTTCATGAGTGAACAGGCAAATGGTAAATGAAGTCCAGAACCCTACAAAAAAAAAAAAAGAATAGTAAAAAATAAAAAGAAGAAAAACAAAAACACAAAAGAAAAAAAAAAATCTGACTCACCAACAGAAACCTGGAAAAGATCTGCCTCTAATTATTAAGGAAAGAGAGCCTTCTGGAAAAGAAAAACAAAAAGCAAAAAAAAAAAAATCAAAACCAAAACAAGAAGGAAAGAAAGCCATTATTAAATCACCAGAAATTTGTTCTCTTTCTCTCTCTCTCAAGAGGGAAATATATATATTTATATATATATATATATATATATATAAAAACATACATACACACACACACATACATACATATATATATATATATATATATATATATATATATAAAAACATGTGTCCAAATGTGTATATGTTCAGCAAAGGAAAGGAGAAAAACAGAGAAAGACAGATTTGTAAAAACAGAGAGAGAAAATGATATGTAGTTCTGTGTGTCCATAAATAGCGGAAAAAGAAAAGGAAAAAGAAAAAAAAATGTCTGTTCCAAGAGTGGTCTGTTCCAATGCCTGTGTCCATTCAACGGGAAGAACATCAGCCAGTCACTGGCTTGAGCAGCCATTACACACACGCCACACTTGGTAGGACATCAGGCATCACTGTCAATTATGCACGGACATTCACACACACGTATACATACACATTTGCAATTCACATTTTTACACACGGAATACATGTACACGCACACATACCTAATGATGTTGTCACACAACAGCTGCAGTTACAGCAGGACTCTACGCCAGAACACATCTCACCACGGACTCCAGAGGATACACAACACAGGTTAGTTTGTATTGAGGTTTTCTCTCTTTTTTCTTTGTCTTCGAACATTGATAATGATTTGCTATATATATGAACATATACGCATTGTTAAAAGATACTCGAATATATTTCTTTAGTAAATATAAGGTTGGTTCTTGAGATGTTTCTTGCGAAAAACAAGTATCTTTGGTGTTGGTTTTGTAAGATATGTATGCGATAATCTGTGTAGATAATGTATCCTCTGACATGATCTTTGCCAAATCACAGACATAATGAGATGTCTAACAGTATGATGTTAGCATTGTCAATATAGTACTGATTTCTGAGATATAGCAACAGAGACTGTAGTGAAAATCCAGCATCTAAAATTCTATCTTTCGCATCTCAGTTCACCTTCCTTATTCTTTCCTTGTGATTGAAGCACAAGCACTTTGTTTTAAAATATATTATGAAACAGTCTCATAACATTTTGTTAATATTTGCTGAAGTTAACCCACAAAAATATCTTCTAATTATATATACCAAAAAGGAAACCAACATCTCTCCAATTGTCTTTGAGCTCTAAGACTTTGCGGAAAAATATATGTATTTATATATATATGTGTGAACACATGTATGCATATAATATACACATGTATGACAACAGATTGCAAGCAAACTGTATAGGTAGATTGATGGTTAAGTTGATAAATCTCAAAGAAAAATCAAAGAAATACAAACTACTGAGACTTCAACACTAGCATAATTCTTCAGGTGTATTATTGTCACTTTTAATACATCCATTTGTTTAAAAGCACAGATCTTGTAGTTTCACTAGCATCTGGTTTAAAAAAAAAAACAATCATTCTCAAAAAATGTCTAATCCAGCTAATGTTTTCAGAGTGATTTTTTTTTTTTAATTACATTTTCTAAAATTCTTTGCCTCATATTCAGGAAAGGAAGAGTGATCTTGAAAATATTAAAAATTCTAATTAAATACAGGATTTGTGAGTATTAGTTCATCTCAGGAATCTTGCATCATTCTCAACTGCAGCTTAATTGTCAGCTCTTTGCTTTCTTAAAGCGCCGGTATACCACAGTGGCTCAACTGAATTAATCCTCTTCACATTCGCTTGAGCTGCTGGAAAGAGATACGCCTGCATATAAAAGATACTGAAACAGAACAGAGCATTATGTTACAAGGCAGTGAGTTGAAAACATTTGTTTGTTTTTTTGTTTTTTTAGGCTCTTCAATATTTTATTGTGTAAAAAGATATCTGATATGCTTAAATGTTTATGATTTTTCTCACCATGTTGAAGAAAGACTAGCTCAAATCTCTGCTTTGACTAGTCATAAAATATATCAGGCTCATGACTTGATCCTAGTTTTATACTGAAACCTGCCTAACTGGAGATGATAAGACTCATTGACTGGGTGAATTGTTATATTTAAATGAGGACAGAGCATTTATCGACTGTCAGAATACAAAATCGTCTTGACAAACAGTTCAATTATTGTTTTTACTGTAGCAGCTCAAAGGATGAAGATCAAAATAATTGCAAGGAATTTTTGCAAGATGCAAGGTCTGTTCTTAATTAATGTCGTAAAAAATATACATTTTCAGTTCTTTTTATTTCTTTTTATGGTTTTAACTTTTGGAAAAGCTAAACTGAATATGCCCATAGGTTTAGTAAAGCTGTCCACAAGTAAGGGCTAAAAAGTTACTCTGTATAAGAAAAAAGAAATTAAAAAAAAAAAGATAAACATTTCATTTAGAATCAGAAAGATTTTAGTAGGGAAAAAATGGTTACCCAAGACATACGGAGTTTATATCATGTGGAAACATTTAATGAGGAATCATTTTTTTTTTTTTATATTGAACATGATAGGACATGATTTCTTTATTTTATTGTTGCCTTTTGGTAGGTTGTCATTAATTTCAGTGTTTAACATTTTTTGTTATCTCTTGTTATTACCATCTTTAATCATCATGTGCTTCATAGCCTCAACAGTAATGTAAGGATAATTCCTCTGGAGAAATGATTTTATTTTAAGACTCAGTAATCATTACAAAGGATAGACATACACACATACACATAAATAATCATGTTTTTATATGTTTCTGATTTTTATCATTAGACTTCAGAGTTTGTTTTTTCCATATACTTTATAAAAGCTGTCTTTTGAATGATTAATATTTAAATGCCTTTGCATGTATATTCTCTTGTCAAAATACAGATTTACTTATATTTTTGCATATTCTTATTATTATGGCTATTAATACCTTAGATTTCCAGTTGTTTAAGTATACTCATATATGACATTTAATTGATATGTATTTATTAAGGTTTCTCAGTTGAAGGAAAGTTCTGAAAGCCTTCAAATAGCCAAATAATGTGTCATTCTTGTTTAGTTTAGAATTAATATGAAAGTTAACAGCACTGTAAATTAAAGATTGTTATTAGGATATAAAAAATGTGTTTCTGCATAACACTTTTACGTTTGTTTATAAATATTTGTTGCAAAATAAAATCATCATTTACCTTGATAAATTTGTCTTTATTCACAGGATATATATATATAAATATATATATATATATATACACACCACATATAAATATAATAGACGTTTTGTTTATAAATATTTGTTAAAAACTGTAAATTGTTATTAGGATAAAAAATGTGTTTCTGCATCACTTTTACGTTTGTTTATAAAATTTTGCAAAATAAAATCATCATTTACCTGATAAATTCCATCAGTCTTTATTCACATACATATATATATATATATATATATATATATATATATATACACACACACACATATAAATATAATAGACAAGAGGAGTTCTTGTTTAGTTTAGAATTAATATGAAAGTTAACAGCACTGTAAATTAAAGATTGTTATTAAGATATAAAAAATGGGTTTCTGCATAACATTTTTACGTTTGTTTATAAATACTTGTTGCAAAATAAAATCATCATTTACCTTGATAAATTCCATCAGTCTTTATTCATATATATATATATATATATATATATATATATATATATGTGTGTGTATCTGTGTAAATATATATATATCTACACACACACACACATACATACATAAATATAATAGACAAAGGGAGTTTTGTTAATTTTTCGTGTTTTTTGTACTAGAGTTCTTATTTCTGGAGTAATTGAAAATAAACATTATTTATGGAAGATCTAGTTCTAACATTTTCAATAGCTTTATATTTTGGAGATAATAATTTAAAAAAAACTTTGGTACAAAAATAATAGATTCTAATAAAACTCACCTTGTTTGTCATAATTAATAAAACTAACATTTTTGACAATTCTACATATTTGGGATAATACTTATTTCCACTTAATCTCAAAATAAAAAAAATAAAAAACTCTGGTAAAAAAAATAAGAAAATTTAACAAAACTTACCTTGCTTGTCATATTTAACAGAACTAATATTGTGATATAATAAAAGTAACATTTTCAAAAATTTTACACATTTGGAATAATACTTATTTCCACTTCATCTCAAAATAAAAATGAAATCTCTGGCAGAAAAATAAGAAATTTTAATAAGAAAATTTAACAAAACTCACATTGTTTATCATATTTAATAAAACCTTATTTGTCATATTTCATAAAACTTGTTTAAAAAAGAAAATTGCCGCCAAAGTATATTGTCACTTGTCACTTGTACATATTTCACTGATTTTTTTTATTTTATTCAAATTTTTTACTCTCTAACATATATTTTCTTTCCTTTTGTAGCATTTTTAAATTTGTATACAGTAATTTCTTTTGCATAAAATTTTAATAAAGTAAATCTATTTTCATGATGTGATTGTATGATTTAGTACAAAATAAGTGTACCAGTGTAAATTGTCAATGTAATAGTTAACTTAAATTTTCTTTTGCTGTGTTAGAATGGGTCATACTGAATTAACAAGTTGACTGCTATATATATATATATATATATATATATATATATATATATATATATATACACATTTTTGCTTAACATTATTTCTCATTATTATAAACATTATTTTAGAGAGTACATGTGTTTGAGCTGTTATCTTTGTTTTTTTGGGTTTTTTTCTAACTAGTGAAATTATTAGCAACTAGCCTAGATTGAGGAAGTCGAAGGTACAAGTTTTCTTTAATGGAACTTCTCAATTTAGACCTGTTGTTATTAATTTCACGGTTTAAGAAAATAAAAAACAGGGATAGCAACTCAAATATATGTATAATATTTAAAAATAATGCTTATAGTAATAAGAATACATATATATATATATATATATATATATATATATATATATATTTTATTACTATATTATATATATATATATATATATATATATATATATATATATAGGGTGCAAATGATAATTTGTCATCTAAATTACACAAAAATGAAAATAACTGATAGCTCATTTTAACAGATATATTTATCAAAATTACACAAAAATATCTAGAAATGATAAAGAGCAAATTTATTCAATAAAATCACCATTGACTTCAACCACGACCACCAGACAACTTCGGAATCTCCTACAACTCTTTTGGACGGTCTCCTTGTTTAAGTTGGTGAATGCTGCCATAATCCTTGCCTTCAGTTCATCTTTGGTGTTACAAGGTGTTTTGTTTGTTTCTCACTCAACTGCACCCCACACATAATAATCTAGGAAGTTGCAGTCTAGGGAGTTAGGTGGTCATATGGAAGTAGTGATGTGGTTGCAGAAATTGTCTGACTGGGTTCTCCTGCTTGGGTGGTATGGTGCAAAGTCCTGTTGCCAGACATAGGGTCTTCCAGCAGCCACCCTCTTGACCCAGGGCAGCACTACCTCTCAAGGCACTTGATGTAGGCCTCCATGTTGCATAATGTCACCATCACTAGTGGTCACTTCAAATACCTTCGTAATCACCATTAGACTGATCCAACACACCTCTCGCCTGTGGAACCCCCTTCCCTATTCCAGTTTCCCTGAGAGCTATAATTTCCAGCTATTCAAATGTAATGTCAATCCACATCTCCAGTTGCCTTGATCTATCGACTACCCTTCTCCTCATCCTTTCTTCTATCACTCCTATCTGATCTTGCTCCAAATTTTCTGTAACCCCTTGTGTCCTAGTGGCTTCTCGCCTTGCTTGGAGTGAAACGCTTAAAAAAAAAAAAAAAAAAAAAAAAAAATCTTTCCAAATCCTCTGCACTGTCCTCAGATTGACATCCAAACACTCTGAAATGTTCATATTGTAGCTTCTGGTATGAATGCCAAGCAGTACAGCATGCTGTTTCCAACTTTCTGGTGGAGTGAATTGCTTCATGGTGCTCTTTTTTTCACAGACAGTGCCCAACTGACCCTACTATACTGTGCAGTTGACAAAATCAAAAACAAACAACATGCATGTGTAAAAGTAAAAATATAATATGGCGACAATTTTACATCGCATCGCACCCTGTATATATATATATATATATATATATATATATATATATATATATATATATGTGTGTGTGTGTGTGTTGCAATATACAATTAACTGACTTTGTATCGGGTGAAAAACATGTAGAAAAAAAAGCCACTATCCATTTCATCAGCTGCACATTCACTTAAATCTCTAAGAAGCACAGAGACCATACCCATGGTTATTTAATATCACCTATTTTTATTTAATTGCTACTTATTTTTCTTCTATGTGCTGTGTTCCTTCAGGATGTAGGCGATAATGGCTCTCACAATTTCCTGTCCTCTGTAGATCATAAAAACTGATTCACAAGAGGATTCTTCCATAATCACTACAATCTTAACCAGTTCAAGTCACAGGGTTAACCCTTATCTTACCTACATCTCTCCAAAACTGTATCTTTTACTCTGTTAACCGTCCTGGGTATGACGATAAACTACATCCGTGTCCTGGGTAAGACGATAAACTATGTCTGACAGCAAGGCCTCTTATCAGGAGGTTTTGAGGAGCGTGGAACCACCACTTAATTGCTGGTGTTCCTAGTTCCACATGGACCCAGGGTAGTAGCACCTGTTTGGATCCCAGCTATGGGCAAATAATTAACCCCCAAACTTGGATCAAAACACTATGAAAGTGGAAAAATAGGTTTTAATACCAGAAATACTTTGTATAAAAAAAAATTATTACCAGCAATACATTTTTGAAAAACAAATATTACCAGCAATACATTTTTTGAAAAAAAAAAATATTACCAGCGAAGGAAAATTCTTACCAGAAATAGATTTTTGGAAAAAAAATGTTACCAACAATGAAAATTTTGTCGGTACTAAATAACCCATTGAGGTTGATATGCCATAAAACAAAACAAACCAAATCTTTCTTACTCTGTTAACCTCTACCTTAAATGGTTCTTGGGCTCGGTACAGGGTGACCATGATATAATAACCAATATCATTATTGTAAAAAAAATTAAAACAAGGATGTGTCTTCTCACTGGACTTATTCAACCTTTACAGAGAGGCGATCCTGAGAGAATTAGAAGTCCTACCAGGATTCAATATTGACGGCCACAATCTTAAAAATGTAAGATGACACAGTGTTGATAGCAGACAAACTCCTACAGAAAGTAATGAAGGAAAGTAAGAAAAAAGGACTAAACATCAATTGCAAGAAGACAAAATGCATAGTTGTTAGCATTAAGGAAGTGCCAAACATGCAAATTACAAACAGGTGGTACCAAAATCAAACAAATGCAAAAATATAAATATCTGAGAAGTGTTTTAATATAAGACGGAAATTGTGACACTGAAATCCAAAAGCACATTCAAATAGTGAAAGATGCATTCCAAAAGTAGAGTATTAAGAAATAGGAAAATTTCATTAGAAACAAAGAAACGAAGTACTGAACTGTTACATAATATCAGTCCTCCTAATAGATGAAGAAGAGACTTGAAGCAACAGAAATGTGGTTCTACAGAAAGATGCTTAGGATACCATGGATAGAACATGTGGAAGTTTTAGAGAAAATGGAAACAAAAAAGAAATTTATACTTAATATCTGGAAGAGACAGTTGTAATTTCTGAGGCACTTAATGAGGGAAGAGGGCTTGGAAACTCTAATACTCACAGGACAGATTGACAGCAAGAGGGACAGAGGAAAATACTGCATAAGCTACCTAGTGAACTTGAGTAAACAGATGGCAGAATAAGGTTAAGGAGAAATAACAAAAAGACAAAATTTATTAGGAGCTACGAAGGAAAATTGTAGAGAGCCATGATCGCCTACATCCTGAAGGGACACAGAACATAGAAGAAGAATGAATGAATTTGAACTGAGTAAGTAAATGTTATAAATTAATAAGGAATACATAAAAAAATACATCCAATAATATAATTATGAGAAATGACATATAAATTTTACTATAGTTAAACATGTTTAATTTACAATTGCCAAAGTTAAGCAATGTCAATCCTGGTCATTGCGAAGATGGGTGACTACTTAGGCATAACATGTGCTGTAAGCTTAGATATGAAGGTGATGCAATTGATAATGGCTCGGAATTGTTAATTGAAGAGCCAAGTTCCAGGTGCAGTCTGGTTCGTTATATTCACTTACACACAAATACCTTTGGGGAAGGTATCTACCTCTCTCTCCCCTCAGCTATGGGTTAATTATTAATACTTGTATCACTAAACCATTATTATCTACCCCCACAAAAATTCTTAAATTCTAAAATATTTTCTGGTTTTAAATAACTGGCAAATGGTTGATAAACCATATAAAATGAATCAATAGAACAAATAACGATTAGCTACACAGTGATGTCTTTTAGATTTATTTACATTCTCTGTAATATAAATGTATAGGAACTACAGTGACCACAAAGTGAAGGATCAGTTTATATATTGACTGTAATATAGAATTGATCCCTCACTTTATATGTACATTATAATTTCTTGTTTATCAAATTATGATTAGGCATGATGATCTACCGCCCACTGCTATGGGTTAATTAGTAAGAGTTGTATCACTAAACCATTATCTCAAAAAAAGATATCTTAAAATCTAAAAATATTTTTTGGCTTTAAATAATGTGCAAAGGGTTGATAGGTTGTAAAAAATGAATCAATTAATCAAATTAAATTATTAATTTATACATTATATATATATATATATATATATATATATATGTGTGTTTGGGTGTGTGTATTCTGCAATTTAAAATGAATAATTACACATATAATTATATGTAAACAGTTTTGTCTTTTAATGACTCACACACATGCAAATATATATATTTGATTATATATATATATAATGCTTTTAGAGATTTGACTATATATATATATATATAATGCTTTTAGAGATAGTTATGTTTTTAGATATCTTTGATATAAACTTAATAATTTAGAAAGAATTAATGACTCATTGGATAGTTCCCAAAGAATTTAATAATGCCCATCTATAAAATTAAAAGTATTCCAAAACTGTACATTCTTTAACAAATACATTCATACACACATATATATCCCTAGAGATAGGATATACTTAATTAGACTTAATATTTTTGTTTTATATTTTTTTCCAAAATTAGCAATTATAAATATATGTCTTAATAACACTTATTCCATCTTTCAATTTATAGGTACATGTGCAAAACCCGTATTGATCATTAAGCCTTAATGAGTGTTCAATTTGTAAATACATATATACAAACATATATATATATGGTATGCATGAATTTGTGTCTTCATATGTATTTATATACCATATCTATATATATATATTTACATGCTTATTTTTTATCATAACGCCTAATGGCTTCTAATTTGTGTAATGGATCAAAGATAAATTGTTTATTTATATTTTTGGTGTTTTTCCTTAAGTATCTTTTTAAATAAGTAAATATTTTAATTTGAGTAAGGAAAAACTGGATAATCATGCTGATGTGAAAAGCTCATTCATTAAAATGTTGCCTCTTCTATATAATCAGCCAGGTAATATTGTAGGCTGGTTAGAAAGCCACATGAGAAAGCCATATTAAGGTTATCATTGCACCTGATTCAATAAACTGAAAGCAGTATTCCATAACAGTTGAAACATTATTAATAAAATAATATATATCATAACATATATATTGAATAATAGAATAACATAAAACATATATAAATAGTATGTAATATAAGGATAAAATATATATACTAGTATATGCATAATTAAATGAATAATGGAAATCATCATCAAAACTGTTTCAATTTGAAGACATACTGTAAATTTTCAGAATAACTATTCATTTTCAAGCATGTCCATGCTTAGAATATTGCTGCTGCATATGGTCCAGTGCCTCTACTATTTACCTCAAGCTCTTTGATAAAATCAAAGTAAGAACCAGCAATATTATCAGTCCGTATCTGGTAGCTCAGCTTCAGTCACTTTTCTACTGCAGTAAGGTTGCTTCTCGGTGCCTTTTCTATAAATATTTTCATGGTAATTGTTCAGATGAGCTCTACACTATTGTTGTTTTATTTCCCTCCTCCCACAGACATGAAATTGTACATGTTTTGGTGTCAGCAATATTGTGGTATGTTTGGCTAACTGATTGTGGCGAGCTAAGTTTAAATTTAAGACAGATGAAGACAATACTTTTCCCCATTCCCATTTTGACCTTAAGCCACATTTTGTAATTTTTATAAATAAATATCGCTCTTCGCTATGGGGACTAGACTTTTTAAATTTTAGTGCAGTACTAGACTGGTGTTGAGATCTCACCAATTTACCAGTGAGTTGGCTAGATGAAGCTGTAAGTTATATGCTAACAGTTTCTTTCTTCACACTTCCCGTATGTGGAACTCTCTTCTGGCTCCATGTTTGCTAGACAACTTTAATCTGCAAAAATTTAAATGCAATGTCAATCTCTATTGACTGTCCTCCTGATTACTATTTCCTCTTCCCACTCATTGTTAATGTTATTCTTCCACACCCTGTAACTGTTTGTGTCTTACTGACTTTACTGTCTTGCATGGGGGTGATACTGATTAAAAAGAAAAAAAAAGAAAAAACAAAATGTCCATCTGCTCAGGCCTATTTGCATTGCATCAACATCCACAGAGCCAAAATGTAGTTTATTCTGTAACTATGCTGAGTGGAACGTAGTTACAGTTTAAGTATATGCACACTAGGGACACATACGTTTTTCCTCCTCCTAAACTGGCTGCTGACTATGGAGGGAGTCCAGGCTGCCCTACTATAGCTGAGAGGAAAATAGATGAATTCATAACTTTCTCAAGCCAAAACTGAATAAATGACCTCGACTGGAATTCAAACTTGGCTAGCCTTTAAATAAAATAAATAATAACATATATATAATACATGTATATTGATACATACATATATATATATATATATGTATAATAAATAAAATAAATATCATATATAATATGTATAATAATATATTTAAAATAAATATCATACATAATATATATAATGATATATATATATATATATATAATAAATAAAATAAATAGTATCATAAAATAATATAATATGTATAATGATATCTGCATAATAAATGAAATAGTTTCATAAAATAATATGTATAATGATATATGCATAATAAATAATATCATAAAATAATATAATAAGTATAATAATATCCACATAATAAATAAAATAAATAATATCACAAATGATACATGTATAATGATATATATAATAAATAAACTAAATAATCTCATATATAAAATAATAGATGTACCAGTATGCCTACTCAATGTAGAACAAGAACTTTTTTAACATGGGGTTCCCCTGTACATGTGGGATGAGAGTCCAAAAAAGGTTCAATTTTTATGTGTATTATAGTTATTTTGCATATGTAATAATATCATATAGAAAAGTATAGAAAATAATATGTGAATATAATATACAAAATAATATATATGAGATAATATAAAATATAATTATATATCTTAATGTTTATTCCAACATAATTTCAATAGAAACAAAATAAATAGAATAACACATTTATTTTTTCCTTAATAATTTTAAAATTTTAAACTTAATATAGATTAAATTTACATTTTTGAAATGGGTAGTTTTTAATTTTCATTTCAAATTTTATCGTACAATTTAATTAGAATAAATTCTATTTTAGTATAACCCCAACTTTAAAGCATTTAATAGTTATTATAACCTTACTTTGTTGTCAAGTTTTTTGAATTCTCGTATACTTGTATTTTGATTGGTCATTTCAGCTCATGTAACAGCATTTCCCCTTATGAGGGGTGGTTAATTAATTTGAACCTTCTAAAACCTTTATTCTACAATCTACATTCAACATCACTTGATAAGACACCAGGGGTGTTGAAACAAAATGGCTATTTTAGTAGTGATTTTATAACATATTTATGTTATAATTTTTAAATAAATAATTATATTCACTCTACTCTGTATTGAGCACTTTTTTAAGAATAGTAATTGTTGTTTATTGGAATTTATTTCGTATACACCATATAAGAGATAAGACATTAGTAGTAATGGTGACTTCATATAGCTAATGTCTTACCATTATATGGGAGGTATTTCTGGGGGGGTAATTTTTGTGCACCATGTACATTGATTGAAAATATGTTTATCTTTAAAATCTCATGTATATTCTGATATAAATATTATAAGAATATGTACGTTAAAGTATTTGAATACCACTGAAAAGTCTGTATATGTACTTCTTGTGAATACAAAAGAGTTTTAATTCTTTTCTATTGACAAAAAGTAAATATAAAAGATATGCACATATTACACAAAATTAAAACTGCAGAATTCAAAATATAGTATAATATCACATTGTATTAAACATATATGAATTAATATCTAACTTATTTGTATGTTGAGAATTCAATATATGATATTAAAAATAATTTAAATAGTATATGTATTAAACACTATTATCTAAATTATGTACTCATAGATCAGTGCAGAGTATATCATTTTATATATATATATATGTATATATATATATATATATATATATATATATATATATATATATATATATATATATAGTGTTCATATTTATATATTTATATATATCACATATAGGTATACATAATATATAGATACTTTCTGATCATATGTATATATATATATATATGATATATATATCATGTACATGTATATATAAATCAAGTATTATATGTTTATATATCATGTGTGTATATATATATATATATGTATATATCTTGTATGTAGGTATATTATAAAAGATATATATATATATATAATGTAAGTTTATTAAATATATAGATACACATATATTTTGAACAGTATTTAGAAGAATGTAACAAACTGGAAAAGATTTTGTGACACTTTTCTATGTTATAAATCAGACTGTACATATATATATATATATATATATAAATATATATATATATATATATATATATATATATATATATATATATATATATATCCATATCATATCATGCACATATATATATATATATATATATATATATTGTTCAGAAAATGCAAGTAAGTTTCAGTCAGCATAGTTGCAGTATAAACCACTGGTTGGATGTGTGACTGTTGAACAAACAGAACTGTACCTGAGCAAGTGTCTACAATAGGGATTGTACATATATATATATAAATCAGGTATACATACATATATATATATATATATATATTTTCCCCCTTCATTAGTCATCTTTAATTTACATGTCTATCTTTTATTTCCCAGAATTAAAATTGATAAGCCTGCGACGAAACTGGTTGTTTTTTAGCTCTTAAATTTACACTGATATACCTTTTAAATTACACTTATTCCTTTCTATATATATATATATATATAATGTATAAATGTGTGTTTGTATATATATATTTATATCATGTATAAATGTGTGTTTGTATATATATATATATATATGGTGACATTCTCTTTCATGCTTGAATGCGGTCTTGGACACGCTGAAGATTGTGTTCATGCAGTAAACACATTGTTGCCATTCATTATTTATCTCTATGTCGACACTGAAAATATGACAAAGGGGAAAATTTCTTCAGTGATATGTTTTAAAAATATTTATGTATTGCTTTCCTATATATATATATATATATATATATATATTCATGTGTGTGCGTGTATGTATATAAATACAGTATTTTAGCATTAGATTGTATGTATTTACATATACAAGATTAAATGATTAAATAAATAAAACATCATTATATAAGACATGATTTATAGTTACACTGATTTAATTATAAATTTACATATGCATACACTTCATATATAATATATATATATATATATATATAAGTGTGTGTATATATATATATGTATATATAGATATATGTATATGCATATGTGTATATGTATATATGTATTGTAATTGGTTAAGGCAGTGAAGAACTTGGAGAGGTGAATTAACAGGAGATAACTGGTAACTGACATCCATTAGACATCGCATGTGGAACTAGAACAGTCTACCCCAATGAGTGAAATAAAGGGTTTACTTCGACATTCCAACCTCCTGATGAAGGCTTGAGTGTACAATGGCCAAAACGTTGTGATAAATATGGCAACAAAGATAAGAACACTAGTCCAAATAATGTAAATAGTGTACATAATAGCTCATCTCAGACAGATCCTAATATAGTTTTTTTTTTCTCTAAAAGATTCTCCTTCTTGAAAAGTAATATAATTCCTAACATATTGTTTATTTTATATATGCATATAATTATTGTAATCATTTGGATATAGAATGTTAGGAAGTATAAGACACAGTTAAAAAAGCAAGAGAAATTGCAGGAAAAAAAATATTATTTTCATGTATAAAATGCACCTACGTTTAGAAGAAAATAACAGAAACTTGTGAAAAAGTAAGATAAAAAAACATAGGACATTGTTTAAGCATTACAAAAATTTGATAATGAATCTTGGGGTATAAGACCATTAAATCAGCAATACCTATTGAAAAATAAATGAAAATAAAATTGAATAAATATAAACTTTGTTTTGGTTTTAATTATGATGTAATGACTTTCCTTTGTTACAATATGCCATTATATAGATATTATCTCTCCACTTAACAAATAAATCCAATTTGACCCGATTTTGTCCGTTTTGAGTCCTGAAAAAACAGGATTGGGTTCTAAACTAAAATATAAGATGCAGTAAAGTTTTGGATATGATTTTAGATGAAAATCCAGTGTCTTACAGACAGGATTACAGTACCTATATATATATATATATATATATATATATATATATATATATATATATATATATATATATATATATATATATATATATATATATATTATATATTTGTATATATATATATATATATATATATATTATATATTTGTATATATATTTATATATGTATATATATATATATATATATTTATATATGTATATATATATATTATATATTTGTATATATATTTATATATATTATATATTTGTATATATATTTATATATATATTTATATATATTATATATTTGTATATATATTTATATATATTATATATTTGTATATATATTTATATATTATATATTTGTATATATATTTATATATATATATATATATATATATATATTTGTGTATATATATATATATATATATACACACACACACAAATATATAATTTGTAACACATATTTTGTATTCAATTAAAATTCCTTTTCTGAGGATGCTGGTTCATTACAGAAACATTGCAAATTAAAAATTTTTTAAAATATTTTGCCAATGAATTAGCATCATCAGAAAATAATTTTATTTTATATCCAAATAAAATTCTTTTTCTAATGGCATTTGTTCTTCAGTGAAACAAGTCAAAGTAATTTTTTTTTAAAATTGTCTTATATATTTACCATAATGCCCAGAACATTAGACAAGAAATCTCTGCTAGGCCCATGGGAGAGAAAGTCTGATATCATAGAGGCCTGAAACTATGTTCTCATCATGTTCTCAGAGAAAATAAAACCTCTTATTACAGTTGCATTAAAATAGTTATTAAGAATTTTCTGGAAAATCAAACATGAAAAAAATTTAGAAAATATTTTTTGCAGGGGACATGTTGTATATTTATATGCATAAAAATATGGATTCTGATAATATTCAAAGCAAGAATTCTTTCTTTGAATTTCAGGTTTGCTTTTTGGACTTCCTACTACCAACTAGTGAAAAAACTTGCTGACCATGTTAGTACCAGTGTTTGTATTACTGTCTGTCTCAAAAGATGTTTGGACAATGTTAGAAAAGAAAAAACAACGTACATAAGTGACCTTGCAGCTGATATGCACTTGATGGACAGAGTCCCTCTCAATGCTCGCAGCCAGGTTATGTTTGAACTCGTAGAAACTGGAACAAGTGGAAATTTGCAGTGGTTTCGGGTTGGTAAAAAGACAGGCAAACTTTACACTGCACAAACATTGGATGCTGAGTCTCTTTGTAGACATAATAAAGAATGCTCAAAAATCATAAGAATTGCAGTGCAACAAACCAAAGTTTTCATGAAAATCCTAAAAATCAAGGTAATTCTCCAGGATATCAATGACCACCAGCCAGAATTTCCTGAACAAAGAGTAGAAATACAATTTGAAGAAGATGACAGGAAAGGAGTCAGAAAGTCCATCCCGAATGCCATTGACAGGGATCCATGAGCTGAAAAAACATGGATGATCCGTTTTATCTTTCAAAAATGTAGAAAAATAATTACACTGGAAGATATGTTGGACAGAGAAATTAAAGATTCTTATGTTGTTCAGGTTATTGCTAAAGATGGGGGATCACCACCAAAACAAAGTGTTTTAGATGTCCACATCTCTATCACTGATGTCAATGATAACACTCCCGTTTTCTCTCAGAATGTCTACAATGTATCTATTAAATATGAATATAATGAAGCAATTCCAATAACTGTTCTATCAGCCAGGGATTTGGACTCTGGTAAAAATGGACAAATATTATATCATTTCAGCTCACGGACTTCTGAACTAGCAAAGACACACTTTAAAATAGATGAGGAAACAGGAGGGATTTTTGTTCAAAAGGCATTTACACCAGGACAAAATCAGGCTTTTGAATTGTTTGTGAAAGCCACTGATGGAGGAGACCCACCACTGAGTTCTATTGCCATGATTTTAATAAACATGGTCAGTCAACAAAATCATGATGCTTGAACTTTTTTCAGACAAAATGGAAGATGTTAGTTGTAGCTTTATTGCCTATGTTATAGTTACTGATCCAGATTATTTCAATCATAATAAACAAAAGTCTGGATACAAAGAAATAAAATCAAGTCCAGTGGATTGCATTGAAATAACCATCATCTGTCAAGACAAAGGTTCACCACCTCTTCAGAGTGAGAGAAAGTTCTCTATACAAATACTGGATGTTAATGATGTGAGACCACAGTTTTCTAAAGGGATGTTCAGATTATCAATTAATGAAAATGAAAAAGCAAATTTTCCGGTGGGCACCATTAATGTATCTGATCCAGAAAGCAAATTCACTTATACCCTATTAACCAAAGTAAGCATTTTTTTCAGTCCAAAAGATGATGGATTGTAAATGTCTTTGGAAGAACCACATATGAATTTAAAGTTTTTCTGAAGGAAACAAACTTTTAAATGTTATTTCATTGATGAAAATGATAAAACATCCAAACCCTTTCACATTGACTTTATCTATTATCCACATCAATGCATTACTGTCCCAGACTTGGGACTTGGAGGAAAATGCTTTTCTTAAATTTTCTCTGTTGACCAATCAATAAACAGTTTTTACCGTTTCAAAATCACTGAAAATCTGGAGTTTGATTTCACCGTGTGGTCACCCAACAAGATGCAATTATGTCAGCTAAAGTCGATATGATTTTAAAAGATCAAGACTTCAGAGAGTTTCTGAAAAATGAACTCTTATAAGTTTCTTTTTGATGATTGTTGTCTTGGTGGTGGCTGTCTCGGTTTCAGTGTCAATTACTGCTGGACTTTCAATTTGTATTGTTCCAGGACAGGAGAAAATAATACAGAAATGTAAATTGTTGCAAATGACCAGATGGAAAAAATGATCCAATGCAGTCCATATTTTACCCATTTCCCAGTGGACCAGGAATCAACTAGGACAATGTCCAGGAGATCAGCAAGAGGACCATACCCTACTGAAGAATTGAATAAAGGACTAAAAACTGCAGATGGAGTCTACCAGGTGAGTACAGATATTGTTATGTTTATTATGTTTTTGTCTTTCTTTTGAATTCTCTGCTATGAGAAAAATAAAGAATTTTAAAACTATAGAAATATTGACAAATTGTATATTAATTTTCATGCTAATTGTATAGAAATATATCAGTTCATAGACTATACAAGAGTACATCAATAAATTTTTAGCATAACATATATTCTTTAGTTGAATTTTTATCTGAAATTTTCACTGTATAATATTCAATCAATGTGAATAATATTCACCACTGAATCATGTTTATTATAAAGGAAGGAAATAATGTAAAAACAAATGTTTTACTTTTTTTTAATCATTTCACCCCAAGCAAGACAGTAAAGCCACTAAGATGCAAGGGGTTACTGAGTGTGAATGAATATTAACAAAAAACATTATAAAGGAGAGAGAATAATAAATTGCTTACTTCCCTAATAAATACAATCTTCAAAAATTTAAATGCAGCATAAATCACCATTTTCTGTCTTCTTGAATCCCATTCATCAATCTTCCATATAATCAGTCTTCTCTTTCACTTTCACTCCATGTAACTGCCTGTGTTATAGTGGAATTCCTGCCTTGCTTTGGATGAAATGATTAAAAAAAATATGTGTATTGAATATGCATAACTGTTTACTTGCATAGACTTATGCATTCAAGAAGTTTCTATATGCATATTTATGGAAATATAAGTTATAAATAATGTGTGATATGTTGAAACTGTAGTATATATATATATATATATATAATATATATATATATATATATATATATATATATGGGAGGTGTTTATGGTTGACTCAACGAGAGAAACATGTATATTCTAAAAAGAGAAAAACCTCCTAATGTTTTTTTATTATAATGTGAATTTTTTTTAAAAACTTTGTTTATATATATATATATATATATATATATATATATATATATATATGGAAAAATATTCAAGAAACATGGGAAGCGCTGGGTAACAGATCTACAAACTTACCACTCTGTTCAAATTCCATAAACACTGGAGAACACCTTGCACCTATGTATGTATACACAGATATATTTTACTACTCATGAGTCATCTCAAATACTGTATAGACAACTGGATCATTCATTGTAAATTTAAGATTAAAATTGTAAAGGCCCAAACAGGAAAAAATGAACAAATTCAAAATTTTATCTCATACACTAATCTTATGTCATTTATAGAATTATTTTTAAAAATTTTACATCATTATAAGAATAACATTTTTTTCTAAGAAAGAAAAAAAGGAAACATAATCTGTACATAAATAAACAAATATACCAAAGATTGTACATAAAGATATCAATGGAACTCGAGTTTGGATACATATATAAGTAAATTGTAAATTACTTTATTCTATTAATAATTATATATATTAATAAAAGTTGAGACTGGGGTCAACATTAAGTGGCAACAGTCTGTTTCATGCTTAAATGAAACCTTCAAGCCAACAAATATGAAGCATGAAACAGACTGTCACCACTTGGTGTTGACCTCAGTGTCCACTTTTAAATTTATATATGCTCTATCTTTGATATTCAGCACTTTTACTCATAAATATATCATACCTTAAAACTATATTTTTATTATATATATATATATATATATACATATATATATATACTACTTTAAATGTTATTTTCAGTGGATGCTCATATTTGAGTAGATACCTTGTTTATTTTTTAAACAGTCTACTGGCTTAAACATGTAGGAAATCTTATTAAAGAAAATATGCACTCCAGCTGGATTTGAACTTGTGTTTCTCTTTGCAGGAAAAAATGTTGTTTCATTTAATGTGGATTTGACAAGCTTCATAATCAACCAAAGTTATATATATATACATACAGGCACACACACACAATATATATATATATATATATATATATATATATATATTTAAAGGTAAAATTTTAAGATTTAAATTTTAATTTCGAAACAGTAATTTTTGTGTCACAATGCAATCATTATATAGTCAGCAACTGTTTCTTGTGAAAATAGTCAATTTAAACTGCCTTGTCTAGCAGATGTTACAACAAAGGTAACTGATGTGTATATAATAACTTTGTTGTAATATCTTGGGTCAGTCAAGTTGGCATAAAATTATTTAGATATGATTATAATATGTCTACATTAATGTATGTGTTGAAAATATGGATTAAATTCTACATAATGACTGAATAAAGAACAATTAGTAAAATCCTTTTAAAATTAACATATTTTACACAGTAATTGTTTGGGTGAGCTCTTTGTTATGGTACCTAGACTTCATGAATTTAAGTGTAGTATTAGAATGACAACAAAGTCTCATCAATTTACAGTTGAATTGGCTAGGTGTAACTGTAAGTTTTATGCTAACAGTTTCTTTTCTCACACTTCTCACTTGTGGAACTAACTCACTTTCCAGACAAGTTTGATCTTCAAATATAAAAAGTAATGTCAATCGTTATCTACTGTCTTCCTGATTACTCTTCTATTGTTCTTGCTACTTCAGAATGCTTTCTATTTTCTAATTCTTTCCCACCCAGTTACACCTTGTGCCTTAGTGACTTTACTGCTTGGCTTGGGGTGAATTTGATTTAAGAAAAATAATTTAGCTTCGCTTCCCAACATCTCTGATGAAATATTGTCCATTTTCCTTATTTAATCATGTTAATGCCTATATTTTTGCATATTATATAATTTTTCATTTTTTTTTAAATGATGTTCAATCTCTACAAGGTTCAAGAGCCACCCGAGGTAGAGGAGTAGAAAGTAAGAATCAAGTTTATGGGCAAGATAACAGTTGACTCAAACAGGTTAAGATTGTAGTGACTGAGGAAGCATCCCTGATCACTACAATCTTAACCTATTCAAATCTAGAGTCAACTGACATCTTCCCCACAAACCCTCATAAACTGTGCCTCTTACTTGCTAAATGGGCTCTTGGTGAACATTATTGTAAAAATGGTAATTTTGCTTGTAATATTAGTTGATAATTTTATTTCTGAGTATATAAGTGTGTGGGTATGTGGTCTAAAAATTCAGCTAAAAATAAAATATATCTGTAAAATAAAAATCCTTACATTGAGGACTTAATTCACTGGTAAAGAACAGTTTTCCTTTTGACTTTATTCATATATATATATATATATATATATATATATATATATATATTTTAAAGGCTGGTTAATAAGAAATGCATATGGATCATCTTTCATTTTAATTATCCATATATATATATATATATATATATTCATACAATTATGTTTTGGTGGGCAACTTAAGTTTCGCTAGTTTTCCAGCTCATCAGGCACAAAGTATGTTTTTATAAAAAATACACAGGAATGTTGCTTCATAATCCAAAAATAAAATAGTACAAAATGTGCAGGAAATGAGGTGCAATTAGGGTTCATTTTTTGAAAAAAAGAGAAAAATTAAAAAATAAATAAATAAAAAAAAGGAAAACATAGAAATTTCAAATTATACTGGAGACTCTGCTCTGGGTCTGATATAATAGTGCATGCCAGGTGAAAGGGAGCTAAGCAGGTATGAAACCTAAAGCTTAATAAAAGTAAAATATAATAAAAAAGAAGAATTTAATTGGGCTTCCAGTATTTTAAGAGGAACGATTTCTTTGCCTACATCCGATCATTGTTAATATTTTTGAGGATGAATTTTTCTAATAGACATAGGTTGCATTGACCCCCCCCACCTACCCTGCCAGAAAATGGTTTGGTTTGGGCTATGAATTCTCAATTTATATGAGGTGTGCAGACATCTGTTTTGATACACCAGTAAAACTTAGAGAGTGCTGTGGCGTTTCCATATTTTTTGTTGATAAGTGTCATTTTGTGATGATAGAAACGCTTTTTCCAACTATTAGCAGTATATCCAAAATAAAATTTGATCTCACCATTGTGCTTGACACTAGTTTTATAGATAACTCCTTTATACATGCATTTATCATTCATGGGACAGAGGGTACCTTTACAACAATTACATTTTTGATCATCATGGTTACCATTACTACTGGTGCTGCTTAAGTATTTGTTAAGGGTTACATTATTATGTTGGGCTAAATATTGTTCAAGGTTTTTACTGCAACTGTAGCTAACCTTAACGTTGTTCTTGTTGAAGTTTTTTCTGAGTAAGGGATTATGACTAAAATATTTGTGTACTAATCAAGGAAAGATTCTACCAATATTGGTCCTGACGTTACTGTTAAAGGGTAGATTGAACCAAATAATATTGTGTTTTCTATTGTTAGATTTACTATTGGTATTCAAAATAGTGTTAGGGATGTACATTCAACATTGTGCTTACTTTTATTTAATGCATCAACATATTTGGTTTTTTATTTGTCAAAGATGCGTTTACTGCTGGAGTTAGTGGAGAGTCTATGTTGTAAAGATTTGTGGAGGTTATTAAGAATACATGGTTGGTGGTTAGATTCTTTACTAATATATGTATAATGATAAAGTTCCTTATTATAAGGCATGTACACTCCCCTGGATAGATCGAACAAAGTGTCTAGTAAATTGATCACTGTGGTGATGTTAAGTCCGTGTTCCTTAAAGAATTTGATTCGTTGTTTCCTAAGCCAGTCAGTTTTTTTGTGGCTTGGAGCTACATAGAAGGATCACTCCATCATCCCTGTACAGTCCAGTTTTCTCACTATCGAAAATATATTTGAGCCTCTATAGTAGTATGCCAACTATCTCAAAAGCTTCTGCAGAGTCAAATACACCCATCACAATAGAGAAGCTGGGATTGTCGTTTTTGGTCCACAAAGAACCATTGTAGTATAGGATGGGCTTTTGGGCTTGTACGATTATGTTGATATCCTTGTCCATGATAGTGCAATAATTCTTAGCTAGGTTTATAGCAGCCATTAGTAGGTCTTCAGTGATCGACAGGTAAAAGTTGGATATGTCAAATTGCATAAAAGTACACTCGCTTTTATTTTTAATATTAGCAAACAAATTTATAGTATCTTTGGTATTTCTCCACTGGTTGACCCCTGTTGCATTTTTGCAATGTGCCCGATGAGCTGGAAAACCAGCAAAACTTATGTCACACACCAAAACATAGGTATATGTATATTTATTAATATATATATCTTTGCTCTGTCTAACCACATCAAGCACTATTATGTTTACACCTCATGAATAAATTTGATGGTTATTTATTTGCTTGCTTGTGTATGCACACCAACATGTGCATATACAGTTGCTTATATGTTTGTTATTTGATTTATTTTATATATATATATATATATATATATATATATATATATATATATATATATATATATATATATATATATATATATATATGGGGATGATGTTTTCTTCCCTGAACTTCCATGACCTTGAAGCCTGATTGGGAGCCATGGGCAATGCTTTTTGACTCTTGCTATCTTAGCAATATTTGCTTTGTCTACATTCATTTATATACGTTACAAATTAAACTATGCACAACTAACTATTGAAGGATGAAAAATTTTCACTGATTTTGGTGTCATTCTTGGGTCATTTTTTTTTCATATGAATTCATGAATTTGTTTTGCTCATGCTAAGTCTAAAAAAACACTAACTAAAATTCACTATTTTTTATCCATAATGTTTAATGTTTTAAAATTATACAACTTTTTAACAAGAAAAACCTCAAGTCAAATTACCACAAAACATTGTTGATTTTTATCTCATATTTAGATAAATTGTATTTATGTTCAATTTTTCTAGTTAAATTGTTCTCTTATATTACATATGATCTATTAATGTATATAATTATGTTGCAAAAAATTCTATTTTATATGAATAATACTGTATGAAAATTGAGATGTAATATAGTAGTGGGGGCCCTCGTATCCTAGATTAGAGAGAGGGCATAGCATAATAGATTGGGTGGGGGGCTCATTAAATCCCTTGTACTGGTACTGTATACTGTTTACTTTGCTGGATATAAAGTGTGTAAAAACTGTTCAAATATTCTATATATCCAAGTGCTTTATTAGCCACTATCAAAGTTTTTTTTTTAACTGAATATATAAATTTTTATATAGTGACAGAAATGTAATCACGTGCTGTGGCTGTATTCATAGTTGATATTATTGAGTGTTAGCTTTTTCTTTTTTATTATTAATGCTTCCATTATTTTTAACAGTTTTTTACATGTGGATGAGGTCATTATGGTTCTATTTTCCACATGTTGTTGACAGAGTTGAAAATGCAACTGGAGTCATTAAAAATATAAAGAGTAATTTTACTGGTTTCACAGTTCTATGATTTTCAAAAGTTAAACTGAGATGGAGAGAAGTGTGGCTATGCCATACATCTTGCATATATATGTATCAAAAATACTTTTACAAATTTTGTGGGTAGGTTCCTCACACTAAACAAGGACAAAAGTCAATAAATCCTTCATTTTTGAGTTATTAAGTTTAAAGAAAGTTTACAGTAGATGGCACCATGTTGCCATTTAGACTAGGTTATATTTGTCATTTGTGTACATTTGTGGCTTGTCTGTCTTCAACGTTTAATGTGTGTGTTAGTGAGTTAACTGAGAAGTGTTCTGTTTAACAATGGAAGGATATTCATATTGTGAGCAAGCAGATATGATTTTTACATATGGTCGTGTTCATTACCATTCACATGAGGCTGCCTGGCTGTATCAGATTGCATTTTCAAACTTAAGGCAGTCGAGTCATCCAACCTTTGTTGCTGTTTATCCTTGCATTGTTGAGTCAGGATCCGTGGCACCACAAACTATGGCAATAAGTATTTTTGGATTCTATCTGGGATTGTACATTTAACAGTTGAAACTTATTAACTCAAAAACGAATGATATGTTGATATGGACTTTTGTCCATGTTTAGTATGAGAAACCCCCCACAAAGTTTGTAAAAATATATTTAATACACTTTGTATATAAGCAGAAATTATTTTTTAAATGCCATGCCCCTTCAGCATGTAAGTGATCATGACTCTCCACAAATTCATTTTTTTATTATTTGTGAATTGCTATGTCTTTTTGAGAAATATAGTGGAGTGGTTTCTCATTGGCTTCTCTATGATTTGAGTTTCTCTTATACTGGTTGCCACTGAAGGCTAGATAACCCAGTCTAGCCTACTATTTAACCTATAGTGGGGATGCATATTTATTTTAGATATATATCATTCAGTGCACACTATGAGAAAACAGTGCTTGTGAATGAAATAGTTAATCAGCAATACATTTGCTGTATATGCATGCCAAGATATATAAATACTTTGCATCA
Source organism: Acanthosepion pharaonis (assembly GCA_903632075.3). Lineage (NCBI taxonomy): Eukaryota > Metazoa > Mollusca > Cephalopoda > Sepiida > Sepiidae > Acanthosepion > Acanthosepion pharaonis. The sequence continues at coordinate 178,916 of CAHIKZ030001582.1, forward strand.
TAGACATGTATAAACTTAAAATGTTACGTCTGCATAAATGTTTTTGCACATAATTAAAAATTTGTAAACATTTTATACTGTATAGGATATATATTTTACAAAAATTTCATGTAAATAGATACATATTTTTGTACAAATAATATTATGCACAGGTTTATAAATATAAATGTATTTTATATATGAAAAGATCAGAATAATGTAAGTATAATAAAAAAAATATTAATATGAATGAATATAAATGTTTTTCATGAAGCTGTAAATACATACATGGCTTCCTTTTGTAGATGAAATTTCCATTTGCTTTTTTATCCATGCCAAAATAATTCAGTGATATCTATTCACTCAGAAACCATGTATCTTCATAGCTAAGACACTTTGATGAACATAGGCAGGCTTATTTTTTGTACGCATATGTTGATGTCTGGGTATGTGGAAGGGAAATGCTGTTATGTGAAAAAATGTAATTCATGTGTGTGTATGTGCGAAAAAGTACACATTCATAGTTCAAATGAATAGATACATATACATATATATATATATGTTCCTCATGTCGTTTATATTTGAACAGTTATATATTGAAAGCATTTTCTGTTTAAATGTATTATTGCACTCTCTTTACATAAATCTGTTTACATTTATTCATTTTATAGTGGAAATAATTGTATTTACACACACATGCACACACACACACACACATATATATATATATATATATATATATATTTCAGGAATGGAGAGATATGAAAAAATCCAGAGTGCAGGTTTATATTTTGATAAGATTTGCTAGCAGCACTCTCAAAAATTTAGTGTGGCATAAAAGAGAAAGTAACCTCGAAGAACATTCTTGAGAGTGCTGCTATCAAATCTTATGAAAATAGAAATCTGCATCACAGATATATATATGTACACACATATATATATATATATATATATATATATATATATATATATATATATATATGTGTGTGTGTGTTTGTGCATGTGAATAAAAAAGACAACATAATGATAAATTAAGAAAACAGTTTAAAAATTCATATCGGTTATAATTTATTTCATGAATATTGTTATATTCATCTCTTCAGACCAAATATTTTTAAGAAATGGAATCAATCCATCCAGACAGATAACCAGGATAAAAAAAAAAGAAAAGGAAAAAACGGGAGAGAAAAAAAAAAAGAAGAAAAAGGAAAAAGAAGAAAAAATAATATCAATAATAAAAAAGAAAAAAGTAAAAATAAAAAAAATTTTTAAATTAAGACAAAAAAGAAAGAGATGGAGAGAGGGAGAAAATGAGAAGAAAAAGAAAGTAAAGAAGGAAGAAATAAATAGTGAGCCAATAGAAAAAAATAAATAAAGAGAATGAACTAGAAAAAATTTCCTTTAAATTTTTGGACAAGTTAATGTACAGGGTAAGGGAGGGAAGGAAAGCGGGGCTAGGAAGTAAAAGAGTTACAACAATTAGTCTAATAAAGACTTGTCATTTTAGCTGACAATCATCATCATTTTAAACTAATAATAACAATATCCGGCATAAATAAAAACTATATATATATATATATATATATATATATATATATATAGCGTGCGATGGATAAATTGTCATCTAAATTACACAAAAATGAAAATAGCACTGGCATCTCATTTTTACAAATATATTTACCAAAATTACACAAAAATATCTTGAAATACTAAAGAGTAAATTTATTCAATAAAATCACCATTGGCTTCAATCATGGCCTCTAGACAACTTTGGAATCTCCTGCAACTCTTCTAGACAGTTCCGTTGTTTAAATTAGTGAATGCTGCCAAAATCCTTGCCTTCAATTCATCTTTGGTGTTACAAGGAGTTTTGTTTGTTTCTCGCTTAACTGCACCCCACACATCAAGGGTGTTGCAGTCTGGAGAGTGAACACCTTTGTACTCACCATTAGACTCATCCAGCTCTTTCCAAATCTTCTGCATTGTCTTCAGATTGACACCCAAAATCTCTGTAATGTTTGTATTGGAAATTCTAGTGCAAATGCCAAACAGTACAGTATGCCATTTCCAAAATTTTGTCAGTGTGAATTGCATCATGGTGCTCTTTTTCTCATGGATGGTACCCAAATGAACCTATTATACTGTGGTGATCAAAATTGTGAATAAACTGTCCAAAGTTTGTGTTGTTTTGTTCTCAGTCATTTTCAAGGACCAGTGTGCTATCTGTGTAGTAGGCTCAATTATTTTGTCTACATCTAGGTGTTCTTAGAAGTATTTGAACAAAATAAAAAGACAATATGAACTTCACGCAGTTTATCCACAATTTTGATAACAATACACAACACCTTAATAAAAAATGGTAAATACAATAAAAATCATACAGACTGATCTTGTTGATTCTTTTCAATCAAAGTTTTTGGGATGAATACTTGAGGCTAAATATACTATATTCATTATGTATTTGTACATATTTACATATACATATATACATACAAATAAAAACAAAAGGAAAACTTACCTTAGCAAATGTATTTTGACCTCTGATGGACTTTATCAAGGCAAATGTAAGGATTTTATTTTGCAACAAGTATTTATAAAAAGAAGTAAAAATGTTAGTTTTACAGAATTTTTAAATTTATGAATGCTCATAAATATACTTCAGTCAAGCTAACTGAAAATCAAGGTAAATTATGGGATATGCTTAGTGATATAATTTAATGTCTAATAAACAAAACTGAATAAATGTATTGTTATTGTTGAGTATCTTTTTTTTCCTAATGTAAGTATTATTTATATTATTTTACTTTGAGAAATTAATTTATGTATTATGTATTTTAAATTATAGAATGTTTGAATCTGTTTTCTTTTAATTTAAAAAATTTTTTATCATGTATATTGGCTTGGGAGAGGAATATTTCCTTTAGGAAAGGATATATTTGAAAAAAATTCAGCACTCAGATTTATATTTTAGTAAGATTCAATAGCAGCATTCTCAAGAATTTTCTTATTTACTTAGATGGAAAATTCTTGAGTGTGCTACTATCCTTACTATCCTTGATAATGTCCATCTGAGATTGGAATGTGTTGGCTAAGATGAGTTTTCCTTTTGTCTTTATTAATATTGTCTTGTTACAGATATATATATATATATATGTGTGTGTGTGTATATATATGTGTGTGTGTGTATATATATGTGTGTATGTGTGTGTGTGTGTATATATATATGTGTGTGTGTGTCTGTCATTAACAATCTAAAATAAATGATAAACTACAAACAAATTATCAACAATCCATTACACAGATGCAGAGCAATGCTAAATTAAAATAACTTCCGGCATGAACATTAATCTTAGGTGATTAATTTACTTTGTCTAATCTTCATTTAAAATAGTGCCTAATTAAAAATGGAATAAACATAATGTACAGCTGAAATAATGAAAGCCGACTTGTTTATGCAAGTGTATAAACAGCAATGTATAAAATGCTTTTGCTTCTAAGATGGAGGAATAATATTTACGGTTTTGATCTAATTTGATTAATATTGCAGTAATTTACTTCAATGCAGTACAAATTTCAATATACAATTTTCAAGGTTTAAAATATAAAATGAGTTAATTTTAAATGATATAAATATTAACTTTAAATAAAATGTGTGTATGACCTATAAATTAGTTTTAAAAATTATGTAGCTTGAAGTTTTATAACCAATGACAAAAACTTATGTCTATGAGAAGATGTTGAAAAATTCTCATCCTGACCAAGACCTCAAAATCTGACAAAACGCCAGGTTCTTCTGAGTGGAAAGACTTTGAGAATTTTTTTTATCGCCACTTGTGTGTGTGTATCTGATAGATAGATAATGAATATAGATAGATAAGATAATGAATATATTTAGTTAGATAATGAATATATTTAATTAGATAAAGAATATATTTAGATAATGAATATATTTAGATAGAAAGATAATGAATATACTTAGATAGGTATGAACAGAGCTAGGTAGTTATAGAGATAAATAGGTAGATGAATATAGATATAATGAAAATAGTGAGATAGATATGAACAGAGCTTGCTAGTTAGACATGAAAATAGATATGAACAGACACATAGATATTGAGAGGAGATATCTATCTATGTAGTTAGATAAATAGATAATTATAAATAGATTAATATAAATATTAATTTTAAATAAAATGTGTGTATGACCTATAAATTAATTTAAAAAATTATGTAGCTTGATGACAAAAACTTATGTCTATGAGAAGATGTTGAAAAGTTCTCGTCCTGACCAACACCTCAAAATCTGACAAAGTATCAGATTCTTCTAAGTGGAAAGACTTTGAGAATTTTTTTTTATCACCACGTGTGTGTGTGTGTGTGTGTGTATCTGATAGATAGACAATGGATATATTTAGTTAAATAGATAGGTAGAAAGATAATGAATATATTTAGTTAGATAGATAATGAATATATTTAGTTAGATAAAGAATATATTTAGATAATAAGATAATGAATATACTTAGATAGGTATGAACAGATCTAGGTAGTTATAGAGATAAATAGGTAGATGAATATAGATATAATGAAAATAGTGAGATAGATATGAACAGAGCTCGCTAGTTAGACATGAAAATAGATATGAACAGACACATAGATATTGAGAGGAGATATCTATCTATGTAGTTAGATAAATAGATATAGAAACAGAATGCTGATATTTATGGATTTATTCATATTGTCTCATACCAGTTGTAGTTAGGTGTATGGCCTTGTACACACACATACACCTCTCTCTCTCTCTCTATATATATATATATATATATATATATATAGGGACTGTATGTATCTATTGAAATAAGTTTGCAAATGTAACAATACTAATGCCGGTTTTATTCTGCATGTCAGTGTTTCGGCCGCTGTATGCTCCGGCCTTCTTCAGGTGCTTGGAATGTCAAACTGAACCCTTTATTTTGCCCACTGGGGTAGACTGTTCTAGTTCCACGTGGTATGTTTTAATAGATGTCAGTTATCAGTTATCTCCTGTTAATTCCCCTTGCCAAGTTCTCCACTGCCTTAACCAGGTATTGAACTCACACTCTTTGGGTTCTGTCACTGAATCTAACTAATGCCTTTATCCACTGTGCCAAACAAATTATATATAGACAATTTGACAAGTTTTTTTTTTCCCTGGTACCCCAACTACATGACTTTAAGTGTGTTACTAGATTGGCATCCAATTCCCACCCATTTACTATTGAAATAGCTAAATGAAACCGTTACTTCTACTCCAACAGTTTCTTTTCATGCACTTCCCACCTGTGGAACTCCCTTCCATTTATTTTCTTCCCTGATAACTACAATCTTCAAAAATTTAAATGCAATGTCAATCGCCATCTTCTGTCTTCTTGAATCCCCTTCATCTTTTGTCCTTTCCTAAATCCTCCTTATACTCAGTCTTTTGTCTCACTTTCACCCCCTGTAGCCTCCTGCATACTAGTGGCATTTCTGCCTTGTTTGGTGTGAAAAGGATTAAAAAAAATGTAATTTTCAGTTAATAATATCTAACCTTATTAAAAATATTGACAATAACTTGCTTGTGGCAGTTTCAGATTTTAATTATACAAGTAAACTAAGTTCAACATCAACTCGTATTTATAAATAAAAAGTTACTTACCTGAGAGACATATATTTGATTAACACAACATCCCATTATACCTGAATAAATTATTATTATTTGTATTATTTGAAATGTTAAAATGAACTTGTTGACATTCTGTAACCTTTGTCAATCCTTTGCATATTGATTTTATTAACTTTATGGCAGTTTTTATTGCTTCCCAAAGATCTTCTTTAGTTTTTTTTTTTTTTTTTATTCTCATATACATCTCATTTAATAAGGGACTATAGGTTTTCTAATCTATTTATATCTAAAGATGGTGGTAGTCACTCCATTAATTTAATGCATTTAAAACCATTCTTTTGGCAGGGAGAGGTAAAAATCAGCGTTACAGAATTTTTTTTAAAGCAATTCACCCCAAGCAAGGTGGAAGTGCCACTAGCATGCAAGGGGTTACAGAGGATTGAGAACAAGAGTAGTTCTTTCGTTCTTTTATTGGTTATATGCTTTAGCTAAAAGTTCAGTCGCAACCTGGTATATTTAAAAATGATGTTTTTACAAAAATGCTCATCTCCAGTAAATCATTTTTTTTTTCAATTTGTTTTCATATTGCCATTAGTTATGCTCTCCAGATCACAAATATAAAAAAATAAGTTATTTAAAAAAAAATGTTCTAAATTTTAACAGTGGGATTCAGTTTGCTATGTAAATTTATTGTAACTTGCCCCCAGCCTCCACTGCAAGCCCCTACTCTCCATTCTCATACCACAATATAAATCATAAATTTACTTAGAAAATTTCAAATGATTTAAAATATTATTTATATTATTTAAAGCAGGTTCTTAACTTTTTCTGTGTGGCGTTTACCATATATACTTATGTATAAGACTACTTCATAGCTTACCTATTGTCCAGTTCACACTCCTCCCTGGTCTTTTGGACAGTTGTAGAGGTTCATCCCTTGTTCTCTGTTCAGCATTGTGGTTTCACTCCCTTCTACTTAAACTCTACACTTCTAACATCTCTGCCTGAACACTGAAATTTTATTCCCTAAATTAAAACCTTATCTATGCAACTCTACAATTAACTGTCTAACTTTTTTGTTATCTTGCCTTTTTATTACACTAATACAACTCTACACAGTAACCCTTTACCTTGAAAGGCACTTGGGCTTTGCATTGGGTGAACATTAGTAAAAAAATATTGCAACCCCTGAATTTTTTTGTGTAAAACCTGATTTTTTTATATAGTTCATATATAATGTGATCCCAGTTTACTGTATTGCTGTATACTATAAATAAAGCTAGTAGAATTAAAATTCATTTAGTATGTCAACCTGTACAATCATCATTTACTGTATTGTTATGATGTTGATTTGGGGTTAGTAGAGACAAATGCCAAATAACACGTAACAAAATAAAGGGTTTTAATAGGTTGGTAATTAGGTACAGAAATCGCCTGAGTAGTCAATACTAGCTCAGCTAAGAACTGCTCCGTCTCCTGACATACCACTATTTAACGTCTTTGTTTGCAGACAAGTTCATCTTCAAGAGGGGTGGTAGGTTTCCGACACAACATGTATATTTCAGTGCATCTTATCAAAATGTGATAAGAATATGTAACAAAGAATTATAAGATAAAATAATACCAGCAAATGTAAAGAATATAATAAATAAATGTAAATAAACAGAGAACAACAGAATAAGTAACACAACTGAAACACACACATATATATATATATATATATATATATATATATATATATATATATATATATATATATATTAGGCAAAAGGGGTGCTGTTGGAAAAGAAATACCTCAACTATATAAACACATGCAAATGTAGATGAATGAAAAAAAACAATGTTGATTTATCATTTATATAAGGTGTTTGTATATTTTAAACGGCACCTGTAGTAAATGACGTTCAACAAAAAGAAAGAAAGAATCTAGGATATGGGAGGCAGGCTAAAGTAACTTACCTGTATTGTTATGGTTAGCCAAAGGTACTCTGAGAATGTAGGCCTACCAGTTGGGTTACACCCACTGAAAATTGCATGAATTTTAACCCCTCCAGAAAATATGTACCTGTTTATAGTACAACTTTTATTGCAGAAAAGCCAGAAGGGGAGCTGTATTAGTTGCCAATCACCCATTCATGCAGCAGGTTGTGCAGAGTTACATGTTAACAGTTGTAGGCCTAAAGTTCCTTTCAAGCAGATTCTTCTCATGAACTTCTGCTTTGTGAGACCAATTCCCAAGAGGATAATTCCTCAATCACTACAATCTTGATCTGTTCAAGTTTGGGGCTAACTGATATCTTCTCCACATATTTGCATAAACTGTACCTCTTACTCTGTAACCTTCTACCCCAAGAGTCTCTTAGGCCTTGTACAGGGTGAACATCATTGTAAAAATAACAAACAACAAAGTAAGTAACAAATAAAATTAAATGTTCACTCATCTGTCCTTATTCTGAATTTTGCAGAGATTACATTTACTTACCAAAGTGTGTGTGTGTGTGTTGGGGGTATATCATAAAAAATTACTATCAAGCACTCTGGCAAGTAGATTTAATCTCTAGAAACTCAGGATAGGGACAGACAAGTGAACATTTAATTTTTTTTGTTACTATTAACACTACTAATCTCAATATTGAGCACTTTAATTACAAAGACTGCTTGGCTTAAACTTCCAGAAATACCATCATCAACCATTTCTTTATTTTTGGGAAAAAAGACAATTTTATTGCTATCTATATATTGATACATATACACGCACAAGGAACTATAAAAATTCTCAGCCCAGCCACAAAGCCCTTCTCCCCACAAAAAAATTTGATGTTTGATCAGTTTCTGACTAGTGTGTCAGATGAAAACTTTTCAGCACCACCATATTCTTTGTTTTTTTTTTAAAACCTCAAACTAGTTGACTATTTTTTTTTTGGCAGAACACAATCTTTGTTATATTTTAAATTAAAAAATATGTATCAGAAAATATATTATTACATAAGTATTCATAATATAATGAACTACACTTAAATTGCATAAAAATCATACCACCAAACATTGTAAATATTTCTGACAAAAAACATATAAGCTAAATTCACATGGTGATTTTATCATAAATATATCTGAAACATTTTACCACCATTGTTTGATTAATAATAATTTTATTGTGAAAATGGTGACTTTCATAATAAAATCTGACATAATGTAATAATTATGTGGTGGATCATTTTATTACTTAATAAAAATAGAAAACGGATTCCACACTTTATGTCCAGTAGAAACTTATATTAATATTTAATGTAAATATTAATACCAATTATGCAAACATTGACTTGCATAATAAAATCTGACATCATCTAATAATTCATGGGTGGATCAGTTTTTTACTTAATAACAATATAAAACCGAATCCCCACTTTATGTCCAGTTTTAACTCCTAGTAATATTTAATATATCTTGAAAGTTTTTCCAACATCAATTGGTTAATTCCAATTTTATTGAGAAAATAGCGATTTGCATAATAAAACCTGACATCATGTAATAATTCTGGGGTGAATCACTTTATTACTTAAGAAAACCGATCACTCACTTTATGTCCAGTAAAAACTTATATTAATATTTAATGTGAATTTATCATGAAAATTTTATCAACATCAGTGGATTAATGCTAATTAAGTGGGAAAACATTGATTTGCATAATAAAATCAGACATAATTCAGGCACGGATCAATTTATTACTTAAAAACAATAGCAAACTGTCCTCCAACTTTATGTTCAGTAGAAACTGATATTAATATTTAATGTGAACTTATCTTGAAAATTTTCCCACCATCAATTGGTTAATGCTAATTTAATTGTGAAAATATTGATTACATACTAAAATTCAATATAGTGTTTCACAGAAGTCTGTAGAAACTGGATTGAACCCTCTGAACACACTCCTGTTTTTGCATCATATCTCTTTGTGGTTTGAGAATGTTGTTGATCTTTCAGGCAGCTGAATTTACTCTCTGCTAATCATTCCCCCTAAATCCTAGCCTTTATATATATATATATATATATATATATATTTCTTTTACTACTTTTATATTTTTTCCATGTGAAAAGGAAAGAGGTTCAAAGTATTAACAGGCAGGGAGGACAGCATAGGCAATAGAGATTTGAGAAAGAAAAACAAAGGGAATTTTTTTTCAGAAAAGAGGGAAAAACTGCAAAACCATTGTTAATAGGGAATACATAGAAATCCCATTAATATTGCATATTATCCCATCTCTTTTGTAGGTTTGGAGTTATGAATTTGCGTCCATTTATACACGTATTAATGTTTTTTTGGTTTTTTTTCTCAGATTTCCTGTGGTTTCTCTTCCAGCTTTTGTACTGATAAATTACTGCTAAATTGTTCCATTACACCAATTGTGAACATTATACAGGCACATAATCAAAACTCTAAAAGGTTTATCTGGAAGTATAGAGCAATTACAAATTGTATTTAAAGCAGCAGGTTTTGAATTTGTATTCTGAAAATGATTTGGAGTTATTAATCACTAATTTATTTTAACAGTGTATGGAAAATGCAACACTGAAATCCGAAATCACATTGCAATAGCAAAAGATGCCATTCAAAAGTTAAGCAAAGTATTAAGAAACAGGAAAATTTCATTAGAGACAAAGAAAAGAGTAGAACTGTTATATATATATGGTGGCCTGACAATTGCATATATATATATATATATATATATATATATATATATGGTGGCCTGACGATTGCATATAGTATGAAACAGACTGTCGCCTCTAAGTGTTGATTTCTATGTTCACTTTTATATTGACACACACTCTATCTCTGATATTGAGCACTTTATCCCATAAATATAGCACATCTTAAGACTATATTTCTTCATATATATATATATATATATATATATTATAACAAATTTAGTTTAGCACATAAGGAAATTGAACATAGAATAGGCTGTGCTAAGAGTAGTTTTGTTCAACACTACAAGAGGTTATGAAACTGAAACATTCACCTAAGAACTCATATTATGTTCTTAAATAACCTTATCTGATCAAGACTTTCATATGATCAGATAACGTTATATATTTTATATAGGCTTTAGAAGGGTTTTCATCAGATCTCATGGTCTGGTGATACAAAACCACAACAATATGTACCAGATAACAGAAAAAGTATCACTTTAGGTTATTATACAGCAGGAACAATTAAAATGGATTGCACATGTAACTCAAAGAGTAAATAATGACATAACCAGGATACTGACATTCCACAGAATTTCAAACAAGAGGTTAGAAAGAAAACCCCACCATTACTGGAAAGATTGATAATAATTAGTGGACTTGAGAAATAGAAAGATTTTATAAATTTCAACTGAAAGTAGCACCAGCTGTTCTGCAAATAAGTGCCAAATATTTCTGTATAAGGAAATGGCTAATATTACTATTACCATAAGTATTCCAAGAAATAGAAATCTAGATAAACCTTTCCAAAACAGAAACTATGATCTGGAATTGGATTGAAAGCAATGATGGCACATATCCTGAATCCATCAGAAAAATTCAATTGATTGATTGATTGACTTTCATTTCCTATGGTTTCTCAATCTTTTGCAGGTTATTTAAAGCCATAAAATATTGTTAGATAGGAAGAATATTTTTAGAGATAATAAGGATTTAGTAATACAAGTTTTACTAATTAACCCATAGCTGAGGGAGAAGATATGTATTCATATCTTTTGCAAAGGTATCTGTGAATAAGTAAACATAACAAACCCAATGGAAATTGGAATTTGGCTATCCAGTTACCAATTCTGAGTCATTATCAATTAAACCACCCATACAACCAAGTTTACAGTACCTGTTATTCTCAAGCTGTCACCCATCTAAGTACTGACCAGGCTTGATGTTGCTTGACTTTGGTGATTGTCTGGGGACCAGTTTTTCAAAAATATATAGCCGATAAGCATGAAAATTCAAGATGTGTATTGAATAAATATTAATCACTTCAGATACTTTAGTATATTGATCATGACAAATTTAGTAGAGGAGTTAAGGAAATTGAACATAGAATAATAGACTGTATTTAACATGGTTTTGTTCAGCACTATAAATTTCCACAAAACCAAAACATTAACCTGAAAACTTAAGTCATATTCTTAAATATTCTTGTCAGGTTGCAACTTTTATATGGATATCATGTCTGGTGCCAAACTCATTTAGAAATATCTAAACTATCAGCTGTATATCAGATTTGCATTATTCATTCTATTGTCCTCATCTTTGTTGCCATATTTATTACAATGTTTCATCTGTTGTACACTCCGGCCTTCTTCAGGTGGTTGGAATGTTGAACTGAACCCTTTATTTCGCTCACTGGGGTAGACTGTTCTAGTTCCATGTACCATGTTTAATGGATGTCAGTTATCAGTTATCTCCTGTTAATTCCCCTTTCCAAGTTCTCCACTGTCTTAACCTTGTATTGAACTCGCACTCTTTGAGTCCTGTCACTGGATCTAATACCTTTATACACTGTGCCATGTGTCTCAAAAGCAAAAAAACATGTGCTCTCTAGCAGGATATGAACTTTTGTACTCGTTTGTAGGAGTAACCCTTGATAGATCTGACTTGCTTTAGACCAACTCAGCCACAGAGACCAAATAGTGCCTTATAAATAGAAATCCTGCTGGAGAGCACATATTTCTATATTAATAAAATTTCTTGAATATTCAGGCTGGTAGACAAAAATAAATAAATATCTTCTTCATTATGGGCTGTGTTCCTTCAGAATGTAAGCAATCATGGCTTTCCACAACTTCCTGTCTTAATAAATTTTGTCTTTCTGTTATTTCTTGAAAAACCTTGTTTCACTATCCATTTGGTTCCAGCTCACCAACTATCTTATGCTTTGTTTTGCTCTGTCTCTCTTGCCTTCAATCCATCCCATGAGTATCAGATTCTCCAAGCCCTCCTTCCTTTTTATATGCCCAGAAACTTCAACCGTCTATTCCTGATATTAAATATAAGTTTCTGTTTTGTTTCCATTTTCTCTAAAACGTCACTGCTCACATGTTTGGTCCATGGTATCCTCAGCACACTTCTGAGGACCACATTTCTGTTGCTTCAAGTTTCTTCATCTTTGTAGTGATTGTCACTGCCATACAGGAGGACAGATATCATGTATCAGTTTAATACTCTTTTCTTTGTTTCTAGCAAACCTTTTCTGTTTTTTAATACTCTATACTGTTTAATAAATAAACACTTTGTACTCTATACTGTTTAATAAATAAACACTTTGTACTCTATACTGTTTAATAAATAAACACTTTGTACTCTATACTGTTTAATAAATAAACACTTTGTATTCTATATTGTTTAATAAATAGAGTGTCTACTCAAATATGGATATCCACTAAAAATGATTTTTTAAGTGATAAAATAGAGAAATATATAACAATAACATAGACAATGTTTTGATAAAAGAAAACCATCAAAAATATTTCTAGAAGATAATGTTTTTAAGACAAGCAGTTTTAGTAATTGCTGTGCCCAGTACAATATCAAGAAATAGCAAATAAATATTAATAAATAGAATTAAATAAATATTTATCTTGCCCCTACTCAGAATTTCATAAAGATTACAACCACTCATCTAGTCTACTGATGAGTGGATGTAATATCTGCAAAACCCTAAATACATAAAAAAAATAAATGAATATTTAATTTTATTTATTACTGGATAGATAGATATTACTGTAGAGATATTTATTACTAAATAGATAGATTGATTGACTGATTTGTGGTTTACGGTTTTACCAACCCTTTGTAGATTTATTTACCAACCCTTTGTAGATTATTTACCAACCCTTTGTAGATTATTTACCAACCCTTTGTAGATTATTTACCAACCCTTTGTAGATTTATTTACCAACCCTTTGTAGATTATTTAAAGCTGAAGTATATTTTGCATCCTAAGAATTTTTTTTTGTAAGTGAATATTGCATTCACAGTTTTTTGGAGATATCAAAAATTTTTTTTCCAGATATAAGTCTTAGTATTTAACCCATAGCTGGATAGAGAAAATATGGATTCATACCTTTCCCGAGGATTCTCGCACATAAGTGGATGTAATGAAATTGACTGGAATTCAAACTTGTTTTTCCAATTCTTCATTCTGCAATAGATAGATAGATAGACAGACAGATGAACAAAATGAGATAGATAGATAGATACTGTTTATATCTATAAATGCTTTATCTCCAGTATTGAGCATATTTCCCAAGCAAAATTTAAACAAATATATACACACTACTAATAAATATACATTTGCTCCACACCACTTGGTACAATTATATTATGTCTATAGACAGACAAATAGATAGAGAGATGTGAACGGAATGAGATCGATAATGAAGAGATAGATAGATAGGTTCATACTGTCTATATCTATAAATTCTTTCTCTACAATACTGAAAATATTTCTCCAGCAATATATATATATAAATATAAATATATATATATATATATATATATATATATATATATATATATATATATACAGTGTAATCTCACATCTTATTTTATCATATATTTCTCTTCACATGTATTAAAAGTTCAGTTCCTAAGAACTGACAGCCCAGACACCAGCACATATAATTTGATTATAGTACAGTTGAAGGTTTTGATTCTGCAGAACCAACCACACATTTTGAAGAGCTGAATACAGAGACCTAGTGCACTATATGCCAAGGTCCAAAAAACAGCCCTCTGCAGGTTTGAGTTGTCCTCCTTCTAGACCAGTTGCATTATCCAAGGCTATAGAACCCAGATATACATTTTTACAAAACACAAAATATATATATATATATCCTGAAACACACACACATTACATATATATATATATATATATATATATATATATATATATATATATATATATATATATTGTCATCCACAGACTGAGGTGTTTGTTTTGCTGTTTCACAGCTTATCAGCATTTTAGACATATGATTGCCTCAATGCTTGGGATTGAAACCCGACTGATTTGGTATCATTTCGGAGATTTATCTTGGGTCCTATTTTGGTGCACAGCAGGGATGAAGATGAATTTAAGCATATTCATTTTTACATAAATACACCAGTGACTATATATATATATATATATATATATATTCAGTAGTATGGATATTAAACTAATATCCATACAACTGAATATGTTAACTCTGTCACTGATATTGAGCACTTTCCACTAAGTACTGCACACACACACACATATATATATATATATATATATATATATATATATATACTAATAATAAATATGCATTTTTTTCCTCACCATTTGGTACAGATATATATACATTCAGATAGATATAATTTCCATTTTAGGAATATTTTTGTGAACAATTATTAAAGTTTGAATTCCTGAAGGGAATTTTTATTAAAAACAAACATGTGCCTATATTTTGATAAAAGTTTTTTTTTAAGTATCTGTTCAAAATTTGACTCTTTGTTTTGTTTCACATTCAGAATTTTAAAATTTTATTTTGTAAATTTCATTCTGGCAAATGACATTAAGTTTCCAGTGTATACTTGCTGACATTTAAGACATCTTTTATTAACTTAGAGGAGTTTGTTCTTCTGTTTTTCTGTGTTATTTTTGCATTTTTATCTGGTTTCTGGCTGTACCTAGATTTAGATTTATAATTCTATCCTTGTGTCATACTGATTAATAAAAAGAGTTGAGTCTTGGTGTGTTTTGTCAGTTTTCAAATCTTGGTGGGTTTGAATGGGAAGATGAAAGTTTGTTGGAATTATTATTGGATGAAAAGTTTTTTTTTGGATAGAAAGAAGAAAGATAAAGGCTAAGTCTGCACGTAGAAGACTGTTTCAGGAATATGTACATTATTCAAGCCTAGTTTGAAAAAAAAGAGTAATGGATAGCAGCTCATATTGAGGAATCAGAGAGCTGGGTTTGAATTCCACTCAAATCCATTTCATTCAATTATGTGCTAATATTCTTGGGAAAGGTATGAATCCTCTTCTCCCCACCAACTATGGGTAAATAGCAGGACAGACTGGGTTCTATAGACTTGGATGGCAACTGGTCTACCGCAGAAAGAAATGGCAACCTACTATGGAAAAATTTTTTCATCAATCATGTATTGAAAGATACATGAAAATATTTTTAAATGTATCATGCATAATGACACATAACTGACTGAATTTGCCCTGTTCTTCACATTTTGCTTTATCAATTTTTCTTGCGCCCTGTACTTTCAGGACGTGGATGATCATGGCTCTCCACAATTTCCTATCCTTTACAGCTCTTAGTAAGTTTTGCTATCTTCCCTAGTCCCTGTTCTACCAAGCTCATTAGGTAGGTTATTTGCTGTTTTCCTATGTCTCCTTTGTCTTCAATATACCCTGTGAGTGTCAAATTCTCCAAGCTCACATTCCTGATGCATAGGTAAACAGTATATTGTAAGAGAGATTTTAGATGTTATGGGTAAATAAAATATCATACTTATGTCTCATAATAGTCATTTCATTTGCATATTTTCATTTGCATATTTTCTTTTGAATATCATCAATAATTAATATTTATATCATCAATATTTTAATATACTTATTTAAGATTATGTTTATATGCTCAAACAAAAAATTATTGTACCTGATAGCCATATTTTTTTTAAATATCATGAGGCACATCATAGGGTTGCTGACAAGCTGATCACCTAACCAGTACCTCTTGGACTGAAAGCCAGAGAAGATGCTATAAAATACAGCAATGGTGTATTGGGGTTGAGGGAAAAAACCTAACTGATTGCTCTTTCATCACTACAGGGGTAATAGGCAGAAACCCTCTTCTCTGGCAGTTGACTTCTGTCTAGGAATCCCTTCACCTTGTCATTCCTACACTGACTGTATCCATAGTTATAGAGCTCAGTCTTTCCTGTTATTAATTTCACAGTTTCATAAAAAAAAAAAAACAGGGATCATAATTAAAATATGTGTACTCTCTAACTAAGAATAATGTTTATAAATAAGAAATAATTGTGGATGAAAAAGCCTCTCAAAATATATATATATATAAATAATAATAATAATAATGGACTCTCCTGTCGGTTTCGACGTGTGAGGATCTGACAGCTTATTGATTCAGTTATGAAAGTTTATGCGATAATCTTAAGTGGCATTTAAGACCTGCTAGTGATTTACAAAGGAGTCCACATATGGAGCAAGTGTGAGGATTGTGGGATGAGATCACTGTTAGATTGGCCGACCTTTTAGATCTTGCTCTCGCTTCTTGAAGATGATTCAGACAAGCAGATTGAAAATTGCTGAGTCCACTAAAACACGTTGATCTCCATTCTACCCGCTCCAAAGCTAAGCAGTCAAGGGTGTTATGTGGTATATTGACTGCTGACAAGTTGCTTTTCAGCTTTTCTTTGTATCTTAGCCATGGGCATCCTACATTCCTGTAGCCCTGATCTAACTGGCTCTACATTAGGATCTTGGGTATCCTGTCATCAGACATTCTCAAGACATGACCAGTCCACCATAACTGAGACTGTATGATAAAAGTCTTGATTCCTCCAATATTACACCTGTTAAACAGGTCTACGTTAGATGTCCTATCTTGAAGCTTAACTCCATAGATTGTACGTAGACAGCTTTTATGGAAAACATCTAGCTGGCATATATGGTACCTGTATGGAGTCCACGACTCTGAGCCATGCAAAAGGATGGTAAGCACAGCAGCTCTGTAAACCTGAATTTTCATATCCAGTTGAATACCCTGCTCATTCCACAAGTGATGGCGAAGTTTGCATATATATATATATATATATATATATATATATATATATATATATATATATATCTACCATTTCATATCAAAAACTTTAAGATAACCTGCCTGCCTAAAATTATAGAGAAAATCGCCAGCAAACTACAGAAATTTTGCACCTAACACTCTTATAATTCAACACTCTCTCTCTTTCTCTCTCTCTCTCTCTATATATATATACACACACACACACACACACACACACACACACACACACACACACATACAAAGGGTACAATGGACAAATTGTCATCTAAAGTATGTAAAATGAAAATAACAATGACAATTCATTTTAACAGATATATTTAACAAAATTACACAAAAATATCTTGAAATACTAAAGAGTAAATTTAATCAATAAAATTGCCATTGGCTTCAGCCACAGCCTCCTGACAACTTCAGAATCTTCTGCAACTTTTCTGGATGGTGTTCTTGTTTAAGTTTTTGAATGCTGTCATAAACCTTGCCTTCAGTTCATCTTTGTTGTTACAAGATGTTTTGTTACTCTCTCATTTAACTACACTCCACACATAATAATCAAGAGGATAGCAGTCTGGGGAGTCAGGTGGCCAGATGTAAGGGGTGATATGGTTACAGAAATTGTCTGACTGCCATGACTGGCTTTTCTTGTTTGTGTGGCATGGAGCTGAGTCCTGTTGCCAGACATAGGGTCTTCCAGTAGCCACCCTCTTGACCCAGGGCAGCACTAACTCCTCAAGTCACTTGATGTAAGCCTCCATGTTGAGTTTGAGGCCCTCCAGGAAGATGAAGGGAGGCATAATGTCACCATCACTAGTGATCACTCTAATCACCATTAGTCTCATCCCATTGTTCCCAAATCCTCTGCACTGTCCTCAGATTGATACCCAAACACTTTGAAATGCCAAGCAGTACAGCACACTGTTTCCAAGTTTCTGGTGGAGTGAATTATGCCATGGTGCTCTTTTTCTCACAGGTGGTGCCCACCAGACCCTACTATATACTGTGCATTCAACAACATAAAAAAAAAACAATGTGCATCCACGAAATTAAAAATATAAAATGGTGACAATTTAACCATCACAGCCTGTACATACATATACATATATATATATATATATATATATATATATATATATATATATATTGGATGTGTGGGTGGTACAATGAATACCAGTTCTGAATGAGAAATTGGAGAGCTGAGTTTGAATTCCTGTCAAGTTCATTACATTCACTTACACACAAATACCCTTGGGAAAGGTATGAATCTATCTCTTCTCCACCTCTGTTATTGGTTAAATAACATGGGCACACATACATACAAAGTACCGCATATAATAAAAATAATAGTATATTTGAGAATATGGTATTTAAAGGTTGTGTGTTGGGTGTATTTTAGGTGGGTGCGTGTTCATATATAAACAATTAATGTAGAAGCAACAAAAACCAGGGTTTCTGCCACTAATTGTTTATTCATTTTTTTTTTAATGTAAACTAGGGAAACAAATTTCTCAATGTTTCTTGGGTATGCCCATTTTCTTTTTCTGGTCCAGAAGTAAGTTATGGTTAGTAAGGATAAAAATGGTCAAGCTCAAGTCACCTGGAATGACCAAATTACTTTCTTCATGAGTGGAGCTGCAAAACACATCCGAACATTATACATTTAAAAGGGGAAAGAAAGTTCAATTGTCAGTTGACATGGGAAATGAACATACTCCAATAGAGATATCTTTATCTACATGCTACCACATCTCCAAATTGGGGGAACAAAAGAGAGAAAGAAAGGAAATGTTTGTCTTCTTAGAGAGTTAAACAGCGCCACCTGATGGGCATTTCATGAAGCCAAGTGGGGTAATCAAATTTCTGGTTCCTTTATTGTGAACATCATGTGAATGTGTATTTCTTTTTCTTTTTTTTATTATTTATTATTATTTTATTTACTGATTTTATTTCATTTTCCCCACAAGCAATATGTAAATATATATATTTAAGTATTTCTCTATTTTCATTTGTATTCTTTATTCATATGTAATTATTGTTACATGAAAGGATATATAACAAAATATGTTAGGACAGTCTTATGTATATCTCTGTGTGTATGCATATGTGTTCATGTATTTTTCATGGTCATACAAATTGGACTATATTTTACGTATGGGCATAGTTACATCTAGTGAGAAATCGTGCATATAAATATATGCATTTCTATCTTGAAGTGGACAGCAAATATGAAACACTTATTTAATCATTTTAATTATTTTATCAGTAATTTTAGAGGATTATGATACATCTGGGATGTGTTGGTAGCATAATGGGTATCGACACAGATAATGGCATGAAGGAACCCAGTTCAAATCCCTGCCTATTTTGCTGTGTCCACTTTCACACAGATGCTATGGGTTAAACAATAGATAAACAGGACTTTGTTTGGTAGCCAGTCTATGAGAAGGAAAAATCTAAATTCCAAACAGAAGGAGACCACTATCAAGAGGTCAATGCAGTTTACAAATATTAAAAAAAAATGCTGTGGAGAGCCATGATATTGTCCTTTTCCTCAGTGTTAAATAGAAATGAAATACAGGTAACTCAAAAGTCAGGGATCGATTTGACTCTGTAATTTCATTATGAACAATACCCCCACCAACAGTTCTAAAAATGATAAAATCAATATTTTTCAATTCCAACTAATGTTGTTGAAGTAATGTCTAATGAATGCTAATTTACGAAAATTGTTAAAAAAAAATTTCCCATTTTTTATGATTGGACCAGTTAACCTCAGTAATCTTTTAATCTCCATTGACAATGCCTTAAGAGATGGAAAATGTGATGCCGATTAGCATTGGATTAGTAAAAGATGCATTCCAAAAGCTAAACAGAGTACTAAGAAACGGGAAAATTCTTTTAAAAAACAAAGAGCGCTGTACTGCTACATGATAATAATCTTTTGTATGCCATGAATACTGGACAATCTCCCTACAGATGAAGAGAAAACTGGGAGCAACAAAAATGTGGTTCTACAGAAGGATACTGAGATTTCCATGGACTGGACTAGTAAACAATGATTTTGGATAAAAAAAAATACTGTCTTAAAGAAAATAGTTACAAAAAGAGCATTTACACTCACAATCAGAAAGAAAGAGCTGAAATTTCTTTGACATATAATAAGAAAAGTGGGCTTGGAAAACTTAACCCTCACAGGGCATATCAAGCTCAAGAGAGATAGGGAAGACAGTAGGCTATTTACCTGACGAGCCTGTGTGAATGGATGGTTGGACGGGAGGCTTGGCAAAGGGTGAAACACTGCTAACAGCCACAAGAGATAGGAAATTGGGGAGAGTCCTGATCGTCCATGTCCTGAAGGGACACAGCTCATAGTAGAAGAATATTGACATTTAACCATACAATGAGTAAAAAAGAATAAGCAGTTTCTGTCAAAGTTTTCAAATCATCTTTTCTATTATTGTTCTTCATTTCTTGAACATTTTGCCTGTTACCATTCTCCCATCCATTTTTATTCTTTTATTTTTCTTGGGTTGACTGCTTTTTCCCTCCATATGAAAGAGTAAACTTTCAAATGTGCATAACCTTATAAAGTCACTTGTTATGCATAGAGTATTGTTTGTTTATACTACTTCTTTTTGGAGATGCCACAGACAAATGTTAAGTAATATTTTCATTGAATTTAACAGAAAAGGAAAATCAAATTTTTTATAATGTTCTCAGTTTTCTTCTTGGGCAGGGGCGGGAGCTCTCTAAGTGGGTGCAGAAATTGTCGCTACCTTCCATCTCCAAAAAAGAAAACTAAGTACAATAGAAAAATAGAATAAAAAAAAAATACTTCTCTGTCAAATTCAGTGCAATGTGCTTCTTCCTATGAACAACTGCTTTGTGGAAATGACTCCCAGGAGGATGTTTCCCTGATCACTACAATCTTAACTTGTTCAAGTCTAGGGTTAATCTTCTACTGCTATCTGTGCAAACTGTCTCCTAACATAACCCTCTACCTCAAGTGGCCCCTGGCCTCGTACAGGATAAACCTTACTGTAAAACATATATATATATATATATATATATATATATATATATATATATATATATATATGTGTGTGTGTGTGTGAACATAAAATGTCTAATGTTTAAGTTCTTCTTTATCTCTGGTTTATCCAATCTCAATGCATTGTTTCAAGGCTTTCATTTTATTGCATCTCACTATTAAAACTTTCCAACAATTGTTGTCATTTTTTGCAGCATGGGTACACTAGTTTACTATAAAAAGTTTGAAATTGATATCACTTAATAATTGCAATAAATATCTAGGATTTATCATTTACTATAAAATAAAAAACATCTAAACTAATTGATATCAATAATTTGCGATCTCCAAAATGCCTCTGATTTAAATTCAATTTATGAATTCTTCTATGGTTTGGGATTGATCAGTTGATTGTTAAATTCTTTATCACTTATCAATCTTTTATATGTTATTTAAAACTGAATAATATTTTGGGTTGTAAGGATAATTCATTTTAATTTTTGCAAGAAAATGATTTTCAAATACTACTATTTAACCCATAGATGGGGAGAGAAGCTTACTGCATCTGGTATTTCCAAGTGATCACTCATCTAGGTACTGACTAGGGTTGATGTTTCTTCAGTGATCAGAAGAAAACTAGTGTTTCAACATGATATGACCATAAGCCTTGGCCTTATATCTATGATACCCATAATCAAAACCAACACAAACATATATTTGTGTGTGTGTGTGTGTAGAATGTATAATAGTATTCAAAACCAAAGTGAAGATGATGATACAAAGTGAAAAATTTTTATCAAAGATGTGTTTTGTCAGAGAAAGCTTATGTTCTCTTTAATGTCATCAAATTAAATAAATCACTGGATCTAACTAACGCCTTTATCCACTGTGCTATGTGTCCAGTGACAGGACCCAAAGAAAGTGAGTTCAATACCCAGTTAAGGCAGTGGAGAACTTTCAGAGGGAAATTAACAGGAGATAACTGATAACTGACATCCATTAAACATGGCACGTGGAACTAGAACAGTCTAACCTAGTGAGCAAAATAAAGGGTTCAGTTTGACATTCCAACCACCTGAAGAAGGCTGGAGTGTACAACGGCCGAAACATTGTAATAAATATGGCAACAAAGATGAGGACAATAGTCCGAATGATGTAAATAATGTACATAATACCTCATCTCAGAAATATAGACAGATACTGAAAGACAAAACTATATGTCAGGAGAGACCAATTTATCCTCAGAGGTACTATGACACTCTCCTAACACAAGGTCTACCAATACAACTCTTCTTATGACTAACAAGGCCTACATTGGAGTGACATACTATGTCCCATTTATCACATGTAAATTTAAAAATTACTGGATCAATGACTTCCTCTTTCACTGCTGAACACTTGACATTTGCCCAACATATTGAATGTTCTTGGAAGATCTTAGTGCTTTCATAAATTGTACACTTCTCTTAATTTAATCACAAGCATCAAGTTGCAAAAAACTCTTTTAAACAGTTCTTGAAGCCCAGCCTTATTTTATATTGGGGTCAAGATCTATAGATCTACTCACCATAGCGCATTTGCTTGGGTATTCTGTTATCGTCAAGGTGAATGACATGACCTATCCAGCTTGTAGCAATGAATGTCTCTGACATATGGGATATCCAGTAGCTACCATGAATCAATCTTAAACAGCATTGGTGGATTATCTCCAGGGTGTCTAAGTGCCTGCAATACATAATTTATGTCCAACATTTGTGATGGCTTCCGTCTCATTTTCGGTATCCATCACCCCTAAGATGGCTCTTGAGATGATTGTTTGATTTCATAGGTATCAAGCATATATGACAGATAATTTCAGTATCTTTGATTGGGTTGATTGGATCTGGATTCCCTACAACTCTACTGTGTGCTACCATGTGCCTTCCCAGTCCAGATGAGACATTAATGTCAGGATAAGATGACAAAATATCCTAAAACAATGAGGTAAGATATTGAGAAATCTGTACATTGGTGGATTATAGTGACAAATGCTTGGGCAACACTGGTGCCACTCTCTAAGTTTCCATGATTAATACCCAATGGCAAGATAACTAGTAATCACTTCAACAGAAGGTTTTTCTGAGTTTTACCTTTCATCAGATATCAGCCACTCGTATCTGAGGTTGCCCGTCTACTAGGGAAGCTTGTTGCAGACGCCTGCTCAGGCACATATGTGTTTGTGCAACACCCACAGAGCCCACCTGTGGTTTATACTAGAACTTTGCTGAATGGAGTTACAGTTTCTAAAAGAGAGTGCGTTATTTAGCATGATCAACAGTCTGAACAAGGCCAACACACTAAAACCCTCAGGCATGATGACTTATGACATACTAGCACTGCCATTGATGGCTATCCAAAGAATTCTGCATAACCAATTTCACTCACAAGGCTTGGGTCAGCCCATGGTATCAGTTTTCAGACACCTCCAGATAGATAACATCAAGAAGTTACCTTCTTGACAAATAGACCAATTCAAACCTGGGTCTCATGGTCAGAAAGCAAACATTCCAACCATTTGGCCACCCATATATATATATATATATATATATATATATATATATATATATATATATATATATAGGGTGACCCAAAAAAATGGGAATTTTTGAAGTGTGTATTGCCAGACATGAGCAAGTGGCAACACTGTGAGACAGTGACCTTGTGCAAGTAAATATTTCGCCATTTAGAATTCAAGATGAAATTCACAGTATCCCAGCTGAGATGATGCAGCAGTCAATGAGGAATCTCAACAGCAGATTTCAAGAATACATTCATACAGGAGGATGCCATCTACAGGACGTAATTTTTAAAAAATGAAAATTCCATCAATGTTTCTTCAATGGCATGTTTTAAGGTTTCAATTACTATGAATAAAATATTTTTCTTCCATCACTCTTGGTTTTATTGGATTATTAAAAAGTTCCCGTTTTTTTTGGTCACCCTGTATACATATATATATATATATATAATATATATATATATATATATATGGCATTATGCTGCATATGCTAGATAACTGTTGATCTCATGAGAGGATTCATCTTCCATTTGTCAGGTATTGTTTTTTATCCTTTTGGGAGACTAGCTAACCCCATCAGTCAAACCTTGTTGGAGATCTAAGTTTCAATTCCTCTTGGGATGTTTCAATTCCTGTTGGGGTCATTATATTCACTTATGTTCAAATACCATTGAGAAAGATATAAATCCACCTATTCTCCTCCCAGCTATGGGTTAATTAATAAGACTTGTATTACTACATCATTGTTTCCTCCTAAAGAAAAAAAATTCTTACAATTTAAAAGAATAAAAATATTTTTTTTTGCTATAAATAACCTACAAGGGATTGATAAGCTGTAAAAAGTGGATTGGTCAATCAATCAACAGTAATAATATTCTACATTGCAACCTTCTTATACACTTTTGAATGAAGTATTTAACTAGTGATTAAATAACTTCTTTGTTTTTCTTTTAATAATTTCAACCAAAGTAAGGCAATAAAGCCACTAAAACACAACAAGCATAGAAAGATAAAAAAAAAGAATGTGGCTTTGAAAATATTTCTCTGAACCTTTAGGAGAATCAAAAGAAAAGCATGGGAAAAAAATTTTACTGGTGAAATCTGAGAATTAACACTATCACAAAATAACACATTGTAGATAAAAATTTAAATCTGCATGAAATGAGAACAAATAGTTTAGTTAACAGTTGCATCCTATTTTGTATGATCTATATATTTAAATAATTTTATTATATCTATATGTTTAAATAATTTGTTTGATCTATATGTTTAAATAATTTTTAAACTTTCCTTTTATTTCTTAAAGAGCCATATTATTTACCAACTATAAAAATGTGAAATGTTAACTTTTTAACTCACAGGGTATGTAGTTTGTCAAGTATCTTGTTAAATTATGTTTCTTCTCTCATAGGAAATGCCATGTGTCTAATGTATAACATTGTAGCAAATTTACATTTGTATCAAATATGAAGTTCAGATATCATCTATGATTCTAAATCTGTTGGTCATGACTTCTTACATATGATTGCATCTTAACTTTGTTTTTCCCCTTTCTTTGAACTTAGTGTAGGCCATTCTGATTGGTTGATCTGAATAAAAAAAAAACTAACCCTGCTGTTATCTCCTTTCTTTTCTTTCTTACTCTTTTTCTTATTCTTCCTTTTCTCAGGAAAAGAGGTTGTATGTTGTTTTAAATCTCAATAAAGTGTTTACTGACCAGTTATTTACTAACACTTGATGAGATGTGTTAATACACATTGAAACATGATTGCATTTGTGTTTTTGATGTAATATCCTAAAATAAAGTGTGTGTGTATATATATATATATATATATATATATATATATATATATATATATATATATATAATCATTTCAACCCAAGCAAGTCAATAAAGCCACTAAGACCTTCTAAGTGTTACAAAATACAAGTAAAAAAGCACTATTAAGGAGAGAAGATTAAAAGAACAAGAATTAAGAAGACAGAAGATAACGATTGACATTGCATTTAAATTTTTGAAGATCAAACTTGACTGGAAAGCAATAAACCAGAAGAGAGATCTACAAGCAAGAAGTGTGATAGAAAAAACTGTTAGCAAAGAACTTAGTTGCATCTTGTCATTTCAGCTGTAAAATGATGAGATCTTGCCGCCAATCTAGCACTGCATTTAAATTCATAGTCTTGGTACCATAGAGAAAAGTTCATCAGAAAAATTACCATGAAAGTATTTATAGAAAAGTATTAGGGAAGCTACATTACAGTGATGGGAAAGTTACTGAAGCTGAGATGTCAGGTCAGGATCAATAACATTGCAGATTCTTCTTGAGATTTTATTTAAATCTACATTGTGATTCTGAGAAAAATATAGATAAGCTATACACAGTTATCAATGAATATGCATAATCTTGTTATTGTCATAAAAATCACTTTTCTCTTAAATATATATGCATACAGATGTACCGTGATATACAATTTTGTATTTATATTCCTCTGTGTTCATTCCTATACATAACACACATTTTTTGTCTTACAAAGATCAATATTAATGAAACAATGAAGACCTAATAACTAAGTACATCAATAAAATCTATTTATTGGTAGAAAATAATTAAGAGAATCTATTTTTATTTATATGTGTTTTTTATTACTTCAAATATTATTTTTAGTAGATACCCATATGGTCTGTTTATTTTAAGCAGAATTTTATTTCATTTACTGGCCTGAACATTCAAGAAATCTTATTTAAGAAAATACACCCTCCAGCAAGACTCAACCCTACACCCCCCTTTGCAGGAGTAGCCATTGTTTGATCTGATGTGCTTTGACCACTTAAAGAGCTTCATAATCAAGCAAGATTCTGTCTGCCACGAAAGCAATCTTTATTTGTTCAGATTTCTTTGAAAGTCATTGTTTTGTATCCAAAACTTAGACAAAGCAATTGCAATAATTGATTTTTATTTATCAATCCAGCATGTTTTTATTTCTTTAAAGTAATTAAAATATTTATTCTTAGAAATGTTTATGTTCATTTGACAATAATTGCTATTATCTTCTTTACTAATCAAAGTGATATCTACATTTTCTTTAAAAGTTGTTTGTGCATTCCATTTTCCAATATCCATTCTTTGCATATTCTTATTAGTTATCTATCAGCACATGCGATACAATCTTATTTAGCACATGTATTTTGAAAATAAATGCTCACTTTATACACATATTTTTTTTATATAAAAATTGGATTTTATATAAGAACTCATTTTGTACCATTGAATGAAATATACTGTTTTTTGGGGGGGTTGTAAATATGGAGAAATGTGCCCACAATAATACATAGTGTGAAAAGGGCGGTTTTTCCCATGATGCTCTTCTGCAATGTTTATCGTTTTAAAGAAGCAGTGTCATGGGGAAAAAAACTCCTTTTAAAACACCACATCTCTTCAGGACATAGATGATAGTGTCTTTCCACAGTTTCTTTTGTTCTTTTTAATGTCATAATTTTGGGGGATGATAATGGAATGGTTTTTCATAGCCTTCCTCACAATTATGAATTCATTGTTTGTTTATATTTTTTTCCTAAACTCACTGAAATTCAAAGATAGAAAGTCCTGTTTTCCTTGCTATTTAATTTTTAGTTGCAGGTAGAAGGGATGGTTTCATGCCTTTTTCAAGGGCATCTGTATGAAAATGAATGTAATAGGCTAGGTGGGAATTTGAGCTTGGCTCATCAATTCCACTTTCCACAATGATAACTTTTACATTACCTGTACATACTATTTACTGAATACTTTTAAGATAAGGCTTACTTTCTCTTTCCTTGTACTTAAAATTATTATTATAAAAACATCTCTTCAATACAAAAATTAAGTTTTTAGACTCTGAGTTTTCTCCAGTCAAAATAAACATTTACATTCTCAATAAAGCTCCATACTTTGAATGTCTATTAGTTCTCAAGTTCATTCCTGACCTCAGTGGAACTCTTATATGAAATCCAATATTAAACAGTCTAGAAAATTGGTTGGTTCACTAAATTACGACAAGATGTTTCTGATGCCTTCTTTTATGTTGCATCTCTACAAGAGTCAGATCAGGTTAAAAATGGAGTATAATGACTATATTATATAATATATATTAATATATAATATACTAATGACGTACAAAATTCAAAGATGGGTCTGTAATGTAATCAATCCTGATCTGACATCTCAAATTCAGTCATTTTCTAACTAATGTGTAGTGGCTTCAATTTTCTTTTCTGTAGATATTTTCATGGCAACTGTTCTGAGCTTTTCTCCCTTTTCAATCTATCTATTTCAGTTAATTCATGTCTATTTATCTCTGTTCATATCTATTTATCTATCTCAGTCTGTTCATATCTATCTATCTATCTATCTCAGTCTATTTATATCTATCTCTATCTCTCTCTATATATATATATATATATAGGCAATTTTTATATATATTATTTATATATTATATATGCACAGTACTTATTGGAAAGTGGTCAATATCAGTGATAGAGGTAACACATCACACATCAATCCAACTAAATATATATATATATATATATATATATATATATATATATATATATATATATATATATATATATATAACAATCAGTCCATATCATTCTTTCTATCCCAGTCTGTTCATATCTTTATATCTATCTCATTCTGTTTGTATCTATCTATGTATCTGTTTCTACATATCTGTCTGAATGTTGTGGAGTAAATAGTACACCCCCAGTAACTATATGAACTAGTCCATTACTATAAAGAGCTGCAGGTCAGAAGTAAGACTGGTAGTTGTTTGGAGTCAGTTAGTACAGGTGTCACAGCAATAAGCTGAAACATTACATATAAAGAATCCTTATACAAAGAATGTTATATAAGTATGTGTGTGTTATGACAATAGCCATAGAATAGTGGCATTATAATAGTGGCAACGAGGGATTCAAAATTCAGGATTTATAACTGTCATGTTGAGGATTCAGAACTCTTACAATTTATGACAGTAACAAGAATCAGGAATTCATAGGAGTTATAACTGAAGTTACAAGAATTTCAGCCACCTTGGTTAGAAAAAAAACAACATATTCTTGTGAATATAGAGAAAATTTTGGCTTCCATAGTTGAAATTCAAAAACAACAACAACAACAAAATCAATAGTTGCTAGAACTACAAAAAAGCAACAGGAGTTGTTGGATATAATTCTAAATAAAACAATAAATTCTTCAACTACTCTTATGCCAGACACTGTCCAAAAACCATATCAGAATTTATAAACAATCCTGATGAGGGACTGACTGACTTCTGCATATTTTTGTCAATATTACAAAATATTCAGCCAGGAATCCATCAGCTGGAAAGATGAGGCAAAAAAAAGATTGTTGTTGAAGAAAATAGCTCTGATAGAGTAAGAAAAATACTGCAATTACATTTTACCATGAAAACCAGGTGAAATTGGGTTTGAAGATACGATACACATTCTGACAAAATTCTTTAGTGACAAGAGCTCTCCATTTAATGCTCATTGGAGGTGCTTGAATCTAATAAAAAAAAAGAGGATGAAGATGTTGTTATGTATGATGGTATTATCAATAACAAATGTGGAAGGTTTAGAATAAACAAAATGACTCCAGATAAGTTCGAAAGATTAATTTTTGTGTAAGGTTTAACAGCTAAAAAAATGCTGAAATATGAGCAGAAATTTTAATGAAATTTGAAGAAAACAATAATATTACACTGCAAGAAATAGTGGATGATTGTCAAACAAAGCTAAATCTGAAACATGATGCTGAAGAAATTCAGAAAAAAGAATGAGCATTGGTACAAAGGACAAATGTATAAAAAGGAGAATAAATCCTTGTTTTGGATGTGCTAAATTACATC
The DNA here is from genome assembly GCA_903632075.3 of Acanthosepion pharaonis. Lineage (NCBI taxonomy): Eukaryota > Metazoa > Mollusca > Cephalopoda > Sepiida > Sepiidae > Acanthosepion > Acanthosepion pharaonis. The sequence goes on from CAHIKZ030001582.1 coordinate 208,851, forward strand.
TTGGAAAAGGCTGTCCATTTAAAAATTCAGAATCTTACAAGTGTAGGAAATGAGGACACTGCAAAATCAAACTAAGAAAAAATTCTCACAAGAAGAAATTAGTACACAATATTGCAACAGATAAAATGGTCACAGAAAACAAAAAAATATTGTAAATGTGAAAATAAAAAATGTGGGTGTGAAAATACTACTGGACACTGGCAGTGATATTTCAATAATCATTGAAATCACATGAAAGAAATTGGAAAACCTTTATTAAAAAGGAATTCCAAAGTCATGATTTCAGTTTCTGGTGAGAATTTTTTTTTTTTTGAGAATTAATTTTCCAATGTCTTTTTTCATAATAAGCATGTAAAAACTAAAGCTACAAAAATACTACAAATTTATTCAGAACAGTGTGTAATTATTTGAACTTTGGGATTTGCCAATAAACGTTTATTGTAAAAATGTAAGTGGACAAATAACCAATTTAAAAAGTCAGAGCAGAAATCTTAAGGAAAAATTTAAAAAAATGTTTTTCCAAATGTGTTCAAAATTCAAGGTAGATTTTCAAGTAAAAAAAATGTTCAACACCAGTATTTAAGCCAAAACAGAATGTACCATTTACAGCATTAAAACAAGTTAAGGAAGAGTTGGACAAACTCAGAATAATTGGTGTAATAGAAAAAAATTAATCATTCAAAATGGGCTACACCAGCCATGTATGTGTTTGCACAGATTTTCCAACTGGATTAAACAATTGTTTAGAAACACATAACAACCCATTACAAAGTCCAGAAGAAATTTTTTCAAAGTTGAACACTGGAAGAATATTTTCAAAGCTGAATCTCTCTGAAGCATATTTACAAATTCAGATTGAAAATGAATGTTCTGAATTAACAGCCATAAATATGCACAGAGGATTATGTAAGTTTAACCAACTTCCTTTTGATATAAAGGTAGCACCAGCTATTTTTCAACAAGCTATGGACACCATGCTTGTGGATTGCAATTTTGTAGTGGTATATCTGGACAACATTTTGATTAAAAGTTTATCGAAAGAACATGTTGGTCATGTGAAAACAATTTTGGGAAAACTAAGAGAATATGGATTTAAGCTTAGTGACTGGTTAATTACTATCAAATTTATGTACATAATATACATAAGTGAAGTGCATTATTTACATTATTCAGACTATTGTCCTCATCTTTGTCGCCATATTTATTACACGTTTCGGCCGTTGTACATTCCGGCCTTCTTCAGGTGGTTGGAATGTCGAACTCAACCTGTTATTTCACTCACTGGGGTAGACTGTTCTAGTTCCACATGCTATGTTTAATGGATGTCAGTTATCAGTTATTTCCTGTTAATTTCCCTTTGAAAGTTTTCCTGCCTTAGCTGGGTATTGAGGATACATGGCACAGTGGATAAAGGCGTTGGTTAGATCCAGTGACAGGACCCAAAGAGTGTGAGTTCAGTACCCAGTTAAGGCAGTGGAGAACTTTCAAAGGGAAATTAACAGGAGATAACGGATAACTGACATCCATTAAACATGGCACGTGGAACTAGAACAGTCTACCCCAGTGAGTGAAATAAAGGGTTCAGTTCAACATTCCAACCACCTGAAGAAGGCTGGAGCATACAACGGCCGAAATGTAATAAATATGGCAACAAAGATGAGGACAATAGTTCAAATAATGTAAATAATGTACATAATACCTCATCTCAGAAATATAGACAGATAAGTTAAGGGCTCCACTTAACAATATGCTTAAAAAAGGAGTAAAGTGGAATTGGAATGATGAATGTCAAAAGTTGTTTGACAAAATAAAAAAAAGACTTATGTCTGATTTATCATTAGCACACTATGACCCAAAAGCAGAAATTGTAGTGGCATCAGATGCTAGTGAGTACGATATTGAAGAGGTGATTTTACACAAATATGATGGTGTTAAAATGAAAGCCTTCACTCATGCTTCACAATCGCTTCTACCAGCAAAGAAAAATTACAGCCAGATAGAAAAAGAAGCTCTAGCAATTATATTCGCTGTGAAGAAATTTCATAAATTTATTCATTTGTGTCGTAATGTACGGTCAAAGAGCTTAATACTGAATGTGTTACAGAAACAAATATTAAAGGATTTTCATTGCAGACATCCTGGTATTTCTAGAATGAAATCTATGATGAGAAATTTCATATATTGAACCAGAATGGACCAAGATATTGAAAAAATAGATGGATTTGAAGAAAATGGATAGAAACTCGGCTGAAAAAAAACAGACAAACCAAGTGCTTGTTCCCTGCAGTTGTGTGGAATGGGTAAATTTTGAAATAGTTGCCTGAGTGTTCGCACTCAGGTTCCCCACATTAAACCTGACCTTGTGTCACATCCTGCCTAAGTGGAAAGGCCTGTTAAATACCTAGCCGTTTCAAGTCAGGCATTTCACTGTCTGGCTGGTGACTGACAAGACCTCTGTCTTCAGACAGAGGGTGACTCAGTCAGGACTCTGTCTATGGGCAGAGACTTGACTGCATAGAACAGACAAGCAAAGTGCTTTATAGCAGAATCTACTTCAACAGTAATTATATAGATAAGAATAGATTGTATACACTTTGTGTATTTCATGTTTATTACAAAGATTTTTTTTCAAATATTGTCAGTTAACATTAAGACACAACTTTATTAAAATTCTCCCATCTGATTTCTTTAGTGAGTTTTTAATCATTACTATATAACATAACCTCTGATTCTATATTTTGGTAACTGCACAGCACTTTCAGAAATACCAAGTATTACTTCTGAAAATTTTCAGATTTACTCAATAAAGACTGTTTATGAGGTCATTCATATACACTTGAGGAAGTTTGGAGAGCAAAATGGCTGAAGCGTTGTGATAAAAACAAAGAAGAGGACAATAGTCTGAATATAAATAGTGTAAATAATGATCTCATCCCTCAAATTCAAACAGAAAAGATATTTATGAGGTGTAACAATTTAATTTCAACAATTGCTCTATGAAATCAAAGTTTTCTTACCTGGTTGGTTGTTATCACCTTCAAGGTACTCCACTTGTGAAGCTACGCACTGAGACAGGGATAGTGCATACTACCCCTGAACACCCTCTGGTCACTGGGAGCCTTATACGGGGCCCAGATAGTGCTTTGTGACCCTTACTATATTATCAACATTTGCTTTTCTTCTATCTATATTTATATATATTACAAATTAAGATTAATAGAGATAGATAGATATAAATAGATTGCAATAGATAAGAATAGATTGATTGGTGGAGATAGATATATATGAAGATAGATCTCTTTCCAGTCATCTAGTAAACAGGAACCTCCTATTCACAAGACTTCTCTCCATTACCAGCATACTGATTTGGATGCATTTCATGACTTTCTTTGAGATGTTCCTTGGATTGATATCCTTAACCTTCCTAATGAGAAATGTGCCACAGATCTGGCATTGATGCTTTTGTACCTTCTTGGAAATACCAGGTGAAACCACAATCTTCTCCATTGTTCACATTGGTCTGTTCTTCCGCCATAAGCTGCACTAATCCCTTTTATACCAGTGTGACAGTTCCAATCACAACAAATGACTATTTGTGTCCATGTGTAATTATTGTAAACGTGTCCTCAAAGGGGCAAAATCCTTGTTTGCTGATAGAATGAGACACCATATAGCTTCTAACAACTTTGGCTCATGTGACTACTGGTGGCACTGTGAAAGAGTGTTAAATAAGTCCCCCATCCTACCACTCTTCATTCAGTTTGAGGTGTTAACAGCTGGTCTCAAAAATGACCTACACCTCGTTGTTAACTTGGCAGGGAATGGCTTGTTAATTTTAATATCTCCAGAATGAGACTGCTCTCTGTCAATCATCTGAGTGAACCCTTTCTGCCTTCCATCAGCATGGCTGATGTTAACCTCCAGGAGAGTGACTCATTGCACCTTCACGGGCTAACATTTTTCTGTTGACATGAAGTGGAAAGATTATATTGAACCTATTGCTAGGTCTGCTGCTAAAAAAGTTGGTTCACTGTGTCGAGCTAGACAATTTTTCTCTCCTGAATCTAGTTTACATATTTATCTACAATTTGCCCATGCTTAGACTATTTCTGTCTGATGCTCCTGCAATGACCTGGCATCTTGGCTTTAGTCACTCTGTGCCTTTTCTATAAATACTTTCATGATGATTGTTCTGATGAACTTTCCAATATGATATTGTATTCATTGTAAATATTCATTGGGGTTTTGTTTTTAAGTGTTGTTCCCCACCCCCACGCACACACAAATTGTACATCTGGGAACTAGTTAGGACTTCATAGAGGCTTTGAGGTATTATGGTGGTTGTAATAAAAATGGCAAATAAGAATGTGTTGTTTTGGTGTAAGGAATACTGTTCCTACACAAGCCACCAATCTGCCACTGGGTGGCATACCTCTAGCATTTACCACTGATAGCCTACTGTCAGACTGCCGGCATGTTCCCACTGATGTTAGTGGCTCTGTTGCCTTTCTTGGGGTGAAATGATTAAAGAAAAAATTAACCAAAACCTTACCACTATATGAAAATATTTTCAAATATTTTGGAAAATAATTTGTGTAATATTTTTAAAACTAAATGTTTGCCCAATACAAGGCCAAAGAGCCATTCAAAATAGAGTGTTACTGACTGAATATTTTATGGACATAAGAAGAGGAAGTAAGTGCAGATTATGAGCATATGTAGGATAGACAACAGTTAACCTTAGACTTGAAGAGGTTAAGATTATAGTGATCAGAGAATCATCTACTGATGAATCTGTTCTACAAAGTTGCAGTTCTATTGTGTTGAACTTTTTTCTTAATGGAATATGAAGAGAATGAGGATGATTTGACCCTGTGTATATGACAGGTTTTAGCTGTAAAGGTCTGAATTAGTAGAATGAAAGTATTTAGTTCATTTGAACATTTGTCCTGGAAATATATATATCAATGTGATAGATTTGCAGTGTTTTGTCTGTTGCTGGTGGGCTTTAGAGTTAAAAGTAATTTATCACCTATGAGGCTGTGTAAATATTTTTATGAACCCTGACAAGGCTGGAAATTGAGGATTGGGCAGCAAAACTCCATTTTTGGCCTGATCCGACTCTTGAAAAGATATGGCATCAATACTCCATTTTTGGTCTATCTTGCAAAGATAGAGCATGGCAGGAATCAGGTACTTTCTGGAGAAGTTTGTACTGACCATTTTCCCAGCATCTTTAATGATGGATGGTATATATGAGTTCCACTTGGAGTTTAGGGTGAACTTGACTCCCACTAGACATTCAAGTCAGATAGTCTCATTGAAAGTATGATACCTCATCATGATTGAAGAAAATTCAGGGCCTTTTTGATGATGATGTAATATTACCTGTTTGGTTCTGGAGCTATTAAATGTTACAAGTCAGTTCTTACCCCGTTGAGTTGTACAAGCAAAGAAATAATAATTCTCCAAATATATGACTTATGAAGAAAGGCTTTTTAAGTTTTCTCTCCTTACTTGTATTCTATAATTAACATTAATTATCAGTAATTGTCTTTGGATAGTTTATGATAATTAATTTTACCAAGAAGGGAAAGATCTTTTGACCTGGCAGGAAATGAAGTTTTTGCCACTGGCTGCAATTATAATACGACTATAATTAAACATTTATATCATGTGACTATTGCAGCTTTCATAGAATCTTGAACAGTAGAAGAGAACGAGACTCAATTAACTATCTGCTAGCTCAGTGCTCTAGCTAGAAAATCAAGCTTGTAATTGCTGCAGCCATATAATATTATACATTTATTAAATACTAGAGAGACATTTCAAAAGATGCTATATGCACAGCCAAAGAGAACAGTGCCAGCTTGTTCATCTTAAAGATGTTTACGTATAGAAATGTGGTTTGTGGTGGTTGGGAGGAGGGTGCAAAACATGAATATTTTTCTAATTAGTGAATAATCTTATTCACTGGTCTATCGCTCTGTGCACATACGAACGAATATTATCAAGCCTAAAGACATTTTTATTTCTTTGTTCCGCTGATTTATTCTAGTGCATCTCTGAACCCTGACCTGTTTATAAAGGGAACCCAGCATACAAGAATAGCAATAACCCCAAACTAAAGATTTCCAGCTAATGAGCACGTCCTCTTAAAAGAGCCCCATTTCCATTCCTTGGCCCATCATCAAGCTGTGGTCCCTTCTTCAACAATGATTATAACCGCTCTTTGCTCTGCCAAGCATTTTATGTCTTTTCCTTCCTCCATCGTCTCAGCACAGCAGTCTTTCTTGCCATCTTGTTCTAACTTGTTATTCCTGGCTCTTACCCACTCTACATTCATAACCTTATTTTTGCCCTCAACCATTTTATCCGAGAAACAATCCATTCACCCCGCATCCACTGACCACCATCCTGGTCGGCGATTTCCTTTTCCTTAATAAATATGCAGAAAATGCCAGATAACAATTGGTTGTTGCAAATTTTATAATCACATCACTTGTTTTCTTTCTTTCATCACCAGGTGGTCTAAACTGGTTATAAGCTGAATCTTTCTTCACAGATTTGAAAAGAAAAGAGGAGAGAAATTCATATCCAAATCACACACAATGCATGAAAACAAAGCAAAGTAACAAAGAATTCAAAACAGTCTATCAGTGCAAGAATATTGACCAGTAAACATACACATGCAACTCTATATACACATCACTATGAAAGATTGCTTCCAGTGAAATTTATTCAGATAAAGCTTTGATTAGATGGTTTTTGTTTAAAATTTCAGCTAACCTCATATTACAAATACTTTAAATTAGAATGTCTTCCAAAATTAGAAAAAACAAGAAGAAAATCCTCATGGAAAAATTCAAAGAAATTAAAAAAAAACATTGAACATTTTCTGTTTGACGACAGTTCCAATTACAAAACATATGGCTACATGACCAAATTTTCTTCTTTCTTTTACCAAAACAAAGAATATCTGCAACAGTTAAGCAAACAAGAACACATATGCATATACACTACAGGCAAAAAGTTTGGGGTCACCATGCATTTCTTTAAAAAAACACACCTTAAAATGAGATATTTTTAAATTAAAATATAAAATTTCAATAACTACAATGTATTTCCTTTTATTTTTCAGTCTTTCACCAGGCTTAACTTCCAAAAAGTTCAAATATGTATTCATCTATATGTTAGTTTTATTGATGAAAACAAATATATGATGCTGTTGTATGATAATTTTTTATAGTTGAGTGCTTATTTTTTGTTAAAAAAAAATGCAAATACGTTGTCATTACTGAAATTTTAACTTTAAAATTTTACATTAAAATTCAAAAATATCTCATTCTATGGTGTTTTTAAGGAAATGCAAGGTGACCCCAAACTTTTAACCTGTAGTATATATAGGAGGGAATGCTGAAAAGATCAGACTTTCCAATATCTAACTAAATGAACGAACAGGTGGAATCTCTTCTTGCTCAAACTTTGTTAATCAGAAACTTGAATTAATATATATATATATATATATATATATATATATATATATATATGTGTGGCAATTGAGTGTTTCAGGTCTGAATGCAATCTTCAGATCTTATTTATACATATATATATATATATATAAACACATACAAAAACATATATACACACACACACACATACACACATATATATATATATATATATATATATATATATATATAGTCATCCACAGATAGGCTGTTTCACTGTATCACAGCTCATCAGTCTGGCTAGACATGTGATTTCTTCAAGCCAGGATTGAAATCTGACTGATGGGTATGAATTTCTGGGTATTATAAACCTAATGTCTTCAGCAACCATTTTTACCAGTGCTCATATTACAATTTTGCTGTTATCATTGCATGTTTTTACCAGAGCTCATATTGCAACTTTGTTGTTATCATTGCTTTTCTCTGGCACTCCTTATTACTGGTTCCCATATTGTATTTATTTCTATACTTGGTCGGCTCAGGAGATTGTTGTGGCCTAGCATATGTGCTGATTCCTTAAGTTTACAAATTTTCCAATAGTGTTCCTTGTCTATGATCTCAACATGATCCCACAGAGGGTGGTGATCTCCCTTTTCTCTCCATATGTGGTCAGCCATGCCTGATTTTTCCACTTCCCCTTGTGTTACAGCTTTCTGGTGTTCTTGAAGCCTTACCTTGAGGGGGCGGCCTGTCTCTCCTTTATATTCCTTTATGTTATTGTTGTTGAAATTTTTCTCTTATTTTTTATATTTATTTATTAACTTTTTTTTTAATTATTATTTTTTCATTTTATTTTAATTTAATAAATTATTTATGTATTTATTTATATTAGATAATAGAAGTGTTTCATTTAACCAGCTTTTAAAATTTTTATCATTATGTATGTTGGCTTAGGCAAAGTGTATATTTTTTTGGAAAGGAGATATTTGAAAACCTCTCTGGTGCATATTTACATTTTGGCAAAATTTGATAGCAGCATTCTAAGAAACTTTCCATCTAATTTTTCATGTTGATAAAGAAAAGTTTTCCTTTTGTCTTTATCCATATTGCTTTTTAAAGATATATTTTTATTTATATCTGAATTTTTACACACATAAACATATAAAAACAAAGAGAAAGAAAGCGAGATATAAGTTGTA
>CAHIKZ030001582.1:222500-227500 GCA_903632075.3 Acanthosepion pharaonis
TGAAGGGAGTTCCACAAGTGAGAAAAGAAACTGTTAGCATAGAACTTATGGTTACATCTAACAAAATCAACTGCAAATTGATGAGACCTTGTCACCAGTCTTGTACTGCATTTAAATTCATAAAGTCTAGGTACCATAGCGAAGAGCTCATCCAAACAGTTACCATGAATATATTTATAGAAAAGGCACAGAGAAGCAACTTTATACTTGTGGGAAGGTAACTGAAGCCAAGACATAAGATCAGGACCAATAATATTGCTGATTCTTCTTTGGATTTTATCAAGGATTTTTAGATATATAGCAGGTGCACTAGACCATATGTAGCAGCAATATTCTAAGCATGGCTGAATGGTAGACTTACAGATATGTAAGACAGCAATTCTAGATATATAGCAGGAACACCAGACCATATATCAAAAAGAAATTGATATGAAATCATTTTATATGAATTATGCTGCAACTTTTAATTTTAAGGTAATTATTTTTTTTAGTTTCATGTCATATAATCAAATATATTTATTTTACAAGTTGATATAAAATCAATTGATAGAGTGCTACTGTTTGTTTTTTTGTTTTGTTTTGTTTTTTCAGATCTCAACACATCCCAACCTTTTAAATCTCCCTCATCAATGATTGACCAGATTCCACACAAAAGTACACAAAAGAAATCTAAGCAACAAACACATTTCTACCCTGGAAATACAAACCATAGTTCATCCAGGTCTTTATGCAAACCAAACATTGGCCACATCCCTGATTGTAGTCAGTGGATTGATCTAAAACCAGCTGCAGTGGACAATGGCATTTCAGGCCCATATTCTCAACTTTGCAACTTAACAGAGAACAAGAATTCAACTTCCAGCTCCCATCAACGGGTTACAGTACCCCATGCACAATATTTGGATTATCTAGGATAATTCATATAAAAAGAAAAAAAAGAAATAAAATGAAATCTCCTTGAAGAAAATATTTCAATTGTAAAATAATCAGAAACAAAAGTTTAAACAAAAAATAAATTTATGAAAAGTTAAAAAAAAACGAAAAAAAAAAAAAAATCAAATGAAGTTAACCTTCCTTCGAAAGTTCTTGAAAAATCATGATTTTTAGAATTTTTAAAATTTTTTATTTTTATTTTAAAATGTTTTAAATAGATTAAATCGTCTTTCTGAAATACAGGGGATTTTTCATTTATTCAAAATTTTGACTTTTTACAATACGGAAAGTTATTCAGCTGTTACAATTCCTAAACTAAAGCCAATAGCTGACGCACAAAATACAAGGGCAATTTTTTAGTTGAATTCTCACAAGAAAAGGAGTGTTCCTTTTACATTTTACTCTTATTTTATTATATTTTTTTTTAATTTGGAGATTATGTGAATGTCACTGTAACTAAATCTGTAAAAAAAGACACACCAGAATCTGCTATAAATAAAGAAGTGTATATGATTTTCAGATTTATATATATATATATATACATATATATATATATATATATATGTATATAATGTGCGTGTGTATGTGTGTGTATATATATAAATTAAAACTGTACATCAGATGAAAAATCTTTCCTTCCTAAATTTTCAACATAGCTTTTAATTCAATATTTTTGATTGAAGTACAGAAATAAAAGAGGATGAAAAAAGGAAAAAAAAAAACACTTTCTACAATTCTTTGATGTTTGATAGATATATGAAAGAAGGGAGGAAAAGGAGAGAAAAAAACCCAGTGATTTCAATGTAAGATATTAGATATTTATAATTACTCAAAGATAAACAAAAACACTGCAGAATTTTTCAGTGAAAGATAATTTGACGTCACACAAAAGCAAAGTTTTTTTTTTTTGTTTTTTTGTCTTTCTCTGCTTCTCTCTTTCTTCTCCTACATTGTAGGTGATTTCAATACCGAAAATTACTTAATAATGAAGTGATAAAAAAAAAGGACAGAAAGTGAGAGAGTATACTTGGTTGTGCTGAAAAGAAATGAATCTAACTGGAGGAAAATATCTATTCTTGAAAAGATAATCACCAACTCAGATTTCAGAAGTTGTACACAAATTGTATGTTCTTGTATAGACAAAAAGGATATTGATTTCTTATGGAATTAAACTATTGTCTTGGATGTTTTGAATTCCTAAATTTGTGTTTGGAATAATACTTACATTCACAAGTAGACATGCCAAATATTGATTTTTAAAAAAAATTTTTTCCAAAAATGATAAAATCGCAAAAAAAAATAGAAAGAAACATGTGGGATTATGTATATTTCAAAAGTTATCTTGAAACTTGTGCAGCCATGAGTGAAAACGTTCTTGACAGAATCAAGTCTTGAACCCTGAAAAAAAATGTGACTTCACCATTCCAAGTCTTGGGAAAAATATGATTCTAATTATGGAAACTGGATTCTTTGCTATAAAACAGAAGGAAATATGAAATGTTATCTAAACAACGGCATACTTATAAATATTTACATGCAAACATTCATGCATTTATACATGCATATATGCATACACTTAGGTGCCTATCAGAAGGTAGGGACATCTTTTTTTGTTGGTGGGAGGACATTTTCCACATCCACCCAAACTTATTACGACCACTCAGTTTATTAATTCTGTACTTTTCTTCAGAGTTCAAACAAGAAAAAGTTAATTGTTATAATTGGTTCAAGTTTTTACTTACATGTTTATGATTACATTGTTTAAAAAATACTGTTCCATTGTTCTTTTTTTATTCCTTCCAAAATGTTCTATTCTTTCATAAACTTAAAAAAAAAAGGTTATTTAAATTCTAAATTTTTGACCATTTAAGTGATTTTCCAATTCTCCCTTTCTTAAGACTCTCCCTGTTTATTGCATATTGAAAAAGAATTCCAACCCCTCCCAATTATTAAGACCCCACTTTGTATTAGGCACCTTTGAGTTTGTGTATTTGTATACACAGGTGCAACAAATATATATATATATATATATATATATACATATATGCACACACACACACACACACATACATATCTATACACATGTGTCTGTACTTATATGAAAGTCTATAAAGTCTATAAAGTTCATGCATAAAAATACCTTTCTTTTTGCATGTGTGTGTGTTTTCTTTGATATACATATTTACTATTAATATATAAAGAGAAAAAGTGCACAGTAATACAAACATCTTTGGCAGTTAGGTACAAATAAATTACAGAAGAATAAAAGAGAGAGAATGAGAAACAGATCAACTCAGAGATATTTGTAAATAACAAGAGAGAAAGCAAAATGTAGGTGTGTTTGAACACAAATAGAGAAAGGAAAAAAAGACAAGAAAAGAGAAAAAGAAGGAAAAAGAAAAAGAAAGTCCGTTCCAAGGATTGTCTGTTCCAATGCCTATGTCCATTCAACGGGAAGAACATCAGCTAGTGATTGGCTTGAGCAGCCATTACACACACGGCACACTTGGTAGGACATCAGGCATCAGTCTTAATTATACACCGACATACACACGCCGAGGCAAATACACCGCCAAACACACCCATGTGCATGCATACGTATACAGACTGATGCACACACAAACACACAGAAACACACACACATACGCTAAACACTTTCACACATATACGCACACACACTTACAGACACCTAATTATGTTGTCACACTATAGCAGCAGTCACAGCGGGACTCTACCACAGAACACATCTCACCAGGGACTCCAGGGAATTTAACAATGCAGGTTAGTTTCTATTGAGGTTTTTTTCTTTTATATTCATTTTCCACCTCTGATAATGATCTGATATAGATATAGGTAAACTTATTGGTGTAATTCCTAATCACATATTACCCTGGTTCCATTCACAGTGTCTCTTGAGTAATATAAACATCTTTGGTGGTTATTAGATTAGTGTGTGATAATCTGTATAGATAACATATCTTCCGTCACGATCTTAATGGTGACTCATGGCCATAATGAGATGGCTGAAATTGAGATGTTCAAATCTTTCCCTTATCAGATGTTAATCACTCCCTAAGACACTACCTTGTCCAGGTTGTTTTAATTAAATTAAAATTTCATGAAACATTATAGCATGTTCAAGTTTCCAATGTTTACATATAAATAAATATCAATACACTGATTTGATAACATGATTTATTACCCATATTTTTTTTAATAAAATGGGAACATTTTTTTTTCTTTAATTATTGTGTTCTTGAATGTTGTTCTTGAATTTTGGAAAGCTATAATGAAAGAATAATAGCAACAATAATAATCAAGCAAGAAAGGGGTAAACTAATAGAGTTTTAGAATTTTTTGTTTGTTTATTTATTTATCTATTTATTTTCATATCTTTGAATTTAAGGAAAGAAATATTAAATTTAAAAATAGATAAAACAATTGCATTATTGTGTTACATATTACTTTTAAATACTTTTAAAAAGTTTACTTCTTTTCTTCTTAAGAATAAAAATATAAATTTGCTTGAATAATGTGATTTTAAAATTTCTGTACATTCTTACCTTGTTTTTATTTTTTAAATTAACAAACTGACACTGTTTTTTTCAGATGTTTTCAGCTTTTTTTTATTCATATTGTGTGGAAAATATTTTGTCTATGAAGAAAACTTAGCAAGAGTTGGATGAAACTGAGACTACAAGAATACAAGTTATATTTTAGTTTATAAAATTTAATTTATTCAGTTAAAGAAGACAAAAAGAATTAATAAAGATGATAATGGCTGAAACCATGATTAATAAATGAGTTTAGTGATTAAAAGTAATTTTTTCAAATTTTGTATACAATTAAATAACTTGCAAATTTTCTTACTTATATTTAAAAGATGAACTGAATTCTTACAAAAAAATAAAAAAAACTTTTTGTTTTAAATAATTTTTATTATAATTTGACATAACTAGTCACTATTTTCTAGTGTTAAATTTTTCATATTAAAAGATAAGCTAAAATATCTAATTCTTTTCAGCAAGAATTTTCTAATCATTTTTATTAAATCTGAAAAATTTACA
>CAHIKZ030001582.1:235000-237500 GCA_903632075.3 Acanthosepion pharaonis
GGTGACTTGACTTCAAGTCACTTTCCAACTTCCGTAAGGTTGCCTCTCTGTGCCTTTCTATAAATACTTTCATGTTAATTGTTCAGATGATCTCTTTGCTATGGTACATAGACTTTTTGAATTTGAGCACAGTACTAGACTGGCATCAAGATCTCATCAATTTACACTTGAGCTGCCTAGATGTAGCTGTAAGTTCTATGCTAACAGTTTCCCAGCTCTGTGCTTTCCAGCCAACTTTAATCTGCAAAAATTTAAATGCAATATCAATCGTTATCTACTGTCCTCCTGATTACTCTTTTCTCACCCTGCTCATTATTGTTTCTGTTCCTAATTCTTCTACACCCTGTAGCCCCTTATGTTTTCGTGGCTTTACTGTCTGATACCAATTAAAAAAATGAATAACAAAATATAAGTATCAGTTATATACTAGACAATCCTGCAAGCTATTGGGTTAGCATTCAAGAGAATATTATGCTGGAAATATGATTATCATTGAATTCGCTCCCTCACAGCTTCTGCTACCCTCTGGGGTATATTTAAGAGATGAGTTGTTTCTTTTCTTTTTGTACCCAGACGTTTTTTTTACTAACAGGCAAACAAGTAAATAATAACTTTGGTTTGGTTTATTTTGTTTTACAGTATATCAACCTCAATGGCTTATTTAATATTGACATGATTTTGGGGATAGGTTTGTATGAAAAGAATATGTATTCTTTATAAGAAATCAGTTTGTAGATCAGGTTTCATTGCCATATTTTTGTATAGAGGGTTTTTGTTGAGAGTCAAATGTATTGCTAGCAATATTTTTTCCCACTTTAATGTATTGTTGGTATTTTTACTATAAAAATATATTTATATACTTACATAGTGTTTTGAGCTCAGTTTGGGGGTTAACTATCAGCCCATAACTGGGACCCTAACAGATTTTACCACCCTGGGTTAGAGTGGATCTGGCAACATCAGCAATTAAGAGGTGATTCCAGGCTCCTGAAACCTCCTAGTCAAAGACATTGCTGCTGGATGTAGTTTATCGTCATACTCAGGATGCAAATAAATAAGGGATAAGACTCAAGAAGTAGCATTTAATAGTTATCTCTTTGAAAAACAGATTCTAATCCATTGAGTTTGAATACAAGCCCAGAAATATAAATATTCAATTGCAAATCATCTGGATTTTTTTTTAAGTTAGTATATGTTAGGGATATCTTAGTTCTATACCCCCGATACAATTTCCTATTTTAGCTCCCTTAAAAAAATTCTTTTTTTTTTCTTTGGGGAGCTAATACACATTCCCAAATATCATTATTCAATTGCAAATCAACTTTTTTTTTTCACTCGTAGTTTTTTGCAACATGCTGACGTGTTGAAATCATTATAGTATTTATTATTGTTGAAGTTATTGCTAACATTTTCTGTTTGAGATTTACAAATTCTACTTTCCATACTGTGTTTATATTTACAGTACTATTACTATGCATTATCTTTTACCACAATGAAATATATATAAAACTTAAAGAAAAAATATGCAAAAAAACAATATTGCATTTTTATTAAATAAGTATTTGTTATTTTAATCATTAAATTGTTTTTAAAATAGTAGGAATATTTTGTATGCTAAATAATAAAACTTTTAATTTTTCCAAAAAAAATAATGAAAACTTATTTTACCAAGCTATGCACCCAAGTAAAACCAACTGTACTTTATACCCACTTGTTTGCACTTCTTCCAAAAATTTAGTTTTGTTCAGTCAATGTATGGCTATTTTAGAGAGTATGATGGATGGAAGAACAGACTAACAGATGTCACAGAATTTTATATATAGATAGATTCTTTAACAGAATGCATTTTAAAGATAGCGTAATCAAAACCACTGAAAATATTTTGGCTACTTAATGGTAGTTGAAATTTATAAACTATTTCTTTTAAAACAGTTTTTAAGAAAATATGTTTCTCAAGTCCAGCAGCTTCTCTAGCTCTTTCCAATATTGATGGGGGTTTCCTTACTAACCTCTTATTTGCAGTAGTGTGGAACGTCATCATCTTGATTATGTCATTAGTTTCTCTTCAAGTTACATGTGATATCCATTTTAGATGCTGCTACTGTTGAAAATCCTCTAAGTCCCTTATCTGGTACAGTTTATGATTCTGTATCACCAGTCCACAAGGTCCGAAGGAGGATGGTTGTTGCTAAGATCAATAGGCTTCACTTGATCAATGCCATTTTCAACCACTGATCTTAGAAAGTGGTTGTATACAGCTGACAGTTTAGATATTTCTAAATGGATTTAGTGTCTGATAACCATATGAAAAGAAGGGTACGTAGTCATACAAAATCATATCTCTTTAGCTTTACATTGAATGGAAGGTAACAGAAAAAAATTGTAATATAAGGAAAAATACATTCAATAGAAAAATCAGTATATATGTCTTTAAAAAAATTCTCTCTCTTTCCAACTGTGAGACCTTGGTTCAAATCTCACCATTTATTAATTGTCAGGA
>CAHIKZ030001582.1:242500-377500 GCA_903632075.3 Acanthosepion pharaonis
AAGCTGCAACAATCGTCTGGGAACAAGACAAATTTATATAACCTAAAAGAAGATTAGCCTTCATCAGGATATTACACTTGGTAATTTCCACAATTCTAATTTTATGGTAGTCCATAGTGTGACTATTTTTATTTTGAGAGATATTTTTGAAGAAGAAGAAGGTAGATTGTTAAGTTTAATAGCGGTTAACCCATGGAAGGTTGTTAACATAAACAACAAGCAAAAAACACATCCAATAAAGAAGTAGAACAGAAATCAAACCAAAAACATATTTTTTTTTTTATTTAATGATCTTCAAAAAATATTTTATTAGAAGATTTCTTCAGCACTAACCCAAGTGCTGTGCAATCAACATCTTAGCTTTAAAATCTCTGTTCTAACCAACCGACATCTACCAGCCATAAAATTGTCCAAAGAATATTCTGGCAATTACGAAAATTCTTCTTCTTTAGTGGCCCATTTGAAGTCCTAATAGCTGTGGACTTGGTTGTCGAATGAATAAATGAACTGAACGTAAGCACACATGATATGATTAATATCCTTACTGGCTTATTTGATTTCAAGAGTTTGTAAAAGAGGCAATGTGTGTATGCGCGTGTATGTGTGTGTCCCCAAATTCTCTGCATATCCCTATCCTACCTCAAACTCCTGCATTGCACTGCCGCTGGTGCCTTTAAAAATACAAGACATATGCTTAATTTATTGGCATCTCTTCTCTCACTCCCAGCTATTTATTTTTTTTTCTTTTCCATCATTTTTATCTTCATCCTCTTTCCCAGCTTTCAGTTTCCTTTGTACTTTTCTTGCTCATTCTCAGAACTAATCATCTTACAGATAAATATAGTGTTAAGAATCAACCGAGTGATTAAGTGTTATAAGATCTCAGGGAGATTGCGGCTGAATGAGGAGGGTTTGGAAAAGAGAGTGGTGGCAGTGGGGTAACAAGCGAGCAGGCAATATCTGTAGAAAAGGGTATACACACACATATATATATATATATATATAGAGAGAGAGAGAAATTGAAAAATATGCTCTCATATTTTACTAAGAAAGAGATACAGGAAATAAACAAATAGTAAAATTATTTAAAATAAAAATATGCCTATATATATATATATATATATATATATATATATATATATATATATATACATACACATATATATATAATACATATATATATATATACATATTCAAGTATATAAACACATGTGTATGCATATATATATATATATATATATATATATATATATATACACACACACACACACACACATATATATATATATATATATATATATATATATATATATATATATATATATATTGCCGTATAGGTAAAAAGCTCAATCAAAAATACTCCTCTGTTTCTAGTTCAGTAATGATTTGTCAATATCATGCAAAAAACATAAGTGTCTCTATTTCTTATTGCCAAGTTTGACAGAATTTTTGTCATTTTCTTTCTTTCAAGACATTGGAAACATAAAAAAAGGATGAGAAGAATATATGTTATTCAAACATTTTTGCAGATAACAACTTTCTCTACTTAAATAGGGGTACCTTCAAAGACTAACAAATTGTTCATCAAGAGATGGTCAAGTTCAGAAAACTTGAAATAAATCAAATTAACCACTGTAATGGGGATATCTTATCTGACAACTATTTCATATTGTTGTTAATAGATAGTCCTTTCTTCTTGATTTCCTTGTCTCAGGTCTTCTTGTTCTCTTATGATCATCTAGCAGTAAAATATGCATCTTTGTTTTACAGCTCTTTTTGTTTTGTGTACTCACTGGACTCATATTCTGTCTGCATGTAGGCAGTTTGTCCCCATTAGGGGTTACAGTTTATTCTAGTACCTTTCTCCTGCAAAACAAGCTTTCCTAACAGTTCAAGTACTTCTTTGTGTTGACTTCATCAAACACTTTTATGTAATCTATGAAACATGGGTATATGTCTTTCTGCATTTGTATTGCTTACTCTGATAGCATTTTGATCATAATGATAGCATTTCTTGTTCCAGTGTTTTAAATAAATCTGCAGTGTTTTTACCCTATTTTTGATCTAATTCTGCTATGAGCTCTATTCATTAAAATTCTAATAATATTAATAACGTGGCTTATTAAGCTGATTACCTAATGGAGTTTACATTCATTTGTACCTGGCTCTTTTGGTATCACTATGATGCTACAAATTGTAGTTTAGCCATTGCTTTGGATTTCTTCAATTTCTGTAATTTTAATCTGAGTTTGCATATTACTGGGAGGTGATTTCTTCCACATTTGGCACTTGGATATGTTTTAGAATATAGAAATGCATTTCTGAATACTTACTGATTGTATTTGGTCCTTTTTGTCTTCTCTTGGGCTTTTTCATGTCCACAAGTATCTTTGCTGTTCTTGAAACCAAGCATTAGTTATTACTTTGTTTTTCGCTATGAACCATTGGATCCATTTTTCTTTGCACTTGTTGCATGATCTGAGGCCATACTTCCAACTATTTCACCATTTTTTTTTCTTTCTTTGTTTTTCTTTTTGAGTTTAGGACCTCACCTCATCATAATAATTTCTTGTGAAATTATCTAGTGTATTATAAGACTTTTTTTTCTTCTGTGCCCTGTCAGTATATATACTATTATGATGATTATATTATTAAATTGAGTTCTAAGTAATTAACATTTGGGGGAATCAACTCTAATGATGAATGTATCATCCTACTTACAAATTACTTTCATTTACCTACTAATCATATGTGGCAGTTAAGAATAAATTTGGAGTACATTAACATATCTTCATTTTTGCACAGCAGTGGCAGTGTACACAGCAGATAAAAAGAAAAAGTGTTGTTATCCTCCATGACAAGACAAGAGCACATACAACAAGAATAACACAGAAAAACATTTTGGAACACAGTGAAAATTTGAACTCAGCTTGATGATTTCATTTTTCATGCTAACAGTTACGCCTCCCACACATAACCATTACTATCTAAAATGGACATTAATGTGGTGGAAGAATATTATTATTTGTTCTGGTATGTTCTAAAGATTTCTAAGCATTTGTTAATATTCTAGTAATTTTATGGAAATATTTATTTATTAAAGCTAAAACAAATGACATTTTTTTAAAAATATGTTGAGTCATAAGTAATTTCCATTCTGGGGAATCAGTGTAATAACAAATATATCATCGTATCTACTAATTGTATATGGCAGTTAATAATAAATTTGGAGTAGACTAACATGCTTTAGATTTTACACAACAATGGCAGCATACAGAGCAGATTAAAGGAAAAGTGTTGTTGTCCTCAAGACAAGATCACATAGGGCAAGAATAGCATAGAAAAAATTTAGAACTACTTCAGTCTCCACTCGCCATATTCACGTGATCTTATACCAATCAATTATTAGCTTTTTTTTTTTTTAAACACTTTGATGGGGAAAACTTTCTCTAATGAAAACCAAAAGTTTGTCAGAAACTTTTTCAAGTCAAAACCTGCAGAATTTTATTGAAAAGTCATCAAAGAGCTGCCTGATAATTGGCAACATTGCAAATAATCGGGAATATATAACTGACCATAGTCAGAATCATAGGGTAATTGTAAACTCCCTGATTCTTTCATTAGCTGCATAGTATATGCTTTGCCAGGGCTACATATGTTTTTTGAATTCATAGTTTTCCTTCTTTTAGATTGGTTGCCACATAAGGCTAAAGAGCCCAGTCTGACCTACTATTTATCCATAGATATGTAGATGGTGCCCCAAAATTTCTGAAAAAATATTTTTTGTTGCAAAGTAGATAAGGTAAGCTAATACAGGGTGGCATAGAGGTAACCGGACTTAAGTCAATGTTAACCCATTGCCATAAACTTGAATCTAATCTTATAAAACGATTTCAATTTTAGTGATATTAATAAATCAAAATTTGAAAATGATAATCAAAATAAAATAAATCAAAATTTGAAAATGATCAGCTATAATGAAAAAAGTTTTTTATCGTAATATATTACTGTATATTTCATTAATAAATTTTTGTATTCATTTTATCTACTTTTTACTCAAGTGAATTTATATTGACTCTGCACTCCACAGGAAAAAAAATAATACATTACAATTTTATTTAATTTTCTTCAAGAATTTTAGCAAAGATAAAAATGTTTTTAGATTATTTTTTAATTCATTTTATGGAAAATATTTAAATATAATTGAAAATTATATATATATATATATATATATATATATATATATATATATATATATATATATATATATATATATGAACATTCTCTACTCATTTCTATAAGCTAATATATATGATCACAGAATTTATAATTTTGAATTGAGATTTTTACTGAAGAACATGCCCCCTCTAATTGAAAATGCTGGATACGCTCCTGATATCCTCTTTCATATTCCATATCCTTTCAAGGTGCAGCTGATCATGACTCTCCACAACTTCATATCATTTGTAGCTCTTAGCAATGTTTATCCCCTGACTATCCCTTCCATTCCATGTGCATTGATTGTGGATGTATGTTTAGGACAGAAAACAGAACATAAGCACACTAAAAGTTCACTCATCAGTATACTGATGGTAGGACAGATAGATTATGCCAACTCATAACTCTCTTTTACTCACGATGACTCTGCAACAATTACTATGTTTATTCACTAAGAGAAAAGTAGATACATTAACCACTTGTTTACAATGAACATTCAATCAATTAATCTATATCTACACATTATTGTACATATATTGCTAAGTAGATAGGTATATACCGATAAATGTAGGGACATTAATTTATTTTCTTCAAGTGAATATCTTGATTTAAATGGCAACAATTTCCTGCATGGAAATATTTTCTCTCTTCATTCATTTTTAGCAAATTTTTTTTTCCTCTTCCAGAATATCTTTGCTTCATAATTACATGGGAGAAAATAATCCTCTAATTTTGGAACAGCAAAAATGGGTTTGCATCCATATTAGTGGAATTAATATTAAAAATATTAATCAATACTAAATGAGTTTTCAGCATCTGAAGTAGAATTCTTAATAAATCAGCTTTGCATGGAAAATCAAAAACAGAGGCTCCCCGTGGAAAATAAAGTTAAACCTAGTGGAACTCATATAAATGATCCATTTATGCTGGGAAAATAGTCAGCTTATTCTGTCACTCCAGGATTTATTTAACTCTTTCTGCCATGCTTTATCTTGGCAAGAGTCAGATTAAACCAAAAAAGGGGGTATTGTTGAATTAAGACTGCCCAATCTGCACTTTTCAGCCTTGATAGAGATCAACATCATTTATGTAACCTTTTATTATTTCAACATCATTTATCCAGACTTTTATTTCAACATCATTTATCCAGACTTGTAATTATTTCAATATCATTTATCCAGGCTTTTAATTCAAAACCATGTGGTATTTTATTTCAACATTGTTTATGTGGCCTTTATTTCAGCATCATTTATGCTGCCTTTTATTTCAACATCATTTATCCAGATTTTTATTTTAACATCATGTGGTCTTTTATTCCAACATCATTTATCTGGACTTTTATTTCAATATCATTTATGCTACCTTTTATTTCCACATAATTTATATGGTCTTTTATTTCAACATCATTTATCCAGACTTTTAGATTATTTCAATATCATTTATCCAGGCTTTTAATTCAACACCATGTGGTCTTTTATTTCAACATCATTTATGCTGCCTTTTATTTCAATGTCATTTATCCAGATTTTTATTTGAACATTACGTGGTCTTTTATTCCAACATCATTTATCTGGACTTTTATTTCAACATCATTTATGCAGCCTTTCATTTCAACACCATTTATTTCACTAAGTAGCCTCTTTCCCACAAATGCCTCATTACAATTCTACTTCATCTTTATCATAATTTCCATGTCAAATGTTCAGATAATTTATGTTCATTAGTTCCTCTAGTTCAGACCTTTGCTGCTAGGATACTTGAAGCCACTTCTACATCATTGAATCACATTCATTTCCAGATATAAGGAGAAAGTGCTGCTCAGACAATTCTGCTTTGTAGAACAGACTCCTGCTTTCTTGAACAATAAAATCTTAACCTCTTCAAGTCAAGGGTCAATTTTTATCTATCTTCCTTACCTTCATAATCTTCACTTTCTATCGCATCCCATTCATCAAAACTATTTTGACAGTAATCCTCTACATTGAGTAGCACCTTGTATTCGGTGAACTTATGTATTAAAAAATACCAAACTTAACTGTACTCTTTGATATTAGTTGTTTCACAGACTTGAATTAGTTTTTTCAGGAACCAACAATGCCCAATTTTTAGATCATAATTTTTAGGATTACACCAAAATCTAGATATTAGACTTTAGTTTGCATCAGATTTGCTTCTAAGTGTTGCTTTTATTTTAAGGCAGATTTAATGATGATTTTTGCAATTCTTTTTCATGTTTTAAAGGGAAAATATATCAGTTGAATGAAGTAAATATTGTTTCTAGAGCTCTTTTCTGTTTTTTAAGCTTATGCAATGTTCTGCATATAATATCTTTTGACACTTGTTATTCTTTTGAAAGCTTTTCAATGCTTGGTTGGCTTCCACTCTACATTGCATTTTAAAAGCATCCTAATCAATAGATGATAGATATCTACCTTTGGACTTTATTTCAAGAGACAAATCACCACACTTTAAAAAGCTTAAACAATTTGGTGGCAGTCAGTATAGTCAAATATTGTTTCATTTCCTTCCACTTCCTGAATTTTGCAAGTAATGTTCTACATGGGTTCTCTAGCCATGGTTGGCAACCAGTCTAAGAGAAAAACACTCTGAATTCAAATCCATAAATAGCCCACAATATAGTCATCAACAAGTTCATGGAGTTCATAATAATTCTCTGCAATGATGTATTATTATTATGTAAATATTTTGTTTACTGTTATTTAATGTCTTGTCTATTCAGATTTAGATAGTCATAGCTCTCCACAGCCTTACTTTTCTTTAATAAATATGAAATGCCATGATTGTTCTGGAAATAGAAGTGAAGCATTTTCCTGCAGCCTTCTCCACAGCTTTGAATTCAAATTTGTTCTCCTCTGTTCATTGCCCTACCTAAGCTAGAGAGTCCAGTTTGCCCTGCTGTTTAGTTGGTGGGGGAGAAGAGATGAATTTATACCTATTACAAGAGCATTAGCTTGAAGCAAATGCATCAGCCTCAGCTAGAATTTGAATTTGACATGTCAATTCCATTTATCATCCCCATAACTGTTATTCCCTCCAAACTTTCTTTAGTTTGATACAAATTCTGATTTGACTTCTTTTTATTATTAGGAGGAACTGTGTGTGTTGTTTTGATTTATTATCTGAAAACATTTACCTAAATAATTTCTGCCTGAATTTTTTGGGATGAGGAGTTGGTTAAAATTCAATAAAGCCTTATCATTTCTAAAGTTCCTACCATGGGACAATAGCCAAGAATTGGTTCATGAATTTGGTGATATAGTAATTGTGAGTTCAATCTCTAGGCCGGGCAGTATCTACTTGAACTCAGTGGAAACCACTTGAGCAATAACTGAGCAATACTAAAAATAAGAACTAGATGAGATATCCCTAGACATGGGCAATTGAAGAAGAACAGTCTATCACCATAGAGTAAATAAAGAGTTTATCCAGATCAATATACACTTGATGAAGGCCAGATGGCACAACAGCTGAAATGTTATAATAACAACAAAGATAAGGACAATAGCTCGCATGTAAATAATATAAATAAAGATTTACCTACATGTATTAAAATTTTATATTATGATTTAGTATAAAATGATATTTTAGAAATATATTGAGTTTTTTAAAAAATATATGCACTTTTACAAATCAATTTCTAAAATATAATCGCACAAAGAGAAATAATTTTCTATATAACTATATTTTTAATAAATCAATAAAAGTTCAGTTTACTTATCTTTTGACCGACTTCAAAGTTTTGTGAACATACCGCTCATCAGGGTTAGTTGGTAATATTTACAGAGTTTATCTTACTATATATTCTTTGCATATAAATACTTTTTATGAAAATATAAAAAAATATAGGGTAATTAAATATTGTCAGAATTTTAGTATAAACTAGGTTTGATATTTGTTCAGAATCAATAATTTAAAATAAGTAAATAATTCATAATTTTGAATAAAACAATAATTTCTTCTTTTTTATGCCACCTCCCTTCAAGACATAGGTGATTATGGCTCTTCACAACTTCCTATCCCTTGTGCCTCTTAGCAATTTTTCTCCTTTTACTCCCCAATTTCACCATCTGTTCACACAAGCTTGTCTGGTAAGTGGCTAGCTGCTTTTCCCTATTTCTCTTGTCCTCAGTGAGGGTTAAGTGTTCCAAGTCCCCCTCCTCATTATGTGTCCAAGAAATTTCTGCTATCTTTTCTTGATTCTGAGTAGTAAAGTTCTTTCTGCTGCCATTTTCTCCCTTGTTGCTTAATAATTCCATCAATAGAATTCACAGTAGCCTTCTGTAGAACCACATTTTTGTTGTCTCTAGTTTTTGCCTTATCTGTAAAGAGATTGTCCAGCATTCACTATCATATAAGAGGAATCAAACATCGCAATCCAGCACTCTTTTCTTTGCTTCTAAAAAATGTTTCCATTTCTCTCCAAATTATCTGATGTTTGGGGAATTTGTTGAGTTTAATTTATTGTTTATAAAATCATATTTTATAACATCAAAATTATCTTTAAAAAAATCTAACATTTTGACTTTATTATAGTCATATAATACCACTACTATGTCTAAGATTTTAATGTACTAAGTCTATGATTTTAGTTTCTTATGTAGAATATAAATATGCTATCTGGTAATAATTCAATAGATTTATCTGATCTTCTGACTCTGGTGAATGGTGGGTCCATGGAACTTTAAAATCGGTTGAAAGATAAATTAATCATAAGCTCAGTCCCTAAAAGTGGTCTCAGCTGGACAGTGCAGACATGGACTCAGTGGAAATGAGACAAGTGAAAACTGAGCAATACTAAATAAGAACTAGACAAGATATACCTAAATATGGTCAGAGAAAAATCTATCCCTATAGCTTTAATAAAGTGTTCAGTTCAAAATTCCCTGAAGCTAACTTAGATCAACAAGCACCTGATGAAGACCGAAGAATAACAACATAGGTGAGGATGATAGTCTGCAGGTGAATAATATAAATAGATCAACTGAACTTTTATTAATTTATTCACTGTTCCCATTTTAGTTATATCATTATTCACCCAATACAAGGCCCAAGGAAGAGGGTTACTGAATAAGATTGTTATAAGTATGTAAAAAGAAGAAATAAGTGTGTATTATAGGGATGTGTCAGATAGTTAATGACTGACACAAGACTTGAAGAGGTTAAGATCATAGTGATAAGGTAAGCATCATTTCAGGAGTCTATTCCATAAAAACAATTCTAGAGAAGAAGCAGTCTGAATGGAAGTTCTTCTTTACCAATGAAATATGAAGGAAATGTGGATGTTTCGACCTTATGTATGACAGGCCCTAGCTGAGAAGGTGTTAACTGGTAGAAACTATGGAATTTATGCCATCTGGACATTTGCTATGAAAATAGCACCAGAGTAGCAAGAGTGCCTTATTGTGCACTTTCTTGACAAAAAATTCTGCCCACTTTGAAACATGTTAAATTTTGG
The DNA here is from genome assembly GCA_903632075.3 of Acanthosepion pharaonis. Classification (NCBI taxonomy): domain Eukaryota; kingdom Metazoa; phylum Mollusca; class Cephalopoda; order Sepiida; family Sepiidae; genus Acanthosepion; species Acanthosepion pharaonis. The sequence continues at coordinate 252,195 of CAHIKZ030001582.1, forward strand.
TCATTTTCACATATTTTTATAATTGTTATTGATTTGCATTATTATAACTATGTTGTTAAAACTAAAATAACTAAAAGTAAAAAACACATCTCTGCATTTGTGATATAATTTAATATTATTTCAATTTCAGATCTGATCATTGGATTGCATGGGTTTTATGCTTGTTCCCTGTCAAAAGATTTGACCCAGCATGTTGGTACCCGGTTGTATTTTAATGCTTGTTCTACACACTTGTCTATGTATAGACGTCACCTATTATGTTGAGGAAGGGAAAAGTCCAGGCACGTATGTGGGTGACATTGCCACTGATACACATGTGATAGACAGTGTACCTATGAATACACGTGACTTGATAAGATTTAACTTACTTGGACAGAATGCGAATGATAATTCACCATGGTTTAGAATAGCTAAAAAGACTGGAAAACTCTACACGGCTCAAACGCTGGATGCAGAATCACTTTGTCGACACAACAAAGAATGTTTTAGAATAATCAAAGTTGCAGTTCAACAGGCAAAAGTCTTCATGAAGGTGTTAAAGATTAAAGTGAATATCCAAGACGTAAATGATCATCAGCCTGAGTTTCCAGAGATGAAAGTCGCCATAGAATTTTCTGAAGAATCCACAAAGGGAGCAGAAAGGTCAATTCCAAATGCTATTGACAAAGATGTCGGAGCCCTAAATTCCCAGTTAACGTATCAGCTGAAAAAGAACATAGATGATCCATTTACGTTGTCCATTTCAAAAAGTGTTGACGGAACCTCGGATTTAAGTATAACATTGAAAGACATGTTGGACAGAGAAGTGAAAGATTCATATTTGATTCAGGTGATTGCAAAAGACGGAGGTTCACCACCGAAACAAAGTGTTTTAGATGTTCCCATCTCAGTTACTGACATTAATGATAACACACCTGTATTTTCACAAAATGTTTACAATGTTTCCATCAGATATGAACATGACAAAGCTATTCCAGTAGCCATCTTGTCTGCAAGAGATCTGGATTCAGGGGAAAATGGACAGATATCCTATCATTTTAGTCCAAGGACATCAGATATAGCCAATTCCCATTTTAAAATAGATGAAAAAACAGGAGAAATCTTTGTAGTGAAAACCTTTTCTCAAGGGCAGAACGTAGCGTTTGAGTTGTTTGTGAAAGCAACAGATGGAGGAAACCCTCCATTGAGTTCAATTGCAATGGTTATGGTCAACGTGATTAACCAACAGAACAATGCCCCAAGTATCGATGTGAATTTTTTTTCTGCATCAACAGAAAACACTGCTGCCATTTCTGAGGATGTTGGTGTTGGCAGTTTCATCGCTTATGTGATGGTCACAGACCAAGATTATGGCCCAAATGGAGAAGTCAGTTGCTATCTCAACTATGATAAATTTCAGCTTCAAAGTTTGGGAGTAAAAGAATACAAAATAACTGTCAATAACCCAGTGGACAGAGAAACTGAAGACCATCATGACATTACAATCCGTTGCCAGGACAAAGGATCCCCACCTCAACACAGTGAAAGCAAGTTCTCTATTCAGGTGATTGATGTTAATGATGAAAAACCGCAGTTTTCAAAAGAAATATTTAAATTCTGGATTTATGAGAACCAAAAGCCAAACTTTTTGGTTGGCTCTGTTAATGCCACAGATCCAGATCTCGGTCCTGGTGGTAAACTCACTTATTCTCTTCTGACAAACAGCAAGCATTTCCTTCCATTCCAGATTACAGATAAAGGTTTGATTTCAACAGTTATGTCTTTGGATCATGAATTCCAAGAGAGCTATGAGTTCAAAGTTTTTGTCAAGGACAATGGGATACCCTCGTTAAACAATACTGCAAATGTTATTGTTGAAGTCCGAGATGAAAACGATAATGCTCCATACTTTACGTTTCCTACAGTTAACCCGTATAGTTTGGATGTGACTTACTACCCACATCACACGAAAAACATCTCCACTTTGAAGGCTGCAGATATTGACAGTAGGGAAAATGCTTTTCTCAAGTATGAAATTATTGGAGGCAATGACAAGCAACTGTTCAGAATCAACCACTACACTGGTTTGTTATCTTTCACTCGTGTGGTCACCCAGCAAGATGCTGGGTCCTATGACCTAGAATTTGTTGTCAAGGACAGTGGGACTCCAGTTTTGTCTGCAAATGTTGATATGATTTTGAAATTGACTGTGAGCAACAAAACACTAAAAATAATGAATGAAAAACATATAAAAAGTGAGAAACGAATACATCTTGTTTTAATGATTGTAATTGTTCTGGTGGCTGTGACTGTATCGGTGTCCATCACAGCTGCCATGTCAATATGCATCATTCGCTGCAAGGATCGGAGAAATGCCACTCATAGAGATGGAGTGAATGTTCCTTGCAAATGTGTCACAGAACATGGGAATTACACATGTCCTTCACAACAATCAACCTATTGGCCTGATGTCCCTGTTGGCCAATCAACAGACCCTGAATCCTCAGGAAGTTACTCAAAGAGATCAAGAAGAGGACTTTACCCAGGAGGAGAACTAGGCAATGGACAGAAGTGTGCAGATGGAGATTATCAGGTAAGAGCACAATTTAATTTATCAATCCTCATAATACATAAAAAATCCTATTTTTGATATATCTATATTTAATGAGTACAAGGCTGGTTCCATTGGATGTAATAACCTGTTTGCAAATGCTCACATCCAAATTCAAATCCAAGTTAGACAAAAATAAAATATTTATCTGATGGACAATATGAACAGTTTTAGCAATTGATATTTATATCAATGAAATATATGAATTTCACAAATACAGAAATAGAATGACTCTGATAGTGTGCACAGTATGAATATATGAGCTAGCTGAGTAAAAGATGACATATTTAGCAGATGAGGTATTATACTGTGGGGTTATCCTACCTTGTCTGCCAAGTAACTTCTCTTAATGCCTGCTAGATGGTGCTGTAGAAAGAAAAAGAAAATTTTATGACAGGAATGGTGAACAAGCTTGTCTTGCTAGATCAATTACGACTGAGTAGTGAGTTCAAACCTCACTGGATGCTCCATGTTTTTGGCTTTCTGCCACAAATAAGCTATGCTTACTAAATCACTATAAACCAGAGGTCGGCTCTGTAGGTGTTGAATAAGCATGTAATTGAGTGGTTAGAATGTTCACTTTCCGACTACGAGATTTAGGTTCAAATCTAATTGTGGTCAATTTGTCAGTATGGTGGCTTCTTGATGTTATTGGCCTGGGGAGGTGATTACAGTGTGCAGCACCTTTGGAAAGTGCCTGTAAACTGTACCACAGGTTGACCAAAGCCTTGTGAATGAAATTGGGTAGATGGAATTGCTCTCTCCCATAAATTCTTAGTAAGGTTCATTCATAGGGTGGCTCTATGGGTGTTGCAAAAATGCAAATGTATCTGGACTCATTGCCGTAACAGATGAGTGTACTCGGAAAACAAGTAGCAAGCTACACATCACTGTTGAGAAGTGCCTGAAGTTGACCCAAGCCTTTGAGTAAAATTGGGTAGATAGAACTATTCAGAAGCTGTCAATGGTCATTCCAGCATGAAGTCACCAGTTGCCATGACCGAGAGTTGGAGCATACTAGCCTGTTCTAACAGTTGATGATGCCAGATTATGAGCTCTCTTTCAGAAACTGTTACTAAGGTCCAGTCAGCATGGTTGCAGTACAAACCACAGTTGTGTTCTGGGGATGTTGAACAAACACAAATGTGTCTGATCCACTTCGACATGGTGTAATATTTAGAAAGCTTGTCTTACTAGATCAATTATGAATGAATAGTGAATTCAGTCCTCACTGGGTGCCTCATACTTTTGACCTTGTGACACATCTAAGCTACACTTAGAAAATCACAAATGTGGCTGATCAGGTGTCTGCAACAAAGATTGGCTATCTGTCTTAGCAGACTTGGATACAAGCAGGTAGGCATTATAAAAGGAAAAGGCACAAATACTATTTCTCTTTTCTCTCTCACTCTCTCCAGCTATAGGACGTGTCTTGTTTCCATAGTTTGTTGGGGATTAAAAAGTCCCCAACAAACAATGTTGCATATAACACAATACTATCACTAGACTGTCTCCAGTCTTTAAAAACCTCAGATGATAACAACGATCTCTCCAATATAACCTATCTCACACACACACACACACATATATATCACTTCAATGAATGAGTTAACACTACTACAAATGGAAGATACCTGTAACAAACTGGTAATTTAATACTGTTACAATACAAATGTGTATAGATTCATGGGATGTCATCCATGCAAATTTGGCATTCAGAAATTTTTTGTACATACCCATGCACACATAAATGTTGAGTTGTGGACATATTATTTGCAATTTTAAATTAGATGAAAATCAAGCTTTACATATATATTTTACTAAATGTTCACCCAATACAAGGCCCAAGAGCCTTTCAAGATGGTGGATTACTGGATGAGGTCGTATGAGCAGGAGTGGAAGTCAGTACAGATTATACGATAGTATATCCTTTCAAAAAATGTCATGCGATCACAATAATCTTTCCATGACAACCATATATGTTCCAACAATAACTATATATGTCTATATATATCACATAAATATAGAACACAAGAAAATATTTCAGTTCAAAAAGAAAAAAGAGACTATGCCACTACAAACTGATAACATAATGCCATTACATGTTTTTTTTTTAAAAAAATACTATAAATCACTTTATCACTCATGGTAGAAGGTTAGTAATTAGTAATATTAAGTATATATGTCACAAAAACATGTTATTTTACAAGATTGTAACGTATATAGGATGTAAATGAACTAGATGTTAGCTAACATGTTAAAAATTGATAAACAGATTAAAAAATGACATCTTGTAAAATCAATGTTAACATCTTCCTCCCTCTCACTCAAGTTCCATAGACTCTACTGAGGAGTATGGGGGCCACAGTTCTCAAGTCCCATAAGCTTCATTCAGGAGGATGGTGGCCACAGCACTCAAACCCCACAGACTCCACTAAGGAGTATGGCAACCACAGTTCTCAAGTACCATAGACTCCACTGAGGAGTTTGGGAGCCACTGCTGTCAACATGTTAAATGTTGCTGTTGACTTTCCATGGAATTCAGAGTTATTCTTCTAGGTTGGTTTCCAAGCAAGGCTGAATAATCCAGTCTGTCCTACTATTTAATCCATAGCTATAATACAAAGGGATGGATTCTTTATTTGCATAAAAAGTGAATATGATGAGCTCAACTTTCTATTTCCAAGCTGCTCAACCATTATATCACCTGCACCTCCACATTAACATCAACAAGGTTCAAATTGGATCAAATTTAATTCCCTTTTGCTTTAAGAAAGAAATCTGTATTTATTCTTTCTTCTTGAAACTTGTAGATACTCATAGGGCTGCAGTAACACCACACAAGGTGAGGTTGTCGTGTTTTCAGTAGCCAATAGGTATTACAAGGTAAATTTTCTAGCCTCATGCACAACTTTTTTTTAATCATTTCACCCCAAGCAAGGCAGTAATGCAACTAGTATGCAGTGGGGTACAGGGAGTGTAAGTGAAAGAGAAGAATGAGAATAGGGTACCTTGAGAAAAGGACAAAAGGTGAATGGGGTTCAAGAAGATTGAAGATGTTGATTGACATTGCATTTAAATTTTTGAAGATTGTAGATATCAGGGAAGCAAGGAAACAGAAGAGAGTTTCAAAAGTGAGAAATGCAAGAAAAGAAACTGTTGGAGTAGAAGTGGTGGTTGCATTTAGCTATTTCAATCATAAAAGGGAGGGACCTAGATACCAGTCTAATAGCACACTTAAATTCATATATTTGGGGTACCAGGAAAAAAAGCTTGTCCGAGCAGTTGCCATGAAAGTATTTGTAGAAAAGACAGAGGGAAACCATGTCATGTTGGTGAGAAAGTGACTGAAGTTGAGATGCCTGGCTAGGACCAGCTACATTATGGATCCTTCTTTAGATTTTGTCAAGAATCTCTAGATGTACAGCAGGAACACCAGACTAGATATGACAATAGTATTCAATGCATAGACAAATGGTATATTTAACTAGTTTGAGTTCAGAATTGCTTTTCTCTTAAAAATGTTACCACTCAAGACTAGAGAACACAACTTTATTTTTACCAATAACTAGGAGACAAAAAAGATGGGTCCATGCCTTTTCTCAGAGCAAAAGCATTAATTGAAGCCAAACTATTTCTACTTTTAGATTCCATTTTCTCTGATGCTGTTAGGTCACTTTCATCTATATTATTGAAAAGTATATTTTTACTACCATAGGTAAAATTCCATGGTTATTAAAAGAAAGATAAGTCTTTGTTGTCCACCGGTCAAAGATAACAATAACAATAAGATCATAACTAAAGGCAGTGAACATATATTTGTCTTTTTGTTATCCTTTCTATGAATGGGGAAGGCATGGATAGCGACTCAGATTGAGGAATCGGAGAGTTGAGTTTGAATTCCAGTCGAATCCATTAAGTTCCCTTATGGCTAATATTCTTCGGAAAGGTATGAATCCACTTCTTCTCCCCTTCCCCAGCTATGGGCAAATAGCAGGACAGACCAGGTTCTTGGATGGTAACTGGTCTACCACAGAAAGAAATGACAACCTACTGTGGAAAAAAATATGCCTCGTCAGTCATGTGTCAAAAGATACATGATCGCCTAAGCGTATATCACACATGGCACATAACTGACTGACTTCTATGAATGAAATTGTTATAACCAGCTTATAGTTGAAAAAGGAAAGAACAAACAAGGATTAAAATTTCAACAAGTGTGTATTGATCAATTTTCAGAATATATACATTATATATAATTGTGTGAAAAGGTAACAGAATTGCTGATATGTGGTTCTTTAGTAGCTGTTGATAAGGGAAGCAATTAGGTGTTGTGGGTAAGGCTGGGAGTTGACAGATTTGTTGGGCTGGTTGACCAAGTTCACAATGGTGAAAATGAGAGAGGCCTCAAGTGGATTAGGGAAGTAGCATCGTAGCATGAGTGAGGTGTCATTGGTGGGGTTGAGTTGTTTTTCCTGCACATCTTACCTGTGGAACTCCTGATTTCTTGCTTCCCTGATGGTTACATTCTTCTAAAATTTAAGTGCAATGTCAATGGCCATCTTCTATCTCTATCCTTTTTTTGTCCTTTCTTCAATCTTTCCCATTTTCAAATTTCTCATTCCCTTTCTCATTCACTCCTTGTAACCCACTGCGTTCCAGTGGCATTGTCGCCTTGCTTTGGGTGAAACAATTAAAATAAACTAAGAAAACATTTATAAAATTAAGATGTTTCACTTTTATTTTAGCTTCATCAGAAATTTTTAAAAGATTTGTAAAACATTTTCTGATTAAGCTACAATAAAAACAAAATATTATTATAAATTTTCCAATTTGTCCCTTATTGTATCTCTCTTTCTCCCCCACTCTCTCTCTCTCTATATATATATATATAAATTAAATATATAAATTTAATTAAATAAATAGAATTTACATTTAATTAAATAAATTTCAATAAATTTTAAAGAGCTTTTACCATTCCTTTTAAAATATGGAAAGGAAAAAAATCCTGGGAACATAAATTTAATTAAATAAATAGAATTTGAATTTAATTAAATAAATTATATAAATTTTCAAGACCTCCACCACATTCCTTTTTAAAAATATGGAAAGGAAAATAAATCTGGGAACATAAATAAATTTAATTAAATAAATAGAATTTAAATTTAATTAAATAAATTTTTATAAATTTCAATAAATTTTAAAGAGCTTTACCACATTCCTTTTTAAAATATGGAAAAGAAAAAAATCCTGGAACATAAATTTAATTAAATAAATAGAATTCAATTTTAATTAAATAAATTTATATAAATTTTCAAGAGCTTTACCACATTCCTTTTAAAAATATGGAAAGGAAAATAAATCCTTGGAACATAAATTTAATTAAAAAAATAGAATTTAAATTTAATTAAATAAATTTATATAAATAAATAAATTTCAATAAATTTTAATGAGCTTTACCACATTCCTTTTGAAAATATGGGAAGGAAAATAAATCTTGGGAACATATATTTAATTCCATAAATAGAAATTTAATCAAATAAATTTATATAAATAAATAAATAAATAAATTTCAAAGAGCTTTACCACATCCCTTTTAAAATATGCAAAGGATAATAAATCCTGTGAACAATGCTGGAGAACTAATATTAGCCAACTAATTTTGGGAAAATTTACAAGATATATTTACATTAAATATTGATATAAGTTTGTACTATACATAAAGTGAGGGATCGATTTTCTATTGCTATTAAGTAATAAACTGATCCACAGTTGAATTATTATATGATGTCAGATTTACACAAGTCAATGTATTCACAATCACATTGGTATTAACCAACTGGTTTCAGGAAAAGTTTAAATATACTTAAATTTTACAAGATGCTGGAAAAAAATTGTCAGTTCATTGTATGACTCCAGTAAGCACCTGATTCCACCTGCTTTCCTCTATCCTGATAAAAGTCAGATAGGCCAAAATTTTTAGTACTGTTGACATATATGCACAGGAGCTGCCTAGTCTTCACTTTCCAGCAATGATAGTGTCCAAAAACATCTCTGCATCCTTGTGGGTGACAAACTATTTCCCACCCTACAACCCTTTCCCTTAGACAAAATGTCACAAGGCTCTTGTTGCTTGGTTGCTATTTCCATGGAAAGTGTTTAAATGAATTACAGTGTAACCCGGATATAAGAGAGTTGTCGGGACCGAAGAAGTCTCTTATATCCGGGTTTCTCTTATATCCAGGTTTGGTCTATTTTATATACATTAACACAGGCTCTAATTTGGGACCAGAGAAAATCTCTCTTATATCCGGGTTTCTCTTATATCCGGGTCTCTTATATCTGGGTTACACTGTACATTCCTTAGTTCCATTAGTTCTAAGCTTCATGGCTAAGACCCACAATGCTACACACATTGTAATTCATTGGTGAGATGTAAGTTTCACTCAAGCAGCTTCTTCCCATGATCTGCTGCTTTGTAGAACCGACTCCCAAGAGGATGCTTCCCTGATCACTACAATCTTAACCTGTTCAAGTCTAGGGTTAACCATTATGTTCTCCACATAAACTTTGCCTCTTACTCTATAACCTTCTATCTTGACAGGCTCTCAGGCCTTGTACAGGGTGAACATCATTGTAAAAAAAAAGAAGCAATGTCTATATCATTGTCTGTCACACAAATTTAACTGCATGTATCTAATATATATATATATATATATATGTGTGTGTGTTGCACATGAATGACTTAGATGATCTTGTGCCATTTAATGTATAAAAAAAAACACACACATACATATGTTCACAATTTCACCAAGTTTGACATTGGAATAATACATTCCTGTCCAACTCAGTCTAGACAACCCCTACCTTTGTATGATCAATAAAATCATAAAACTGGAGACAAAAAAAATTAAAACCCTAAAAACATCAGAGAATTTTTATTGAATTTTTTGGAATTTATTTAGTAATAAATAGTTACTTTTTAAAGATTTAGAAAAATTTTTTACATCTGTTATTGAATTAAAATATATATACACACAAACATACGTACACACACAAAATTTAAATGAAGTTAAAATGAACATCTGCGTCATGAGGGTTAATTTCACTTTTTGTCTGGTAACAACCTCTGAAATCTGGAAAGATATATAACCTGAATTGTGCATCTCTTTGAAGTAATTTTTATGACTCTTGTATTTAAACTGAATAAATTTTAAATTTGTTCATCCTACCATCAGAAAAATGACAGCTACCAAACTAGTCATAATAATTAGGAGGAATATAAATCTTATTTTTTAAACAATCTTATTTTTATTCATTCTTATGAATACTAAGAATTTTAGTTGACTCAATGCAGAATAATTAGGATATTAATATTATGATTATGTTTTCTTAATGTATAACCAAAGAATCTATTTTCTAAAACATAATGACTTTACATTTTTATCAGTCAGCCTGGTCTCCCCTATAGAATAATGAGATATTCTGTTGTCAAAAATAAACAAAGAAAAAACAAGAAAACTTATTACTCCTACTGTTTATATTAGAAGAACTGTTACCATATTGGGGTCACCACAGATCAACTCCTCTTAGAACAAAAGTTCCTTATTGGTATTAAATTCACTTCAGACAATCTTGTATTTTCTGGCATAAATCACCTATTACACATGTTCTTGCAGCCAATATTCATTTTTGATATTTATTTAGTTTAACCCAGGAATCTTTTCCCAACAGTTAAAATTTTATTTTAAAGATAGTTGCTGATATAGCTTATATAATATAGCCAGAAACATGTCTGTTAGTATATTTACTATAAATAGGTTTAGCATAATTCCCAAAGTTCAAACACAATAGTGCACGTGGGTGTGTGCCTCCGCAGTGCTATAGAAAAGATATAAGCCACCCCACCCTTTTACTTTTTGCTGAAGCTGTAAACTAAACAGAAGACTAATTTTGTCTTCTTGGTCTCAAGGTAAAATGCTATTGAGCTTAGCTGTATCATTTATTTAAATTGGGTTGATACTACCTACTCTTCACTTGTCTGTCTTGATAAAGTTTGAAAGTGTCAATACAGACTTGTGTGTGATGAAACATTTTCCACCCTACAACCCCTTTCCTACAGACAAAACATTGCAAACATCTTTCTGCTCTATTGCTATTTCCATGGCATGTGTTCTGATAAGCGAAATTCCTTAGTCTCATCACCCCTGACCTTTACAACTAAGACCTGCCATGCTATGTACACATGTATGAATCATCCCAATTCTCCTTGTATTCCATTAGTAAGTAAGTTCCACTCGGCAGCTTCTTCCCACCCAAGAACTGTTGATTTGTGGATCAGATTCCAAACAGGATGTTTTCCCAGTCATTACCATCCTGACCTCTTTGAGTTTAGGTTTAACTGGTATCTTTCCTGCATGACCCCCCCCATGTTCTTGTGTTTTCTTTCACTCAGTAACCCTCTAAAAAGTGCTATAAAAATAACCCTAGCTAAGGAACCCCTTGTGTAATTTTAATGAACTGTGACACTGCAATCAGCAAAGGTTCAAGGTATGATATGCTCCTGGTTGAGGGCTTTGTATCATTTAAACTGTATCTTGGGAGCATGCACATACATACATGCATACATACAAGATTATAGTTTTATTATCATATAGATTATATATTTGTTTTGACTAACAAAACATAAGTAATGTGTTGCACAAAACTTGTAAAAATTCCTTTTTAAAGGAATAGTTTACAGTCAGTAGCATATTTTTCATCATTTTCTTTTAAATTGTTTATATAAAGAAAACTTTCAAACCAGGAAGTCGCTTATTGATGTAATGGAATAACCTGTCACCCCCATGAGTGTCTACACTATAGGTAGTAACTACCTATAAGTATCTGTAAGTCAATGGACTATAGAGACTAGCTGGGATCAGTTTCAGCTAACAGTCGAACTCTCTGCCTTCGGGCAGAGAGGAACCCAGACGAGGCTCTGCCAAAGGGCAGAGTCTCATTCGGGGAGGTAGACTACCCCTGAACCTGTTTATGCGGGTTCAAAAACGTAATATTTTTGGCTGAGCCTATGGGCTCGGAGAACCCACGTTAAACCGGCCTTGTGCCACATGCAACCCTCGTGGGAGGGGGGTAGCTAAATATACTAGCCAGGATCTGTTGAGTACAATTCAGATTTACATGAGAACTACCGACCTTCCAATAGTTGCACTCACTACTGGATTGACCTTGTGCATAAGTGTTACCTTTATTCTTATTGTACTGGTTTTACAATAAACATTTACTTATTTTATCCACCTTGTTTTTCAAGTATATATTCTTCCTATTAGCACAGAATATAACACTAATAAAATTTGAGACATAATGTCAATAAAAATAAATGAATAAAACATTTAAAAACAAAAATTACAATAAAATCTGTGAAGCACTATTTCTACGAACTGAAAACTTGCCAATAGCCTACTCATGAATTAATAATATCTCTCTTTCACAATTAATAAAATATTTAAAATTTACAAAGTTATGTTTCCAGTGTTATTGTTTGTTTGATTGGTTGATTTGTTTTTTATGGCTTCTTAACTTTTGCAAGTTAATGTAAAGCCAGAAAATATTGTAATGAATTAACAACAAAAATTACCATAGATTAATGGCTTTATTCAACATTACTGTACTACTATTATTATTGCTACTGCAGCATGCCAAGCAACCATATTGAGTTGTAAGAGTTCCTTTAAAGGGGAAATAATCAAGGAAGTTTATTATAACACAAGCTGAGAGGATAAGAGGTGATTTCATACCTTTCCCAAGGGTATTTAGCACGTATATGAATATAACAAACCTGACTGGAATTGGTACTCAGCACTCCAATTTCCAATTCTGAGCTATTATTCATTACACCACCCACATGCCCAAGCTTACAACACCTGATATTCACAAGAGAGTGAATGAGTTCAGCAAATATACAAAAATAGAAAGGAGCATAAGGCAACGATGCGTCTTCTCACCAGACCTGTTCAACCTATACAGCAAGGTGATTCTGAGAGAATTGAAAACCCTACCGAGATTTAGCATTGCCAACCGCAATCTTAACAACATAAGATATACAGATGGAAAAGTATTGATAGCAGACACAGAAAGAAATTACAAAATCTCCTACAGAAGGTAATGACGGAGAGTGAGAAGGGACTAAGCAAAAACTACAAGAAGACTGAAGGCATGGTCATCAGTAAAAGGATGAGCACGAAATGCAATTTGCAGGTTGGGAATACTAGAATCAAGCAGATGCAGGAGTTGAAATATCTGGGAAGCATTTTAACAGAGGATGGTAAGTGCAATACTGAGATCTGTAGATGTATTGTGATGACCAAGAACCACATTCCAAAAGCTGGGCAGAGTATTGTAAGACAGGGGGATTTCTTTGGTAACAAAGAAAAGAATACTGAGCTGTTATGTGACATCTGTCCTTCTTTACAGCAGCAAATGTTGGACAATTTCCTCAAAGATGAAGAAGAGACTTGAGGTGATAGAGATTTGGTTCTGCAGAAGGATGCTAAGGATATCATGGACCGAGCATGTGAGCAAAGATGAGGTCTTAGAGAGGATACAAACAAGGCGGAGGCTTATACTTAACATCAGGAAGAGGCAGCTGAAGTTTCTGGGACATATAATGAAGAAGGAGGACCTGTAGAATCTGATACTCACAGGTCAAATAGGGGGAAAAAGAGATAAAGGAAAACAATGCTAGGCATACCTAGCAAGTGGGGGAGGTGGCAGGGGGAAGAAAATTGTTGAGAGAAGCAAAGGGATAGAGGGAGGTGGAGAGCCATGATCACCTATGTCCTGAAAGGACACAGCACATAAAAAGAAAGACATATATGACCTACCACAATATAATACAACACTCTTTCATCCAGCATCTCTGGGACCAGGCAACTGCTGAACATCAGAAAATGCCAGATGACAGAAATCACCTCTAAAAAGCCTACGTAAACATAGCCTTGCCAGTTCATTACAGATATATATTGCTGCATTATCAAAGGTGGAACAAAGATTAAAACAATTATTAATGCTTCCAAACAAGGTTTCTATTATTTCATGCAATGTAAAGGCTAAAAAGAAAGCCTAAAACCAAAAAATTATACATAGTTACTACTCTATGCAGTATATTTAAGAAATAAGCAAAACTGTATCCCTCTGCTGTTGTTGGCTGAGATTTTTCTTATTAAAAACTTTAATAATTTTTAATACATTCAACATTATGGATAAAAAAAATAGTGAATTTTATATAGTATTTTTTTTAGACTTAGTATGGGCAAAACAAATTCATGGATTTGGACAAAAAAAAAAAGACTCCACAATAATGTCAAAACTGTTGAAAATTTTTCATCCTTTAATAGGAAGTGGTGCTTAGTTTAATTTGTAACATATTAATGTTGGTAGAAAAAAAGCAAATGTTGATAGCAAGAGTCACAAAGCACTGGCAGGGGCCCCCAATTTGTCCCCCTCCAGTGTGTGTGTGTGTGTGTGGTGGTGGGGTCATGGGTAGTACGCACCAGCTTTGCTAGAATTAGTGACCCAACCAGAGGGGTATAAGATGCAGGTAATTTTTGGAAAAGTCTTTTTGCAAAAAAATTTCTTTTCTATTATGAGACATAAAGTATTAATTTTTCATGTCTTATTTTTTTGTTGCAAAGATGAGATAATGGGTTATTTAATGCTGACAAGATTTTTATTGCTGGTAATATATTTTTTTTTTCAAATGTATTGCTGGTAAAATTTTTTTCCTTCAAAAATGTATTTCCGGTAATATTTTTTCTTCAAAAATGTATCACTTGTAATTTTTTTTTCAAAAATGTGTAGCTGGTAATATTTTTTTTTCAAAAATGTATTGCTGGTAATAATTTTTTTCTTCAAAAATTTATTGCTGGTAATAATTTTTTTACAAAGTATTTCTGATATTAAAACCTATTTTTACACTTTCATAGTGTTTTGACCCTAGTTTGAGTGTTAACTATTTGCCCATAGCTGAGACCCTAACAGGTGCCACTACCCAGGGTCAGGGTGGACCTGGGAACACTAGCAATTAAGAAGTGGTTCCACGCTCCTCAAAACCTCCTGATCAGAGGCCTTGCTGTTGGACATAGTTTATCATCTTACCCAGGACCCGGATGTAGTAAAAAATAAGGAATTAACATATTAACAAGGTTTGAACTCACTCCCTCTGTCTTTGGGAGCCTGTTTGGCATGAGTTACAATTTTCATTATCTAATTTCTACCGTACCATATTTGCTTACACCTTAGTAATGGTGAAATTAGCTGTTTCAATACAAGAAATATTCAGCATTCATTGAATAGACAATTAGTGATACTGTCAGTTGAAATTTATAAAATCTTTTTATTAAAAGGTTTTTTCAGAAAATTATATTTCTCAAGGCCACTAAATAACTCTTTCTAGTACTGATAGGAATTTCTTTCCAAATGTTTTGTTCTTGGTTGTGTGAAAAGTTAACAGGTAGATTATATCACCATTTTCTTTTTCATGCAATACTCTTTTTGGGGTTTTGCTGTTGTTGGAAGTCTTCAAGTGATGTTTTTTGTTTTTTGGTTATTTGGTAAAGTACGTCATTTGTGATTTTGTAGTGCCAGTCTGTGGGGTCTGATGAAGAGTAAAGAAAAACTAGTCAAAAATTAATAATGACAAGCTTTAATTAAAGAAAACCACTTTGCTTCATTATCTATATTTATATGAAATAATATCTGTGACTGTATTATGTTTTTTATCACCTTGAGAGATTATTAAGATTAATAATGTTTGTTTTGTTAAGAGATTTTAAAATTATTTCTTTTGCATATGAGAGATATTTTAAAAAACCTTTTATATTTTCATATTGAAAAAGTTGACCTTTTGCCTGAATATCACATTGTAGATCTTTAAAAAAGCCACTGTATATTTTTTGTTTACAATTTTAAAAAAGAAAAAGAAAAGAAACTCAATCAAATGTTAGTAAATGTTAAGTTAGATTATGTGATTAATAATATTTCAACTTATGTTAGATCATTCACTGTCAAAGCATAGAAAAGAATGCTTAAACAATTGATAGATTTTTTTTCATTCAAAATTATTTTTTGTTGCTATAAACTTTATAGAGGACATTTTCTTTAATATGCTTTTTAATTGCTTAGGCAGGTAGATGTCAATTTCACTGTTTAAAAAAAAAGAAACAAAAATGGTGTCTACTCAAATACGTGTATCTGCTAAATACAATGTTCATTGTAAAAAGAATACTTCCAAGATATCATTATATTTAAGATTATGTAAAACATACCTATTTTTTAAAAATTGTATCTGTAGGATTTCTTGTCATGTGTTTCCCATAAACATGAAAGGACTATTATTATAAAAAATAAGGAAGGTACAAAGACTATTAATAGGAATATGGTAGGTGAAATGTCTATAAACAATAAAGAAGACACAATGACTGTTAGGATAAGGAATAAGGAAAATAAAAAAAGTATTAATATAAACAATAAGGAAAGCAAAATGACTAACAAAATAAATAAAAAAAATTTGAAATGACCATTAATATAAAGAATAAAGATGGCAAAATGGCTATTAATGTAAAGAATAAGGAAGGTGAAATGGCTCTTAATATAAACAGTAAGGAAGGCAAAATGACAATCAAGATAAATAAAGAAGTTGAAATGACTATTAATATAAAGAATAAGTAAAGGGATATAATTACTAATATAAAGAATACAGAAGGCAAAATAACTATTAATACAAACAGTAAGGAAGGCAAAATGATTATTACTATAAAAAAATAAGAAAGGTGAAATTACTATTAATATAGGGAATATTTATTGAGGGAGAAAGAGCTGACTTGTAGTTGTAATGATTATATATTTTTTACTTTACCGATGTTTGATATTGAAATCCAGGTAAAATTCAGATTTTTCACATAATGATTGTTTATTTTAATTAAGCAAGCTCTTTCATTTGGAAAACGGATGTTATACAATCTTTCTGTTCTCATTTTTTCAGCATAGTAAATATAAATATGCAAATAATTCTAAATATATATATAAATACAAAACTGTATATGATAATATTTACATATTTGCAAGGGAAAATACCTTTCTGTTCTCATATATTTAAAAATATATGAAGTTATTTGAAATCATTAGATTATAAATATTATTTATGTACTAAATTCACTATTTTTCAATAGGTACTTAATATAAAAAATTTAGAAATAAAGCTGTAAGCAATTACTTTTATGAGGGGGTGCTGAAAAATTTTCAGCTTGACTAATTTCCCTAAACAGACATCAGAATTTTTTAATCCCTTTAGGGCAGAGATTTTTTCAACACCTCCTCATACATAACAATATTCTAAAACAGACATTTTTAAAAACATGAACTGACATTGAATTTAAAAATATATTTGTTTATTATTTTTTCTTTAACCCTAATAAAAAAAAAAAACTATTAATTCTGATAAAATTGTATCCAAAAATGAGTGAACAAAATAGTTATCATGCACTTAAAAAAAAATAGCTTCAGGTTAAGAAATGGTAAAGTAAAAAGGTACATTGTGTTTAATTTCAATTTTAAAAGAAACAAAAGGACAGTCTTGTTTGTAATGTCATCATTACTCAATACACATCTTTAATTCTGAATCTTTTGTTAATATGAAACAGAAACCAAATTTATTCATTCAAAAACAATAATGTCTATCACCATATGGATCTTGTCCTACTGGAAAACCTACTTATAGATTTAATATAATCAACATATATCCTGCTTAGGTATAAGACTAAATACAAACTGGCAATATCAACTCTATCAATTTAGTTTTAAGATTAAATAAAAACTGAAACTATCAATTCTATCAATTTAGTTTTAAGACTAAATAAAAACTGAAACTATCAATTCTATCAATTTAGTTTTAAGATTAAATAAAAACTGAAACTATCAATTCTATCAATTTAGTTTTAAGACTAAATAAAAAAAACTGAAACTATCAATTCTATCAATTTAGTTTTAAGACTAAATAAAAACTGAAACTATCAATTCTATCAATTTAGTTTTAAGATTAAATAAATAAAGACTGAAACTATCAATTCTATCAATTTAGTTTTAAGATTAAATAAAAACTGAAACTATCAATTCTATCAATTTAGTTTTTTAAAAAGAAACTACTAAAGTTTTAAGACTAAATAAAACTGAAACTATCAATTCTATCAATTTAGTTTTAAGATTAAATACAAACTGAAACTATCAATTCTATCAATTTAGTTTTAAGATTAAATACAAACTGAAACTATCAATTCTATCAATTTAGTTTTAAGACTAAATAAAAACTGAAACTATCAATTCTATCAACTTAGTTTTAAGATTAAATAAAAACTGAAACTATCAATTCTATCAATTTAGTTTTAAGATTAAATAAAAACTGAAACTATCAATTCTATCAATTTAGTTTTAAGACTCAATAAAAACTGAAACTATCAATTCTATCAACTTAGTTTTAAGATTAAATAAAAACTGAAACTATCAATTCTATCAATTTAGTTTTAACATTAAATACAAACTGAAACTATCAATTCTATCAATTTAGTTTTAAGACTAAATAAAAACTGAAACTATCAATTCTATCAACTTAGTTTTAAGATTAAATAAAAACTGAAACTATCAATTCTATCAATTTAGTTTTAAGATTAAATACAAACTGAAACTATCAATTCTATCAATTTAGTTTTAAGACTAAATAAAAACTGAAACTATCAATTCTATCAATTTAGTTTTAAGACTAAATAAAAACTGAAACTATCAATTCTATCAACTTAGTTTTTAAGATTAAATAAAAACTGAAACTATCAATTCTATCAATTTAGTTTTAAGATTAAATACAAACTGAAACTATCAATTCTATCAATTTAGTTTTAAGACTAAATAAAAACTGAAACTATCAATTCTATCAATTTAGTTTTAAGACTAAATAAAAACTGAAACTATCAATTCTATCAACTTAGTTTTAAGATTAAATAAAAACTGAAACTATCAATTCTATCAATTTAGTTTTAAGATTAAATAAAAACTGAAACTATCAATTCTATCAATTTAGTTTTAAGACTAAATAAAAACTGAAACTATCAATTCTATCAACTTAGTTTTAAGATTAAATAAAAACTGAAACTATCAATTCTATCAATTTAGTTTTAAGATTAAATACAAACTGAAACTATCAATTCTATCAATTTAGTTTTAAGACTAAATAAAAACTGAAACTATCAATTCTATCAATTTAGTTTTAAGATTAAATACAAACTGAAACTATCAATTCTATCAATTTAGTTTTAAGACTAAATACAAACTGGTAATATCAGCTTTATCTTTGAAAACGACCTAGGCCTCATGGATGGGCAGGCATCAGGATTAATATTGATGGATGTGAATAAGTATTAAACAAAATATATTAAAAAAAAAAGTAAAATAAAATAAACACACATTTGCTTCAGTGACAATTCATTGGGGTATGTCTTTTTAGTGAGTATTGTCTGTCTAAAATAGGAGCTTACAATCAGATCAAAGTAACATTTAGTTTGATGAATAGCAGCTACCCAACAGTTGTGATCAAGTAGTTATTTATGACCATCAATGCATATTATGTATTTTACAAACAGTAGGTAGATTACAAGAGAAAAATCCTTTTTGGTTTGGGCTTGAAATTGGTTTTCAGTCTCGGAAGTAAATTCATATAATATTACTTAGTTTAGAACTATAGAATATACACAGTTCGCTGCCATAGTTAGAGAGCCACCTTTTAAGCGTATATTTTTAACATTTAAGGATCATAGCTTTTATAAAAGCAACATGAAAGAAATTATATTCTTTGAAATTAGAGCTAACATGATAATTAGAATTTAACTTCTGACCTATAGGCCACCAGTGATATATTCAGGTTGTTCAAGTAAACTTACAATTGTATTTAAGTAAGACAAAATCTTAATCCATTAACTGCGGATGATTGATCTTTGCAGTTCTGTGCAACTGTGATGGAAATTTCTATTGCCATTAATGGATTAATATGAAAACTTTTTTTTTTTTTTTTTTTTTTGCTTATCAGCAACTGTATAGATAATACAAAATATTTTCTCATTTATATATTTCAATGACAAAATGACAAAAAAAATATTAATGTCCCTGCTCCTTCAGCATTTCCTCTAGGTGCATAATTATAACGGATATCTTTGTTTGTATTTTCGCATCTCCCTTATATGTATGTAGTGTCAGCAATGAGAACATTGTTTTAGTGTGGTGCAGTCCTTTTGGGAGATGAAACATGTTCTTGTGATTCTCATGGCTCTCCACAATTTACTGTCCTTTGTAGCTCTTAATAAATTTTGTCTTTTTGTCATCTCCTCTAAACCCTGTTCTGTCATCTATTTACACAAGTTTCTTCTATGTGCTGTATCCCTTCAAGGCATTGGTGATCATGGCTCTCCACAATTTCCTCTCCTTTGTCGCTCTTAATAAATTTTGTGTTTTTGTTATCTCTCCTAAACCCTGTTCTGTCATCCATTTACACAAGTTTCTTCTTCTTCTATGTGCTGTATCTCTTCAGGGCATTGGTGATCATGGCTCTCCACAATTTCCTCTCCTTTGTAGCTCTTAATAAATTTTGTGTTTTTGTTATCTCTCCTAAACCCTGTTCTGTCATCCATTTACACAAGTTTCTTCTTCTTCTATGTGCTGTATCCCTTCAAGGCATTGGTGATCATGGCTCTCCACAATTTCCTCTCCTTTGTAGTTCTTAATAAATTTTGTCTTTTTGTCATTTCCTCTAAACCCTGTTCTGTCATCCATTTACACAAGTTTCTTCTTCTTCTATGTGCTGTATCCCTTCAGGGCATTGGTGATCATGGCTCTCCACAATTTCCTCTCCTTTGTCGCTCTTAATAAATTTTGTCTTTTTGTCATCTCCTCTAAACCCTGTTCTGTCATCCATTTATACGAGTTTCTTCTTCTTCTATGTGCTGTGTCCCTTCAGGGCATTGGGGATCATGGCTCTCCACAATTTTCTCTCCTTTGTAACTCTTAATAAATTTGTCTTTTTGTTATCTCCCCTAAACCTTGTTCTACCATCCATTTACTTAAGTTCACTAGGTAGGTTCTGCATTGTTTTCCTCTATCCCTCTTGCCTTCAATATCCTTGTGATTGTGAAAAGCCATGACCACCAACATCCTGAAGAGACATGGCATATAGAAGAAGATATTAGAATTAATTTCACACATGCTCACTTACTCACACAGATGATGAGTTAATGTTGTTAAATTAAAATTGAAGAGCATTTAAAAAAAAACTGTTATCTACCCCTTAAAATATGACAATATTTAATTATTTATATTTCATTTATTTTGATAAATAAAACATTGTAAC
Organism: Acanthosepion pharaonis; assembly: GCA_903632075.3. Taxonomy (NCBI): domain Eukaryota; kingdom Metazoa; phylum Mollusca; class Cephalopoda; order Sepiida; family Sepiidae; genus Acanthosepion; species Acanthosepion pharaonis. The sequence goes on from CAHIKZ030001582.1 coordinate 273,227, forward strand.
AGTGATTTTATTTTATTTTTGAATATTTTAATATATTTTAGTTTATATTAGCTTGTTTGAATTTTAAATCGAAACATGAATATCTGTATATTAGTTTATATGTACCATAAAAATGATGACGTATTTTGTGAAGTCAATATTATTATTTCATGTGAGTTTTTAAATATATAAATAAATTGCCAGTTAAATGGAGACAACTTTAGTGCATCAAAAAGGTACAGGAAAAAACACTTGGTGCCTTCACGTGAAATAACTCCTGGATTGCAAAACGTTACAGATAAAAAATATTTGACATATTCTTATAAAAACAAATCCCTAGTTGAAGAGAGATAAACTCAAAGCAAAAGCTTACAGACAAAAAATCTCTTGGCATATATTATATAGAATATAGATAAATAAATCACTGATTCAAGGGAGATAACTAGTAAAGAAAACGTTGCAGACAAAAACACTTAGTATATTATATATAATAATAAAATCACTATTGCAAGGATGATAGCTCTGGTACAGAAAACTGTTAAGAGTCAAAATATTTGGTATATTATTTAGCAAGATAAATAAACAATAGTCCAAGGGAGATAACTCTAATACAGCAAAAGGTTAAGAAAAAACATTTGGTATATTAAATAGTAAGATAAATAGACAATAGTGCAAGAGAGATAACTCTAAAACAGCAAAAGGTTACAGAAAAAAAACTTCATATATTATATAGTAAGACAAATCACTATTGCAAAGGAGAGGATAATGTTGGTACAACAAAACAATATAAATACTTGGCATATTATATTGTAAGATAAATCACTAATGCAAGGGAGATAACAGAAAACAGCATATTTTAAGTTCACTAGTGTAAGGAAGATTACTGCAGCAAAAGGTTACAGACATCACAGAAAAAAATCACATATTGTATGATATAGTAAAATTTTCTCATAAAGATATTATAGATAAAAAAAACCACTAGTTCAAGGGAGATAATTCTAATATCACAAATGGTTACAGACAAAAAACTCTTGGCATATAAATAAATAAATAAATCACTTATACAAGGGAGATAACTCTAGTATAGCAAAAGGTTACAGACAAAAACAGTAAGATAAATAAATCACTAGTGCAAGGTAGATAACTATAGTACAACAAGATAATAATAACCCAGTATATTATATAGTAGGTACCACCACAGAAAACATGATACCTAAGGTTTAAAATGAATTTTTAAAAATGAAAAATCTTCCTTGAAGTTTTTCTTTTAATTTCACTCTAATAGATTAAATTTGATATTGAAAATAAGCTTTGCTGTATTTGAAAACTAATTTAAATTGAGTGGAAGGAGTTTTTTTTGTTCTAAAATAACTGATTAGTGCCCTTTTTTAGTTGTCTTTTATTGCAATGTAATTCTCTTTATTAAAATATCTTCCAAACATAAAATACACTTTTCTGAAACTTTAGTTGAGGAATATTAGCTGATTTAAAGTATAATTAATCTGATTTGAAACAAATATTATTTACTTTAAGTTTAAAATATCACAGAAATACAGTTTTTTAACATAGTGGTAGATGTTTTTAAGCTGTGATGTGTTTGACAGCTTGATGACAGATTGATAATTCTCCAATGTTGTTCTATGGGGCCCTTAGTGGTAAAAAATATAATTGAATTAATGTGAATACTCAATTTTTTAAGTACTTAGTAATCTTAAAATTTTAAGAAAATATTCTTCGTAATCTAATGTTTTAGTGAATTTTAGATACTTTCTGACTTTAAATTTGCTATAGTTATCAGTCTTATTTTCTGATAATGCTGTGTATGGGCCTCTGTATCTACAAAAATCGGCATGTTTATACATATGCAAAAAAATTCAAAAATTTTTTTTAAATTATTGGTGTGTGTGATAATTTGTACTAAGTTATTCCATTTATAAAAACAATTTGTGTAGAAATTCATTATTAATCAAAAAAAATTTTCTTAAGACAATAGTGTCCTTAATATATCTTATTTATAAAAGCAATTAAAAGCTTTTCTAATTAAATAATGTCATAGTTTTATTGCATTTTTTATTTTATGATTCAGAATAGATTTTCAGTAAATGGTGTTTAGGTTTGACAAAAACAAATTGATGATTTAAATTCTCTAAGGAGTCCTGCTTTTAACTAATAGAAATATGAAGAGGTTAGAATTTTAATTTCTTGAAATTTCATAAAATTAAATAAAAAAAATTAAATTAAATTAAAACAAATATTTTACCAAAATTTTCTAAAAAAAAAATTGCATTAATTTTTGAATAGGTGCAGAAATTTTAATTAAATTCTGACAATTATTTGATTTTTTGTAAGAATTTCTAAAACAATATGATTTTAATGCCAAAAGAGACACTAAAATTTCCCATTCTAATCTTTAGCCCACCTGTTAATATAAGATTTTAACCAAAATTTCTAAAGTGCTAGAAAGGATTAAAAAAAATAATAAAATAATACTCTGGTCTTTCCTCTTAATAATAACAAACATTTTGATGATAAAACTTTGTTTTTGTCAGGTTTGGGGCCTTTTTTTTTCATAATGGTATGCTCTTTTTTAGTGAAATTTTGGAAGTACCTATTATATAGTTAGGTAAATCACTAGTTCAAGAGAGATAACAAAAACACTTAACATATTCCAAGATCAATAGTGTAAGGAAGATAATTCTACCACAGCAAAATGTTACAGATATTACAGATAAAATCCACAAATTATATAGCATACTGAGATTGTCTTGTAAAAAATATGTTTCATGAAAACAGTATCTGAATATTTTAGGTAATCTAATTATTTTCATTGTAGTAGGATTCCTTATTGTTCTTTCATTAAGTAATTTTGCTTTTATTATATATAAGTAGAAAGCATTTGGGTAGCAAGACTACCTTTGGTTATATAAATTTTGTAAAAAACATGTTATACATTTTTTTTTAATTTTGGATGTTAGTAGTTACAGTTCAGAGTGTGGAATCATCAAATTTGTTTTGCAGATATATGCAAATGCTGTGAAGGACATTTTAAAATTCAGTCATGACTTGAGGAAGTCATTTTTGAGTTACTGTAAAATATGTACATATACAATTTATAAACAGACTGTTAATTTATACAAGATGGCTGCTTTATTTGATAAGGGCATAGTTCAATTGTTAGAGCATTGAAACTGCAAACTAAGAACACAGATTATAATAAAGTAACTAATGGACAAGCTAGTAAATAAATTTTGCTTAAACAATATGTAATTTGATTCATTGGGTTTGTCAGGAAAGTTCACTTTTCTATTTTGAAATATTTTAATGTAACCCATTATATTAGGTATTGATAGCAATCCCTACAAACTGAAGAAAGCCATAACAAAAATTTTAACATCTCTCCTCAGAATAATCAGCCCATCACATGTTAAAAATTCAGGGGAATAAATATGACAGAGAAATTCATGGCTAGATTAGATGTTAAATGTCTTTACACCAAAGTTCCTGTTTACATATGCTTGAGTCTTAACAAATCATTTAAAACAATGAAAAATAAACCTTACTCTACTAATAGCTAAAATCATAAAAATCTGCTGTCTCACCATCAATCAATGCTATTTCACATTTAACATTAATTTGGATTAATAATACAGCCGCCTCTAAACAGGGTATTGGCATAAATTTTATCAGAATTTTTTGAATATTGTACTTTCCAAAATATTTTACCTAAATGATCAGCATACATTTGATATATTGATGATGTACTATTAATATATCTCCACAAATTTATTTTACCTGACCTTGTAGATCAACTAAACAAAGTCAAATATACAATAGAATTACAAAACAGAAATGAACAGTACTTTACCTTTCATAGATATCATGTTACCCTGTAGTGACAATGGCCTAAAACTAAGTGTCCATCACAAATCAACTAAAAAAAAAAAACTCTCTCATAAATTTCTATTCTCACCATAACAACAAAATAAAGCCTGGAATAATCATCAGATTCTGTTTAAGAGCACTCAGAATTTGTAGCATTCAGTATTTACATGAAGAGGAGAAATACATTGAAAATACTTTTAAGCTCCTCCAGTACCCTAATTATTTCATATTCAACTTGAGGCAAAAGGCTTGTAAAATATTTCAAAATAGAAAAGTGAACCTTCGTGACATTATAAGAATATAAGTATGCCAATATTTTATTACACACTACTAACTTGATTAAATGTTTTGGGAGAGCTTTAAATGATTTGTATTATTTACATTAATATACTATATAAGATAGATAGATTACTAGTGCAAGGGATATAATTCTTGTACAGCAAAACATTACAAAATGCATGAGGCATATTATAGCATGAGATAAATAAATATCTACTGCAAGGTAGATAACTCTAGTAAAGAAAAACTGATTTCCACATCTCTGTTTTGGTTATCACAATTTGGCCATCATGCCCGCCAGGTGTCTCTCAATCCGAGTAATACTTGAAGAATTTTGAACTGAAATGTTTATTTAATCTAATGGGGATAAATTGTTCTCATTCTATTGTCCATGTTTATTGATATCATGCTTTTTTTCTTATTCAGTTATTGTTTATGCAGTTTCCACTGAGTCTACCTGAGCAAGATTGAACTCATGATTATTGTGTTACCAAATTCATGAACAATAGTAGATTAAAACATTGGTTTATGAATTCCGTTGTATAGTAATCGTAAGTTCAATCCATGAGTTAGGTTGTACAGACTTAGATTCAGTTGAGTAATAACTAAGCAGTACTAAATAAGAACAAGATGAGATATCCTGTGATGTGGACAGTGGAACAAGATCTGGCTATACATGCAGATTAAATAAAGGGTTCAGTTTGCAATACCTTGAAAGTTTCCTGGATCAACAAACAACTGAAGGAGAGTGGAGTGCACAAGAGCTGAAACATTGATAGCAACAACAAAGATGGAAACATCAGTTTGAACATAGATAATAATTATTATTTTTATACGCTGAATAATGGATGTCTATGTTTGTGAGCAGGCACCCCCATCCCACCTAAACTTAACCTGATTTTGTACGTAACATATATTTGATACATAAGTTGTCTAGGGAAATTAAAACCCAATCACCCCTAATCAAAATAGATTGAATTTTCCTTAACCTTAACAATTCAAAATATTAAGAGTGTCTGCACGAATAGATTAAGTAAATTTCTTAGAAAGTTATTCTTAACATTGTTTGACAATGGAATGAAACTCTGGATTTTAAGTTTAATTTTTATAATTAAATTTCCAACTTTGGCTTCAGTTTTGAAACATAGAAATTTCTATATCATGATGGAATCATATTTTTAAAAAAGAAAATAATTATAATATTATGCTCTACTGATGGCAATTCACAGTTTTTTAAAAAAAAAATAATTGCTAAAACACCAAATTATAAATTTTTTAGTTTTTTTATTTTATTTATATTATATATATATATATATATATATATATATATATATATATATATATATCGGCTTATATATATTTTGAATTTAGTTAAATTGGATACGGCTTGGATTGAGGAATTAAGCCGAGTTAAAATCCAGTCGAATCCATTACATTCACTTTTTGCTAATACCCTTGGGAAAGGTGTGAATCCTCTTCTTCTCCCTCCAGCTATGGGTAATCAGCAGGACATACTGGGTTCTATAGCCTTGGATGGCAACTGGTCTAGGAGAAGGACAACTCTGAATTCAAAAACCTGAGGAGGGTCGTTTGGGGACCTTGAAATGTGTAGTGCACCAGGTCTCTCTATTTGGCCCTGTAAAAAAGTTTGGAAGGTCCTGCAAAAAAAAAAATTCTCTTATATAATCAAATCTCATGTGCTGTTGTCGGGCTATCGGTTTCCTAGGAACTGATCTGCTTGACCCTCATATGTCGAATTCAATGGGAGAGTCGAATATATATATATATATGATCTATATATTAAGTTATTTACCTTGTTCTCCATGATAAAATCCAAAGAAGAATCAGCAATATTATTGGTCCTGATCTGGCAACTCGGTTTTAGTCACTTTCCCACCACTGTAAGTTTGCCTCTCTATATCTTTTTTGTAAATACTTTCATGGTAATTGTTTGGATGAGCTCTTCACTATTGTACCTAGACTTTTTGGATGTAAGTGCATTACTAGACTGGCATCAAGATCTCATCAATTTACAGTTGAGTTGGCTAAATGTAGTCATAAGTTCTATGGTAACAGTTTCTTTTCTTGCACTTCTCATTTGTGGATCTCCCTTCCAGCTCTATACTTTCCAGCCAACTTTAATTTTCAAAAATTTAAATGCAGTGTCAATTGTTATCTACTGTCCTCCTGATTACTCTTTCCTCATCCTGTACATTATTAATGTTTCTGTTCCTAATTCTTCCACACATTGTGACCCCTTGTGTCTTAGTGACTTTACTGCCTTGCATGAGGTGATACCATTTTAAAAAAATATTATTATTATTCCTCCTCCCCCAAAATTCAGACAGAAAGCTTTTTCAAATACTTTTGTTTCCTTTGAATATATTTTTTTAATATTTCTTATTTTTTTGTTTATCTTCTGACTATAAAAAAAATAAACAAAAGTAATCTCCCTTGACTAAATGGCTGTTCTTTGCCAAAGATTATTCACCTTTTCTAAGCTTACATTGTTATGGCCAAGGGCCAAGTAAGAAGAAATCAAGATAAAGACATTATAATGCAATGTCAATCTTCTATGTGAAAAGCTCCTGGCTGTATTTGTCATATATTATTATCATAGTTACATGTAATATTCTTTGCACCTAGGTCAGTTTGAAGATCAAGGTGTCCCACCTTAAAACTATACTTCAGATGAATTATAAGTACACAGTTTTGTGTAAAGATTCATTTTCATGTAGACTGAAGGTATGCAAAAAAAAACAACAAAAAAAAACAGTGTGATAAATAATGATCGGTGTCGGCATCTGTCCATCTCGAGAGACGATGGAATAGTGCAGTGTACTACGAGACTGGGCAGGATATATGGCGAACTAGGGCTGCCCAGACGTCTAGTTCCCCATCTCAGCCTTGCTAGCAGAGTCCAAAGGAGAGGATAAACCAATACAGTTTGGTACCAGCACGGCTGCAGGAGTTGCCGGAAGGTAGCACAAAGTGCCATCCATCTGCTTTAGGGGCTCCACTCAGGGTTTGAATTCAGAGTTGTTCTTCTCTTAGACCAGTTGCCATCCAAGGCTATAGAACCCAGTCTGTCCTGCTATTTTACCCATAGCTGGAGGGAGAAGAAGAGGATTCACACCTTTCCCAAGGGTATTAGCACATAAGTGAAAGTAATGGATTCGACTGGAATTCGAACTCAGCTCTCCGATTCCTCAATCTAAACCACTATCCATTACTCCACCATGCCTCCTCTAAATATGATATAATAAATAAAGATATAATAATGGATAATACTTATACTGTTTATTGCCATGATTACTCTTTCCCATTTCCTTCTTCACTGTGTTTTTATTGAGACAACAACTCTAGCTAGCTGGCCGTTGACTCACCAAGATTTCTTTCTCCTTTTGACAGTTCTTATTTTTATCCTATAGTGTTGCTAAACATCCTCCTCTCACCAAATGAAGTGAAGGGAAGGAGCCAGTTTAGACCCTGACCATCTGATAATGTTTCAGAAGAAAAAATGGAAATAAAAAGCACACATACTTAGAATCAGAAAGAAACAGCTGGCATTTCTAGAATTTAGTAAGGAAGGAGGGCTTGGAGGATTTGACACTCATAGGACATACTGGAGGCAAAAGAGATAGAGGAAGACAGCATGCCACATTTGTAACCAACTTGTTTAAATGGATGTCAGAATAGGAAATGGGAGAGACAGCAAAAAGACGTTGCTGAGACCTACAAGGGATAGGAGGTTGTGGATAGCCATGTTCGTCCACCTTCTGAAAGAACACAGCACATAGGAGAACAATGGATAAGTAGATATTTATGGTGGGAAGATTTAGACTGGATGAAGCATGTATAAAGTACAAAAGGTTTACTCAAAGCTGGAATTTGAACTCAATGGTTTAAACACCAAACTATTCTGTCTTAGATAGCATCAGTTAAAAGACTGTTCTTTCTATTGAATTAGTCATGACATTAATACTTTAACTTCATATAAATGGTGCAATCTCTTCCCCATAAGCAAGAATAAACTGAGCTATGTATACCACAAAAAAAATTATATATGTATTGTCTTATATCTGTATAAAATACAATACCTGGCATCTTAGCTTTAATCACTTCCCCACGATCATAACACAGCTTCCCTGTAACTTTTCGATAAATATTTTTATGGCAATTGTTTTGATGTTCTTTAGTACCTTGACTTCATGAAATTATGCACAATACTAAATTGGCAACTAGGTCTCATAATTTTACTGTTGAAACTGCTAAATGTAAGTTCTATTTTGATAGTTTCTTCTCTCCCACTTCTCACCTTTCTTCCAACATCTTGCTTTTCTGTCAATCATGATCTTCAAAAATTAAAATGCCAAATTAATTCTCATTTTCTGCTTCCTTGAATCCTGTTCTTTTCATAATCAGCATTTCCTTCACTCTCAGTAACTTCTTGCATTTCAGTGGCTTTATTGGCTTGCTTGGAGTGATATGAACATATGATAAATTATAGTTTTAAGGTATGCTATATTTATGGGTTAAAGTGCTCAATATTAGGAATATAGCATATGTTGACTTCAACGTCTCTCTCTCTCTCTCTATATATATATATATATATATATATATATAGTTTATGAAAAACTAGGTAATCTGTATGGGTAAACCTAAGGAGGATAAAATCCAGAGAGCTCAATGTAAATCCAGAGCAAATAATTTAAATAAAAACAGACCACTTTAAGGTTCAATGTCTGCTAACTCAACCATTTAAATGTGTCAATGTCTGCCAACTCACTCATGTCTTCTCTCTCCCCCCTCACTTCCTCACTTCGTTAATTTACATATGTTTAATACAGCCTGTCAAAAATGTGTAAATTTTCTTTTCAATTTTTGGTTTGGAGGTAAAGTCTGATGATCTGCAGTCCTTTAAAAGGACTGTGGTGAAATAATTTATTACATGGAACCTTAAAGTGGTTTGTTTTTATTTAAATTTTATTTTATATATATATATATATATATATATATATATATAATTGTTCTGGTTATGTTCTGAATGAAATGTTGGAACTAGCAGAATAAAAACTGAAATATCCAACTGATTTTTATATATTTAATCTTACATACACACACTGCACATATATATATATATATAAGATTGTTGGATATTTCAATTTTTATTCTGGTGCCAAAATTTATTTCATTCAAAACAATATAATCAGAACAATTAAAAAAATTAAGGAAAATCGTTATCATGTCAACCTTGATAATTAGAAACACTGTGGTTAATTTTAAATTTAAAAAAATTTAACTGTTAAACTTTCTAAAAAATGGTGAGATGTGGACTCGGATCTCATGGTTGAAAAGTGAACATTCTAACCACTAACTAATGTGCCTATATATATATATATATATATATATATATATATATATATATATATATATATATATATATATAGAGAGAGAGAGAGAGAGAAAGTGTGTGTAAACAGGAATCAACAGTGCATTGTAATTGTCTGTTTCATGCCTCAAATAATCTTCAGAAAAGGATTAAATCTGACATATTTTTAATTTATTTGTTTGAATGCTATTCATAATGGATATGCATATTTGAGTGGATACTCTGTTTTTATTTATTTATTAAACAATATATTTATTTATTTACATCTACTGGCCTGAATATTCGAGAAATCGTGTTAGAAAAATATGAGCTCTCCAGCATGATTTGAACCTGCGCCCCCTGGGGGAAACCATCATTAGAGCTGATGTGCCTTGATCTCACAGCCACACATGACTTTCTGATCAAACAAAGCCCTATTTAGGGTTTTTTTTATATATATGCTATTAAGGAATTAAGGGAAGTAGAGGAAGAAAGAAATCATCCTTCTCAATACCTTTGCTTTGAGCCAATGTCAAGAACTTTAGCTTGCTTATTTCAATTATATATATATATATATATATATATATATATATATATATATTATTATTATTATATATTATTTTATTCATTTACATTTCATTTGTATATTTTTCTTTTGTTCCAAGTTCTAAAAGAAAAACTTGTCTATATTTCTGAGATGAGGTATTGTAAGTATTTTTTACACATTTTGGGGGGTCATATCAGTTTTGGATCAATCAACCAACACTTTGGGATTTCAATCCCTCGCCACAGCAGTGACAACAAAAAAGAATTGGAGAATTGAGTTATCATAGAGAATTAACTAAAACTGAGATATCCAAAGGCATGGCATGTGGAATTAGAACAATCTACCCCCGTGGACTAAATAAAGAGTTTAGTTCAAAATCCCCAAAATATCAACAGAAGAAGGCCAGAGTGTACAACAGCCAAAATGCTGTTGATGTGACAATAAAGATGAGAACACCAGTCTGAACAATGTGAATAGTGTAAATAAAAAGAAATATATATATATATACACTCAGGCATAATATAACATTTCAAGATCTAATTTTAATGAGGGTTGCATCATGCATGAGATATAAAATTAGTGTATGTACTACTGGTTCTGGCTACACTGTTGACCAAACTATATCTCCATTAGCTTCAAAATTAGTTCTTCAAAGGTCGCATGATGTGCGAGTATACACAAAGAAAAACTTAGAGAATTGAGGTATCATGGAGAATTAACTAAAACTGAGATATCCAAAAGCATGGCATGTGGAATTAGAATAACCTATCTCCGTGGACTAAATAAAGAGTTTGGTTCAAAATTCAAAAAAATATCACCAGGAGGAGGCCAAAGCATACAACAGCCGAAATGCTATGAATATGGCAATAAAGATGAGAACACCAGTCTGAACAATGTGAATAGTGTAAAGGAAAAGAATATATATATACACACACACATACATACATACATACATACATATAAATATATAAATATATATATATATAAAAGTGAACATTGAAGTCAACACTCAAAGCAACAGGCTGTTTCATGCTACACGCAATCGTCTAACATGAAACAGCCTGTTGCCTCTGAGTATTGACTTCAATGTTCACTTTTATAATTAAATATGCTCTATCTCTGATATTGAGCACTTTATCCCATAAATATAGCACATCTTAAAACTATATTTCTTCATATATATATATATATATATATATAGTGGGAGTAAATAAATATTCATACAGCATGGAATTGTTTAATTAACATAGTTATAACTTATGAAAAAACTTAAAATTCATACAATATTTCTACGCCATTGTATAATGCTGCAATATGCAAAAAACAATTACAAAACTTTGTTATAAATGAAATTATGTATTATTTATGAAATTTTGAGGTGGAAAAAAAATATTCATACAAAATGTGTCTTTAATACCAAAAGGCTTAAATTACCTTTATTTACATAATTATTTGTAAGATTTTGCTAGATTCTTCCAATTATCTTATTACTGGAACAATCTAGAACATTCTACAATTTATTTCTTACATAAGGTTATCTCTGCACACAAATCATACATGATAATTATCATCATTGGAAAAGGCAAGGAGCTATCAAATTCCCAAAAAGAATTGGAAGGAAGACAAAAGCTATAGGAAAATAGCAGATATTCTGAATATACCATTTACTACTATTATTTCTGTTATTGCTAAGTATAAAAAAGTGAAAACTGTTGAGAACAAATCGAGATCTGGTGCACCACACAAGATTTCTCCCAGATCAATGAGAAGAATTCAGCGCATAATTCAAGAAAATCTAATGACTACTCAGAGAGAAATACAGGAAGAATTAAAAGTATCAGGTATTATTGTTATAAAGCGAAGAATAAGAAGTAAACTAAAATTGCATTCTCCAAGAAAAACTCTACTACTATTGAAGAAACATAGGGATTTGTTCATGAGCATAAGAATAAACCTGAATCATTTTGGGAAAGTGTTTTATGGACAGATGAAGCAAAAATTGATTAATCTGGACATAATTCAAGTACTCATGTTTAGAGAAAAGATGGCACAGCTTTTGCACCGAAGAAAACAATCCCAACAGTGAAATTTGGTGGTGGCAATATCATACTTTGGGGATGTTTTTTTCTGCTAATGGTACAGGTAATTTAGAGATAATAGATGGTAGAATGAATTCAATAATATACCAAGATGTTTTGAATTCTAATTTGTTTTTGTCAGTAGTAAAGCTCAGATTCCCAAATGAATAGGTGTTGCAACAAAATAATGACCCTAAACATACGACTAAATCTACAAAAAAATGGATTATTGAAAACAATGTCAATACACTTGAATGTCCATCACTATCTCCAGACTTGAATCCAATAGAGAATTTGTGGCGTTTATTAAAAATTCAAGTTAATAAAAAAAATCCTGGATCTAAAGAAAATGTGCAAAAAAGAATAGAGTAAAATGCCAATAGAAACTTGCAAATCATTGACTAAAAGCCACAGAAATAGACTGATTGCTATTGAACTGAGTAAGGGATATGATACAAAGTATTAAATAGGTATTATAATGTTGTACGAATATATTTTTGCCTCCAAGTTTTTTAATGACATTAATATAGCAAAATTTTCTGAATCTTTTTTTATATTGCAGCATTATGCCATGGTATACAAATATTGTATGGTATATAAAATTCTTTTATAAAATCTAACTATTTTGAATAAAAAAATTCATGATGTACGAATATTTCTTTTCCCCCACTGTATATACTGTTTAGACATGTATCGTTACATATCACAGATGTATGAAATGGTGCTGTAATGTTATCAGCCTGGACCACTTTAAAAAATCTGACTAAATGACCAGATATCAGAATTTCAGAATGTCTTTGCAGAATCCCATCTTGGTTGGCCTGAGAACTTTTCAGCATTTTTTTTATTTATATATTTGAAACCTAAAAGTATGCCATTACATAAATTTGTGATTTAATATGTAATTCACAATTTACCACATTGATAGCATATAGGAATCATTTTTTTCACTTACAATAAACATTAAAAATAAAAACAATACATCTTTCACTTTATGCATAGCAGGTAGTATAAGCCTGTATATTAGTAAATACACCACAAATATAAGCCTTAGCATTTAAATAGACTAAAACTTGTCTTAATACAAATAGATGGAATCATTGTTCAGTACAGTATATTTTCTTTTGCAGCTGCTATAAATATACTTTATTGCTTGTAAACATTCATTTTCCTCATACAATTTTATCTCATAAATTATTTGATAGTGTAGTGTTTGTGAAGAAAAAAAAAAAAAAAATTTGGCGGGAGGAAAAATAAACAAAAAAAGATTCAAATTATTTTAGACAATCTATAAGAAATATTCTATTAATTAAAAAGTTTCAGACAAAATAAAAATAACTTTTTTACTAAAAATCAGGATAAAGATACAATGATCCCTAAAATGGATATCAACTGAAAATAAAATTTAATTAACAATAAAATAAATGGAAAAAGAAAAAATTGATGAATCATACAAAAAAAATTTATCAAATTATTAATTGGAAATGATTCATTTTCAGAAAATGTATATTTAATAAACTGATAAAACTTCAAATAACACATTCAAATAGAGACAAGCATTTTTCAGTTAAATATTCAAGCACATTTTGTGTCTACTACTATGCCTGTGTGCCAGGTATAAATAAAAGACATCAAATCAAGTAGCCTGTCTGTGTGATAGTACAACTAGCAGATAGATGCAATATTCTGAATTGACATGGTAAGACATTAAGAAATCTTCCTGTGTCTAGTCTATTTCCTGTTGTACAAGAACTGTCTTTATAAGAAGAAAAAAAAAAAAAAAAAAAAACAACAATTTGTAAAACACCTCAACAACTTCTGGAATATAAAAATTTACACTTTATCTGCTTTCTTCTTTTCATTTTTTTTCTTTGTGGACAAGCTGAATATTTTTATAAGAACAAATTTTCACCACCTCAAACTTCTACAATAGTGGAATAGATTTTTTACTGAAAATTCAATTTTCAACTTAATTTAAAAATTGTGAGTTTACAATTGAATATATGTATATATTTGGTTGGATTGATGTGAGTTTGTGACCCTGGGTTTCACGCTTTTTCAATCGTCAGACAAACTCTGATGATGTAAAAGTGTAAACCCAGGGTCACAAAACTACCTCTGTAATCTCCTGGTCATTCTATCCAGATATTTGTGCTTTCTAATACTGGTTGAGTCCCCATGTATGAAATAATATATAAATAATAATAATATATATATTACACACACATATATATATATTTATATACACACACTTTTCACATGTATGTATATATATATATATATATATATATGCAAATATAAACATAAAAGATGAACGTAAACCAGAAAACAATTATAATTCTTGGTAATCAATATTTGGTTAACAGGCAAGAAAATACCTTTGATTCTTAATATTTTAATATTTAATGTCCTGAATGTGAATAAACAATGCTAATAAACAATAAAATATCAATAAACTCAACATTGCTTGTTTGTGAATATATTTACAACCGATTAGTTTGTAAAAGGGAATTACTGTTTTACCTTTATATATTTTATTATTGAAAGACACTATTATTTTTTTTACAATAAAATTCAAAGATTTTCGAATTTGCAGATATGTTAGGCTTTCAAATTTAAAGATCTGTGACTCACTTTCTATGAATATTAAATATTATCAAGTATTTGTATTAGCTTTATTGAAATGAATAATAGGCAGTATATATGATAATTTGTTTAAATGATAATATATATAATAATTTTCTTGAATTGTAGGCTATATATATAATAATTTGCTTGAATTGTAGACTGTATATATAATAATTTGTTTGAATGACATACAGTACATATAATAATTTGTTTGACTGGCAGGCTGTATATATAATAATTTGTTTGAATGATACACAGTATATGTAATAATTTGTTTCACTGGTAGCCTGTATGTACTATAATTTGTTTGAATAGTAGGCTGTATATATGATAATTTATCTAAATGAAATGCAGTATATATAATAATTTATCTGAATGGTAGGTTTTTATATTTTTGATTTTTTTGAATGATTTAGTTTGTTTTATATAATAATTTGTTCAATGGATTATTTAGTATATATAATCATTTGTTTGAATATTGCTGATTTATAATTTTTTTAAATCAAAAAATCTGTTTAGGGAATATTTTTTATATATATATATATATATATATTATTTTCAAAATGTATTATGGTAATAATATTTTTCTTCAAATATTTATATATATATATATATATATATATATATATATATATATATTAAACCCCATTTTTAATCATTTCATAGTGTTTCAACCCAAGCAAGGCAATAAACTAAGACACAAGGGGTTACTGAGTGTGAAAGAATATAAAAAGAAGAAAACACTATAAAGGAGAGAGAACAATGAAGGAATAAGAATTAAGAAGACAGAAAATAATGATTGGCATTACATTTAAATTTATGAAAGTCAAAATTCATTGGGAGGACTGGGATGTAGATTTCATCAAGTGAGGATGGGAGATATATTTTTTGTTTGAATAAGACAGTTACTAAGTATATATAATACTGTTGTTTTTCTTGAATGGTAGGCTGTATATATACTAATTTGTTTGAATGTTATGTTGTCTATATAATAATTTGTTTGAATGGTAGGTTGTATATATAATAATAATTTGTTTGAATGATAGCAGGATATGTAATATATCTAAAATATTCTTAGATGATATACAATACATAACAATATGACAGGCAGTATATATAAAAAATTTTTAATGATTTGCAGTATTTTTTTATATATATTTTTATTATATATATATTATATTTTTTATGTAAAGGTTTTCTTAAGCAATAAGCAGTATGTATAAAAATTTTCTTGAACAATATTTAATGTATAAAAAATATTTTTAGACTTGAATTTTTTTTTGAAGATAGATAATAAATTTCTTGAATAATTATAGACTAATGTGAAGCGAAAGAGAATGTCTTAACTATTAAAATTTCCAATATTGTAATGAAAAAAATTGAAAAAACATTCCCAGACTTAAAATATTTACAAGGCATTATCCATTTATTATCTCAAATTGCCAGAGAACAGCTACCTGATATTTAAATAGAAAAACAAATTGTGAACTGTCCATGGAAATATTTTTCCTCTCTCCCTAAACAATAACGTAAGAAAAGCCATCATTTATTCATATAAGAAAAGATGACATGAACTTTTGCTATAGCAAATTTTTAAATAAATTATCTAAAAGACAACTGAATTTGATCTTCTTTACTCTATGTCCCTTTCCCCCCCTCACATTATAACGATGTTTGCTTTCCACAATCTTTGTTTTTTGTAGCTCTATATATAATTTTATATTTTTGTTATATATATATAAATTTTCTGCCATTAATTTACTCAAGCTCACTTTATGTATTGTTTGCTTTAAGTCAGACTTGTCTTCAATTGTCCTTTGTATCAGATTTTCCAAGCCCTGTTTTCTCATTATGTGTCTTTTTCAAAATCTCTTCCTGATGTTAAGTATAAGTTTCAGAACATTCAAGTTTGAATTGCCCTAAAAAAATATTCATTGGGATACTGAAAAACAGTCTATACTTATTCTTTGAAAGTACTCAGCCAAAATCTGTCAAAATAACAGAATTTTTCTTAAAATCACTTCTTTGTGGTTTGGGGTAGTTATCAGCACCCTCATCTCATATACATACATGTATGTATATATTTACAAACAAAGGGTTTTTATTTTAATTTTAAAAAAGTGGTAATTTTTTCTAAATTTCAAAAAATGTATACTGGCAACATTTTTTATATATATATATATATATATATATATATATATATATATATATATATATATATATAACTAGACTCGTTTTCGAAAAACCCTCGAATTTTTGATTTGCTAATCAAATCAATCTCGAGGGAAAAAAATGTTTTAAAAAAAGAAAGAGCTACAAACATGAACTTCTGCCGACAAAAAAATCGCACAGATGCAGGTCTGAAGCCCAAAAAAAAAACCCGATACGAGTAACAACTAACTAACAAAAGAGCTCAATACAACCGTAGCCAAATTTTTCCCCAGACGATCCGTTTAGGTGAAACCTAGGTAGGTTTGTCTGGCTCACTAGGTGTATCTATATATATATATATATATATATATATATATATATATATATATATATATATATATATATATAGTTTGTCTGACGATTACAAGGACATGAAACCCAGGGTCTCAAACTCACATCAATCCAACTAAATATATACACACATACACATATATATATATTTGGTGCCTCCAAAGATTTGCTAAAAAATGAGGATACATAATGAAAAAATGGCCAAATCTTAATAAAAGCAAATTTATTGTCAAAGTCTTTATTTTATTAATAAGAGGAAAGATCAGAGGATTTTCTGGATTTTTAAATCCTTTTTAGAAGCTTCAAAATTTAGGTTCAAAATTTTTGCTTTTCTTGTGTCAACAGGTTACCATAAATTAGTATGGGAAATTTCAAATTTTTGCAATGAAAAACACATTGAATTGGAAATTCTTGTAAAAATCAGATAATTGTCAGATTTTAATGAAACTTTTAGAACTTATTCACAAATGAATTATTTTAGAAATGATTCATTTTTAGAAAATCATGGTAAAAATGTTTTATTTTTATACATTTGACTCACTTATTTAATTTTATTCAATTTTGAGAAATTCATTTTTGTAGCACTCAATTTTTACATTAGTTATAAGGACAAGTCCTTGGAGAATTTAAATCATCAAATTTCTGTTAAACAGGATCCCCAGTTATACACTCTGCTATGAATCATAAAATGAAAAAATGCAATAAAACTGAGACATTATTTAATCAGAAAATCTTTTAAATGCTTTTATGAAAAAGATATATTATGATCATTCTTGACTTAAAAAAATGTTTTTTTTGTTGAATAATGATTTTTTACAAGAGTTATTTTAATTTTTTTAAAATTTTAATTAAAATGATTTATAAAGTTTTAAATCTTTTAAATTATGCATTAATTTGTAGTGGTTAGGAGATATTGTTACTAAGTAAAACTATTTAATCGTCAGGTGCTGATTGAAAATTGATTGGTCAGTTTTTAATCATCACCTGATGATTGCGTCATGCAATTGCTACCAATAAGGAATACAATATATATTATTAACAATAAAAATTATACTTTTGTTAGACACTGACCATGATTTTATTAGCAACAGTACTCAATTTTCGATATTTAGGTGAGAAAAAATATATAGGTGAGAAAAAGATGTATATTTATTAATATATAGGTGAGAAAAATGTGTATTTATATATACCAGTGAGGGAAAAAGATATATATGTATGAAAAAGTGTATTTATATACACATATATATATATATATATATGTATAGGTAAGAAAAAAAATGTTTGTGTATGTATCTCTCACTTTCTCTCTCTCTCTCTATATATATATAGTACAGTATGTGTGTATATGTATGAGAAAAGTGTGTGTGTATATATATATAATATGTAGTGTGCAGCATGTGTGTGTGTGTATATATATGCATGAGGAAAGTGTACATTATATATAGTGCATAGTATAGTGTGTGTGTATATATATATATATATATGGGAACATCACATCAAAATATGAAATGGAAAATCACCATATAGTGTTGATTCCTACATTCACCCTATCTATATCTATATATGTGTGTGTGTATGCATATGCATTATATGTGTATAGACACACATATGCAGAAACACAGGCATATACATATATACAAAAATAGAGAGAGTGAGAGGGTGCATAAACAAACTATCTCAGGGAAACAAAGATGAAGTCTTTGAAGCAATTCTGTCAGAAAATATTCTTAAGTGGAGAAAGGAGATAAAGAAAAACACCAAAAGCAAATCATACAAAAAACCTGTAGCATTAGTACTAATAGATTTCACTTCCTGGAGAAGGTTTTCTGGCTTCCTTCAGGATTCCTAATTTTTTTTTTTTTTTATTGAAATGAAAGCCTTCTTTGTTGGCCAACTCCTTTCCCAATCATTCTATAATTCTTTATTGTATCAGAAACAAATTTATTTTTCACTATTCTTTGCAATAGTTTCGTTATCAGCCTCTTTATTTATTTAACACATTTTTTTTTCTTGGTTCCCTCAATAGCATTATTGTCGTTACTATTATTTCTAAACGTATTGTGCAAGAGACTTTAATTTTATTCCATGCACACAACTAAACCAAGTCTTTTTGCATGATCATTCTCATATTACAATATTTCATCTGTTCTGTGATTCACAGGAAATAGGAGGAATGCCTTGTGGAAGAGATAATGAACACAAACAATTTATGAACCCTGATTGTCACAGTGAAAGAGAAGATGGCTGGAGTGAGGGAGACTCACGGCACAGTCGAGAAGGACCAGGCAAATAATATAGTCATATATATATATATATATATATATATATATATATATATATAAATTGTATGTGTGTGTGTATGCAAGTAGCAAGGATCTTAATATTATTTCATTTATACATACAAAATATGCATGTTTATATGCATCTGCACGTAGATGTTTGTATGCCTGCATTTCTTTGAAAACAGCAAGGAGAGAGAGAGAAAGATCCAATAATGATTGTTAAAAAAAATAAATGGAAGTGGGTGTTTCATAAAAGAAAAAAAATGAGTCAGTGTTGGTGGTGGTGTGAAGGGAAAAGAGTTATTATTGACAAAAACCTCAAAGAGTTTTAAATAAAGGAAACAAAGCAGGACAATTTTTTTTTATTCCATTATTGTGCCGAGATGATTTTCTTTTGTTTTTATTCCATTATTGTGCCGAGATGATTTCACACTGTTTTTTTTTCCTTTTCTTTTGTTTTTATTTTTTCATTTCTGTTCATATTAGGCTGCCTTGCATTCTTAGCTATAAATAAAATGATATCTTCCTACCTCGTCGTTATAGATCCCATCTATTTTGCATTCTGTACAGAACTATCTTTCAATGCTTTTCAGCCATTACTAATTCTGTATTAGAGTTCATCAAAAATGTTTTCATTTTTAGAGACCAAACTTATTTTATGTGCAAGACTATCTATGATGATTATAGTGATTCCAGTACCTAGATGAGTAACTGCTTGGCAATACCTGGTGTTGTAAGCTTGGATGTGCAGGTGGTGTAATGGCTTATGGCTCAGAATTGGAAATCAGAGCTGAGTTTCATTTGGATTTATTATATTCACTTACTTGCAAATACCCTTGGAAAGGTATGAATCCACCTCTTTTCAGCTCAGCTATGGGTTAATTAGTAGAACTTTTAGCAATAAATTCTTAAAATCTAAAATATTTTGGCTTTAAATAGCCTACAAAAAGTTGATAAATCATAAAAAAAAAAATCAATCAATATAGTGTTTTGGAACAATTTCAACTGTTAGCAGCTGAGTTCTTTCATCTTGCATTTTAAAGCATTGCTATTAACAACTCAGAGTCATCCAATTCTGGGCTTTATTTCAAAGGTTAAGTTGCTACCTTTAAAATGCTTAAATCAATTTGGGGCAGTATGGTTAGATAGTTTCATTTTTGTACATTTCTTGAATTCTGCTGGCAGTGTTGATGGTCAATTAAAATAACACCTCAAAATTGCAAGAATCTCAATGGTATTATCGGCCATAAGATCTGAAACAAAAAGTTACAGTTGTATAGCGTTTTTAATATGATATTTAAAGCTAAGTGTCCTTGTATCTTCAGCATTTCTCAATGAAAAGCTACAGCTGATATATATTTATTTATTTCACCTTAAGAAAGGCAATAAAGCCACTAAGATGCAAGGAGGTTATTGAGACTGAATGAAACTGAGAAAACATTGAATTGAAAGGACAATAAAAGAACAGATTGACATCACATTTTAATTTTTGAAGATAATAGTTGACAGAAAAGCAATAATAATTTCACTCCAAACAAGGTATTAAAGCCACTAAGATGCAAGGGATTACTGATTCTGAAAGAATATGAGAAAAAGAAAAACATTAAGAAGAGAGAATAATAAAAGAACAGGAATTAAGAAGACAGAAGATAATGAGTGATATTGCATTTACATTTTGGAAGATCAATGTTGACTGGGAAGTGAATCCAGAAGAGGGTTCCACAAGCAAGAAGTGTGAGAGAAGAAAGAAGTTAGCATAGAACTTATGGTTAAATCTAGCAATTTCAGCAATAATATGATGAGACATTGCCACCAATCTAGTAATACATTTAAATTCATGAAGTGGACATGTCAAAGAGCAAAGCAGATCAGAATAATTACCATTAAAATATTTATATAAAAGGCACAGGAAGCTATGTTAAAGCAGTGGGAAAGTAACTGAAAACAAGATACCAGATTAGGACCAACACTGCAGATTTTTCTTTGGATTTTGTCAAGAATCTTTGGATACAGAGCAGAAGAATCAGGCCAGATGTGGCAGCAATATTCAATTCACAGATGAATGGTAGACTTATAAACATGCAAGATAGATTCTGGTGAGAAAAACTCTCTGACATGATACAGTGAACCAACTTTCCTAGCAGCTGTTAGCAATCTTTGAAGATAAATTTAACTAGAAACAAAACTCTGTATATAGAAGAACCCCATTGAAAAAATATTACCATTCTGAAGATGCTGTTTCAAGAGAAAACAACATAGGGGTTATTTCATTCTCTCATTACCCACTATGAGTCTGATATATTGATATTTATATCATATCTTCTAATATATATATATATATATATATATATATATATATGTTATTGATAATATAGTAAAGTCATAGATATGACTTTATAAGTCTATCATTCATCCATGCATTGAATATTGCTGCCACATTGGTCTGATGTTCCTGCTATTTATTTAGAGATTCTTGATAAAATCCCAAGAAGTATCAATGTTATCGGTCCTGACCTGGAATCTCGGCTTCAGTCACTTTATCATTGCCATAACATAATTTCCCTGTGAATTTCCTATAAATATGTTTGTGGTAATTGTTCTGATGAATTTTCCGCTTTGGTGCCTGGACTTTACAAATTTGAGTGTAGTACTAGATTGGCAGTTAGGTCTCATCATTTTACAGTTGAAATTCCTATAAGTTCTATGTTAACAGTTTCTTCTCTCACACTTCTCACTAGTGGAGCTCTCTTTGGGCTTCTTTTTTCCAGTCAAATTTGATCTTCAAAAATTTAAATGCAGTGTCAGTTGTCATATTCTGTATCCTTAATTTCTGTTCTTTTATTGGCCTCTCTCCTTAATAATTTTTTCTCGCAGATTCTTTCATACTCAGTAACCCATTGTGTTTTAGTGGCTTTATTGCCTTGCTTGGGGTGAAATGATTGAAAAAAAATTCCTTTGCTGCATCTATGAAATAAGCTCTGGAACAAATGTTTACACAAAATGTAAATACTTTTGATACTCCATAATATAATTTCTCTCTTTCATATCTAAAAGATATTTATAAATCATCTGTCACTCTGTCCCAATACAATGAACTCTTTTATTCAATAGTGATACACTTATCATTTATGATATTATCATTCATCAATCTACTTCTTTTGTCTTATCTATTTCAATCTGTTTATATCTATCTATCTCAGTCTGTTCCTATCACAGTTTTTCATATTATCGCTCTCTTCGTCTCTCCATATTATTTCTCTTGTTGTCTCTCCATATCTATCTATCTATACATATATACATGCATGCATAATGACTGACCACTCTCATTTTCTGAGCAAACCTGTCTACTAGGGTGGCTAGCCAATCCCTGTTGCAGACATCTGCTCAAACACTTTGTTCATTAACCACAAAGCCAACCTGTGGTTTATACTATGCTGAGTTGGGTTTAATTAGTTTCTGGGAGAGAGTCCATAATCTGTCATGATCAAACATTTGAACAATGCCAATATGCTCAAACTCTTGGTCACAATGACTTGAAAATTTGTGCAAGCCCAACCATCAATGACTCCCAAACATATCCATCTGCAAACATACATATATGTGTGTAAAAATTCAGATATAGCTAATATAATATCTGTAATAAGACAAGTTTTCCTTTTGTCTTATATATATATATATATATATATATATATATATATATATATATATATATATACATACATGTCTGTCTTTGTATGGTCTGTCAGGAGGCATACTGTCTTTATTAAAATTTCTGAGCTCTAGGCTAACAGACAATAATTTCACTGTTCAAAAAAGAGAAATGTTTACTAAAACACATGCACCCAATGGATATAATCCTTATAGTAATAAGAAATGCAGGTTACTAAATAAAATCTGGTTTTTCCTTTATAACATCCCTCAAAGAACAAAACATGAGCATAAAATGTTTTCTCTTGTAATTTCTTTCATATATATATATATATATATATATATATATGATGGCTGCAGCTTGACTGTAAGCAATGTCATCATATGATCCATTCATAGATATGGGAAGCATTATATATATATATATATATATATATATATATATATTCCTTGCTGTCTGGTTCAACTCTGAGTTTCATGCATGTATAAATTGTCAGTACATGAAACTCAGAGTTGTATCAACTGATAAAGAACAAATGTATATTTATTCTTAGTATAAATTTTAGCTCCATTATTTTACATTGAGCACTGTTTTATTATTATCACCAGCACTATTTTATATTTACATTGTTCATATATATATATATATATATATATATATGGTGCTGAAAAACTTTAAGCCTGACCGACTTCCTAAAATCTGATCAATTGACTAAACATTAGAATATTTGGTTTGAATCTCTTCTTAGTTGTGCCAAAAAGATTTCTACCACCACCCTATGCATTTGTTATATATATATATATATATATATATATATATATATATATATATATATATATGGTTATATGGTCATTTAGAATGTTCTCTTTCCAACCATGAGACTGCATTCAAACCTCAGCCTGGTTGATTTATCAGGAATGTGGCATTGTGACGTTATCAGCCTATAGCATCATTTAGAATGTGCTTGTAAACCATACCACAGGTTAACCCAAGCCTTGTAAGTGAAACTGGTTAGACAGAACTGTTCAGTGTCCATTGATGGTGGTGCTATCATGAAGTCACTGGTCTTGTTCAAACTTTTGATAACACCAGACATTGGGCTCTCTCTCAGTAACTGTAACTAACATCTGCTCATCATAGTTACAGTATAAAACACAAGTGGACTCTGTGGGTGTTGAACAAACACAAATGGGCCTGAGCAGTCATTTGCAACAGATATTCACTACCCATCCTAGCAGACAGTTTTGCCTAGAAGCAAATAGCTGCCCATATAATATATATATATATATATATATATATATATATATATATATATATATATATATATATTCAACAACATGCACACACACACACATATATATATATATGATAAAATATAGTTTTCAGCTATATTTTAAGTATTTTATGGGTAAAAGTGCTCAATATCAGGGATAGAGAGTATATAAATGTAAAATTGGACAATGAGGCCAACACTGAGTTTTGTGCTTGACTGCAATCTTCAGTGAATATTGTGTTCAAGCATAAAGCAGACTGTCGCCACTCAGTGTTGGCCTCAGTATCCACTTTATAAAAGGTAAAAGTGGACACTGAGGTCATGAGTAAGTGGTGACAGTTTGTTTCATGCTTGATTGCAATCTTCAGTGAAGGCTGTGTTCAAGCATGAAAACAAGCTGTCGCTACTCAGTGTTAATCTCTGTGTCCACTTTTCTTTTGCATTTATATTATATTATATTACATACATACATACATACATATATATATATATATATATATATATATAGGCAAAAGAATGACAAATTTGTCACTCATTTGCCTGATATTGTTTTGATATATAGAAATTTATATCATTTTTCCCATATGTATGTATATATCAATGTTTCCTTTCTGATTTAGTTATCTATCATACTGTTCCATTGAACTATGTTCACTGCTTGATTTCCATAAATCTATAACCATACCCTACTGATCTATTTATCTAATATTCCTAACAGATCTATTCATATGTAAATATCTGTCAATAACTCATTTATCGTTCCTCCTTTCATATTTATGCATGTCTTCAACAACAACTATAACAATAAAAAAGAAAAGAATAAATCCTTTAAAATTTAGCACATTTCTTTGAATTGAACTAATTTTGTCTTATCCCATTTATATTTTTCAGATCTTAATACTTCCCAACACTTTAAATCCCCTTCTTCAATGACTGACCAGAACCCAAGAAAGAACATTCAAAAAAAATCTAAACAACTAACACATTTCTACCATGGAGATACAAACAATAGTTCATCCAGGTCTTTACACAAACCCAACATTGGCCACATCCCTGATTGTAGTCAGTGGATTGATTTGAAATCTGCTACAGAGGACATTTCTGGTCCACATTCACGGGCCTGCAATCTGCCAGAAAGCAGATGTTCTAATGACCCCAACCAATTGCCTGCAATAAGACAGGTGCCCTATGTAGATTACCTTGGACATGCCACACACACGTGATCCCACACACAGAAGCCACACACTTGAACTAAATTTTAAGTAAGGCACTTGCAAAAAAAAAAAAAATTAATATTGGTGGCAATTCACAAGTGAAAAGTTAGTGAAAAACTCAGTAGAAAAAAAAATCTACGACTAATTTGTTTCATTTTTTTTTTTAACATATTCATCAAAATCAAATTGTTTCCATCAAAATTTTAAGTTATTTTTTTCCAGCTCTGTTTTTAAATTGTTATCTAATTGAATTCTGAAGCATTTGTGAATAATTATGTCATAAGGCTTTGATTTGATTAAACAAAAATATAAATTACAAAATTAAAACTATTTTATATTTCTGGGATGAAAGGGGGATCTTCCCAGAGTAAATAATTTCCCTTCTGTTTTGTTTTTGTTTTTCCCATTTTTGTTCATTTGTCTGTTTGTTGGTTGGACTTAAAATTTTTGTTAATGAAGGAACACATAAAGGCAAAATAGAGAAGATATAAATTGAAGAAATAATGTAAAATACATTCAATTTATGTCGGCATATTTGACAAAATATAATGATAATGATAATGATGATGAAAATAAGAGTTTTGATCAGAATTTAAATTTAATATGATTTTTGAATGATAACCCTATTATATGTCTTATATTTACTGTAAATATTTAATTTATAGTTAGAAACCAAATTTTCATTCTCAATCAATTCTTTAAAAAAAATTCTATTATGAAAATACTGTTGAAATCAACATATGGAATGAACTAGGAAAAATGTTTGTAAAGTATGTTAAGACATACAATAGATATATTTTGTAATTACTGGTTATAATTTGATATATTTGATACAACAAAATAACAACAATCTTTTTATCTTCATCTTCCAAAATTTCATTATGTAAAGTAATTCGATATTTTTTCCCCAAAGTTGGAAAAAAAGGAAATGTCAAAAAATAACAAAAGAAATAAAATGAAAATGCTTATGAAGGTGTGAAAAAAAGAAAAAAAAGTTCAATTCAAGATATTGATTTTAATGTAAAATTTACATAATAAGAATTGAAATGATTAAAATTTTCTTATTAGTGAGCAACAAGGGGGATTTTTATTGTATAAAATACTTGATCCAAATGAACAATCTGCTGTCAGATATAAAGAAAAACACAAAACAAGTAATAATTCCCAATTGAAATCTAATTTCACTTAATTTTGTTTTAAAAGTTATATTTCCAACATATTTGAGGCTGGCAATGACGAGACAAAGAAATGTGTGAACTTAGAACAAAAATCTATACAAAATGTTTATTGAATAAATTAATACTAAAATATTTGCCAAATATTGATGCAATTTCATATCACATAATACATTCCCCTTTAGTATTTATCTGTTTTCCATTACTGAAAAAACTTATTTAATTAATCTCACATAAAAAAAATTAATACAGCTGAGGCGTCTATAATTGTAAATAAAAAGAAACCTACATTTTGTTGTATCCCATAAGTTGAACGCCAATTCTACAATGCCAAGTAGGCAAACATGATATTGATTTCTTGAGGGATTAACCATTGTCTTGGATGTTTTGAATTCCAGAATTTGTATTTAGAATAATACATACATTCACAAGTAGACATGCTAGATATTGATTTTTTGACTGGATACCTGGGTCCAGAGGCTCCCCAAAAAATGACTCACTATTGCAAAACTTAACAGATATATATCTCAAATTATTATAAAAACCCTAAAGTTTAGTTAAAATTAAAAGAATAGAGAAAAAAAAAAAAAAAAAAAAAATATATATATATATATATATATATTAATTGCGAATATAGAAAGAAAGAGAAAGTGATATGTAAATGTATGTGTACATAGAGCATAAAGAAAGAAGTCCGCTCCAAGGGGAGTCGGTTACAATGCCTGTCTCCATTCAATGGGAAGAACATCAGCCAGTGACTGGCACGAGCCACCACTACACACACAACACACTTGGTAGGACATCAGGCTTCCCTCACACTCCCATACATATACAATCCTCACACATACTCAACAAACACACATACACATATCTAACAATGTTGTCACACAATAGCAGCAGTTACAGCAGGACTCCACGCCAGAACACATCTCACCACAGACTCCAGGGAATTTAACAGCACAGGTTAGTTGGTTTTGTGGTTTTTCTATTATATATATATATTTTTTATCTTTGTCTTATAATATTGTTTATGATCAGATAAGATATATATATATATATATATATATACATACCTATATATATGTATGTATATCTATTGGTACATTTGTCAGATAGAATATTTGTTCTATATACAATATATCTAGAGAAACATAAATATAAATATCCCTTGTGGTTTACTAAATTTGTATATGGCATTCTGTGTAAACATATATTGTCATAATATAATGGTGACTCATGGCTATAACTAGAAAATGATAACTATCACATTTAAATTGTTTATCATCAACTCATCATTAAAATATTGTCCATCTTTGAGAAAATTACAAATATTTTATTTTTTTAAAAAATCACTTAAGTCATGTATATTAATAAATAGCCTTGATAACACAGCGTATACAACTCATATATTATCAATAAGACACTAACGTGTGAAAATGTTTGAAGTGTTCAAATATATTGTAACGTATTTATCAATCTATTAAATAGTTTAATTGTTGTGTACACATGCCTATTAGCCCAATGAGAGTAATTGTTGTAAACAATTAAAAGAATATTTTTTTAAAATTTTGCTTTTCAATAAATCATGTGAATAAGACTGCAGCAATTTATAATATTGTCAAGAATTACTTTTTTTATTTATTTGATTCAATCTGAAAGTTTAGCTATAGCAGATACTCTAAAAAAATTTAATTTACATTTCATGGCTTTTTTCAGAGAACTTGCTTTCAAAACAATTACTTTTTTTTTAAAGATATTAGTAATAAACTTCAAAGATTATTTTGATTTAGGAGAGAATGTAAATTTTTTATATGCTAAAAATTTCTTTCTTTACTAATTTGTATTGGAACTATAGGAGTAAAAATTATTGATCTAAACTACTAAAAGTGATTACGACCTGATGCATTAGTTGTATCAGCCAATCAAAACACTTTTAAAGTTAATTGAAATTTTTTCAAAATGACAAAATTATTTTTTTAATTTCAGCCACATGACACAACTATCCATAAAGTAAAACATTTATTTAAACTTTCGGTCATTGTCATAAGTTTACTTTTTTGAAAAATGCATTTATTGTTAGTTAACATTATAAAAAATAATTGATTTAATGTTACTTCTATATGATATAATTGTTCTGTTTTCAATAGTTAGTTACCTGTCACATAATATACCAGGTGAACACATTTCTTTTGCTTTTTGTAAAGCTTCAAATTTCAAAAATGTATCAAAGATGAAAGATCAAATAACAAACATATATTAACTGTATATATCGATGTATAATCCATTTTTATTTTCAGTGATTGATTTTGTATATACATAAAGCTTATGTATACATTTACATATGTTACTGTGATGCAAATATATTCATATATGCATAATTCATATATTCTTTTATAGAAATGTTAATAATATATGTATAGATGTGTGTGAAAGTGTGAAATATATCTAATGATGTGTGTGTTTATGCGTATATAAAGATGTACCTATATAAAATAATATGCACATATAACTTTAATAATTTGAAATAAAAATAAAAATGCATAAATGTCTTCCAGTCTATCTACATTCTGAAAGGAAGATGGAAGATATCTATTTTCTATTCCTGGATGAACACATCATATATATATATATATATATATATATATATATATATATATACATACACACACACACACATACTGATGTCTAGGAATAGAAAATTATATATATATATATATGTGAATTTGTCCAGGAATAGAAATATATATATATATATATATATATATATTTTTTTATAAATAAAAATGGAAGATATCTATTTTCTACTTCTAGACAAATACAACTGTGTGTATATATATATATATATATATATATATATATATATATATATGTGTGTGTGTGTTTGTGTGATTATATGTATGTGTGTGTGCATGTATGTATGTATATAGCCTATATATTTATAGAAAAAGTCACAATGACATAAATATATAATTGTATTTCAGTTTTTCTATACCCCTCACAGCTCTCCTTCAATCAATAGATAGATATGAATATATTGATCAACAGATAATCCCTATCTGTCTTCTTTTTTGATCAATAGAGATGTGGATATAGATTCTTATCTATTTTCTTATTTGCCTTCGAGTGTAACCACACGCACATATAAATGAAAACAAAAATAGTAATAATGGAATATTTATATATGGGTTTTTTAGACTGTTAGTGTCAATATTAGTGTGTGTGTGTGTGTGTGTTTCATGTCTCTGAAAATATAGGGAGATGTAAATTCTTTTTTTTTGATGGGTGATCCCAAAAGTACTTATTGTAAATATGTATTGATCTTAGAGTAGCCTTGAAATTTCAAGTTTCACTTAGTTATTATCTATCAAAACCAATAATTGTAATTTTTTTTCAATTTTTACCTGTATCTGAAAGTATTTGTATACTTGTAAAATCCTGTAAAATCATATTAAAAAACTCTTATATAAGATATTTCTCTGTAATATTGATTTTTTTTTAAGCATCAATTAAGAAAGTAGTAATAAGTTAATTCCTGTAAAGGATGCTGATGTGATTTTTAGTCAAGGGGAAGTGACAGTGAAAAAAATGACAAGACCTAAAAGGAATGTCCACTGTTCAAAAACTTCACTTTGCAACAATATATTTTATGAATTAATATGCAGCTTCTTGAATGGATTGTTGTGAAAATTTTCCTATTAGAGTTGGCTGTTGGATCTATATTGAACTAAGACATTTTCATCTTATACCCTACCCCTTTTCTAACCCACCTTCAACCCATCATTATTTTTTTCCCCGCTTTTGAGAATGAACACTTAGCTTAACCAAGGAATGAACCTTTCAGTTAAAAAGGAAACGAAAGAGGAGAAAAAAAAATTATTGTTGGGAAAAAATACAAAGATGGGGCGGGGGGTGCTGATGATGATGATGGTGAGTATAAAACATGATTAACATCTATATGCCTCACCCTCAAACAATGGTCTCTGTTCATGGCTAGAATGCCTGCAACCCTGGTAGGATCTGCTGCCAATGGTTTTAAAGAATTAGCTCTAAGCTGGGTTAAAAAATTCTTTCATGGGTCCAATAGTTTCCATAGCACCAGGGAGACAGGAACTCAACCAGCTTCATTGAGTATACAGGACAATGAGAATAAAAAAATGAAAAAATAAGATGGAAAATAGATTGGGAAAATAAATAAATAAATCTAGCATTAAAAAAAATGGAAAAAAAATGAAACTCAGGAATAATAAATGGAAAAAAAATCCAAATTGTGTTGTAGTTCTTATTAAAGAGAAGCAACAACAAGGACATAAAAAGAAAATGAACTAAAAACATGATGTGGGGGAATAAAAAAAAGAGGACAGTCATAGCAGCTTTTAAATGTGTGTCCCCTGCAGCAACCAGCAAGTCTACTTGGCTTGGGAGACCAGTGAGTTATCTGATTTGAAATGCCTTTTTGTCTTTTCAATAGAAGATGGAGTAGACTCTGATACCAGGGCTGAAAAATAATACATTAGGTGAAATCTTGTTCTTGAAAAAAAAGAAAAAGAAAAAAAAAAAACAAGTGAAAACCTGCTTCACATGAATCTATTATATATTTTAACTCTGCTAGGAGGTATTACTTATATGATGATGGCACATCTATCGCAGCATAGATGCTGTTTGCACTTTACTAGCAGCATTCTCTGTTGGCTGCAATTGAGAAATGGTCACTCGGCATTCTGTATGAAAACAGTTACAAACCCTCTATAACACTCGATGAAGAAGAATACAGTACAAGAAGCAACAAATTTTACTGGAAAATCAATACTGCATATACAGTACACAACCACAATATGTACACAACAAGAAAAGCTGCATTTATTTAAAGCTGTGATTTAAGTTAATTGACATTCAGAATCTATTTCAATGATTCCAAACTTTTGACTAGATTTGGTCAGTAATTTAGACAGGCCCTACAGGCTGTATGAGCTAAAAACTAATAAACATCTACCACTTTTTCTTTCCCTAATGCAAGACTGCAATGACAAGAAAAGTCTTTTAGGCAAATATAAAAAATTTTGGTCCATCATTAAACTAACAAATCATTGGATATACTGCTATTTATTTATTTTTTCAATTTTTATCTGTCTTATTGTTCAATGCAACATTTAACATTATGGAGTTGTTTCTTTTGTATCTAAAACCAAAACAGATTTTGTCAATTATCAACTCTATGTAAAGATTAAACAGTAGATTCTATGAGAATATTAACAGCATTATCTTAAGAGAATAATATCCTGAAAGCATTCACTATTTTGATAAGTTTCTATCAATCAGAAATTACATGCATATATAAGCTATTCAGTACTTAGAGACTACTTTAGATGTAATTCAAATTTAGAAATGACAGACAAAGGAAACAAACACAGTGCTCTAGGCTTTAATCATATTTCGAATTCTCATTTTAGTAAATATGGGACTGGCATGGTTACCAATATTAAAATTGCTTGAGGAATTATTCTCCGCCAGGTAATTTTATTGTGTTAAATCTATCTTTGATTGAACAGAAAATGATGTGAAGAAAAGGCAACTTGTGAGAAAGAAATAGGTTTCAGTCCAGATTTGAAAAGCAATTTTCAGACCCAATTTGGGAGGTTTTAAAATTATTAATTAACAAAAATAGTCGAAAAGGATTTAATTATTCTACATATAAAATTTAGCAACAAATTACTTTGAGGATTAAAATTTGACTGCTACAAACAATAACAAAAATATTAAATATCAAACTATTGGTCTTGCTACCTCAGTAAATTTGTTTAGAAAAAATATATGCACAGTATAGTTGGAATTTTCTCTTAGGCATTTCCACTCATCAGAAAGGATTAACAAATGAATATTTTATGCAATAAGTTGTTCTCTATTATTTAACCAAAACTTGCTTAGGAAGGAGTAGATATGAATAAGAAATATTCAATTGTTAATAAACTCATTTTATTTTCATTCAATACAACAGCTTTTTGTTCCAACCTTGAGAATACACTCTGTCTGGTCTGTGTGTCATGTATTAAGATATTGCTTACTTGGGCATATGTTGAGGTTTTTACTAATAAAAGCTAGGATACTTTTGAAAAGATTTAGGTACAATGTTTTTGAAATACTTTTGAATAGAAACAGCTAAAATAACTTTGAAAAGCTGATATACTTGAGAACAGAATTAGCTACTACATCTTTAAGAATCTAGGATACTTTTTGATAAAAATATATAAAATGTCTTGGAAGAGCTGCAATACTTTAGAATTAGCCACAATGTCTTTGAAAAACTTGAATACTTTAGAATAGAATTTGCTTCAATGTCTTTGAAAAGCTGGGATACTTTAAAATAAAATTAGCCACAATGTTTTTGAAAAGTTGTAATCTTTTCGAATAGAATTAACCACAATGTCTTTGAAAATCTGGGATATTTTAGAATTAGCCACAATGTTTTTGAAAATCTAGGATATTTTAGAATAGAATTAATCACAATGTCTTTGAAAAGCTGAGATATTTTAGAATAGAATTAGCCACAATGTCCTTTAAAAGCTATGATATTTTAGAATTAAATTAATTACAATGTCTTTGAAAAGCTAGAATACTTAAGAATAGAATTTACTACAAGACCTTTGAAAAAGTAGGATATTTTTGAATAGGATTAGCAACAATATCTTTGAAAAGCTGGGATACGTTAGAATAAAATTAACTACAATGTTTCTGAAAAGCTAGGATATTTTATAATAGAATTAACTACAATATATTTGAAAAGCCAGGAAACTTTAGAAAAAATAGTCCCAATGTCTTTGAAAAGGCAGGATACTTTAGAATAGAATTAGCTATATCTTTGCAATGCTTGGATTCTTTAGAATAGAATTAGCCACCATGTATTTGGAAGTCCAGGAGACTTTAGGATAGAATTAGCTACCAATATCTTTGAAAAGCTAGGATACTTTAAAATAGATTTAGCTACAATGTCTTTGAAACTATATTTACTTTTGAATATGCTCCATTTCACTTTTTATATTTTTAATTCATTAGAAATTTAAGAAGATTCCTTTGTAAAATATTTTTTTTTAATGATGAACATCTAAGGAGTAATTCTGTTACAGAAAAATATGAAAGAAGCAGCTATTTTTTTTTTAATTCTGAGTAAAAAATATACAAAGATTACACTTGTGTGTAACATGAGTTTTAGGAGTACCTGACTGTGCTCAAGTTTTGTTTAAAAAAATAAATTAAAGTCAGAAATTTCATTTTCCATATTAAAGAATATCAGTTATCTGGAAATAATAGCTTAAATATAGGCCTCATTTTTTTCTGTTTTGTTACTCTAACCATTGAGATTTTCTGTTGACATAATGGAAATAAAATTTTTAAAAATTGGAAACTGCTCGATCAGCATAAATTGGCCACTGGTGAGAGGAGGTCTAGTGTGATGAGGAAGTATGTGCAAGTGACGGCTTCCAAGAAAATTTCAGTACATTTATTGAGGGTCACTGATAAGTAACAGGCAGTGTATGCTGGCTAAAGCCATGAATAAAGGTCTCCGATCTAAGCTTGGATACATTTCAAGCAATACGCTTTTGCAGCATAAGATTCAGCTATTTTGTATTCTTGGCACTGCAAGATACTTTAAAATGCTGGACACAAGCCAAACATTAAAGCTGGTCTCAAGACCAACAAGTTATACACAATGTAATAATATATGCTTTATTTGCAACAATTCAGTACAATGCATGCTACTAAATGTCATTGTCTTTAACATTATTCTTCTTTTTTTTTGCTTGAGGTTGTACTGTTCGGCAACAGGAAATCTATTCAAGTTTTGATCATGCTCCCACTTTTCCATCTTTTTATATTTGTATATATTAAAATAACATATATATTAAAACACGAGTGAGGAAAAGATGAATTGTACTAACTACCAAGTAAATTATCTCCCTTAGTATTACAATATGTTCATTTTTTTTAACTCATTATAACTATATCAAAAGAAACAGATTCTCTGCTGTTTAAGATAAAAAAAATAATTTTATTTGTATTTACAATGTATTTTCATTCAGTAACCAAATATAACATGAGCTTTCCTTTGAAACAGCACAGTTGTGATTCTACAGAAGGATACTAAAAAAACGTAGACGGAACATGTAAGCAATAAGGAAGTTTTATCAACAATGAAGACAAAAAGTATGGTTATATCTGACATCTTTGAAATTTTTAGGAGACCATGAGGAAAGAATGTTTGGAAAATCTGACACACAGAGGACATATTGAATGCAAGAGGGAAACAGACATAATGAGCTTGTGTCAGAACAAGGAATTTTTTTAATCAATTCACTCCAAGCAGGGCGATAATGCCACTAAGTTGCAAGGTGTTACTGAGATTGAAAGAGTATGAGAAGATTTTAGAAGGAACCAGAAACCCAATCCTAAACAAAAAACAAGGGATAAACCTCTACTCCTCTTCAAAAAACCGGGGACGATGGATAATAAAGACAAACATTGCTAAGAACTACAAGGGATAGGAAAGTGTGGAGAGCCATGATTGCCCATGTCCTGAAGGGCCAATAGAAGAAGACGACTCTTACAGACAGCTTATAAAAAATTTGAATGAAATCATTAGTAGTAATTGTAATAACATTAATTTTACTATGGACATTCAGTAACCAATGATTCATCAGTCTTGGCTAACTTAAATGTTTGGCCATGGGGAAAACAAACACTGTTGACTTGTGATGGCCATTTCAGGAGATAAATTCTCTGCTGTCTAAATAATTTAAGGTAAAAAAGGCATTAACAATTTTATTAAAGTTAAAACTTTATGTAACTTCTTTCATACACTCTAAAGAAACAAATAAAATGATGAACTCTCTCTTTGACTTCATTGCACAATACAAATTTAGAAGTTGTTGCGTTCTAAGGGAAGACATGTGTAACAAGTGACCTTGCTGTTATCCAGTGACAGTTTGCAGTAAAGACAATTGTAATCAGGAATGTTAGGACACTATACCAGTTTGGCAAGCTTGAAAATATTAAATTGGAAATGGAAAGGCTAAACATCAACATACTGTAAGCAAGTGAAGCTAGATGGATAAATAATGGGGACTTTACAAGGAACAGAGAATAATATATGCAAGTGGAGAAAAAAAGTGAAAGAGGGTTAGGACTAATATTAGCCAAAGACAAGGAGAAATGTGTTCTGTGATAATAGCAACTGTTGAACAGAGATCTAGAGAACTAAAATGGAAACTGTTTAAAATCGTATATGCACCAACATCACAAAGCGCCAAAGAGGAAATAGATAATTTTCTGTTATATTCCATGCTAATAGGAATATATACCTTAAAAATAAAGTGGATAAAATAAGTAAAGGTTTATTGTAAAACCAGTACAATAAGAATAAAGGTAACAGTTATGCACAAGGTCATCGCAAGTCAATCCAGTAGTGAGTGCTACTATTGGAAGGTCAGTAGTTCTTGCGTAAGTCTGAGTTCCACTGAACAGATCCCAGCTAGTTGGTATTTACTAGCCCATCCATGAGGGTAGATGTGGCAGAAGGCTGGGTTTAATGTGAGTTATCCAAAAATCAAAATCCCCGTAGAACCCACATAAACGGGATTGGGTAGGTCAACCTCCCCAAACAAAACTGCCCTTCGGCATAGCCTCGTCTGGGTTCCTCTCTGCCCAAACACAGAGAGTTCGACAGCAAAGCTGAAACAGATCCCAGCTAGTATATTTAGCCACCACTCACGAGGGTTGCATGTGGCACAAGGTCCAGATCCCAGCTAGTCTCTGTGGTCTGTTGACTTACAGATACTTATTGGTAGTTACTACCTATAGTGTAGTCACTCATGGGGATAACAGGTTATTCCATTACATCAGTTTCATAACACACTAAATAGTGCCAAAAAGCCTGTGCAAATCACAAGAAATTATTATCATCATGGAAGACCTAAATGCAAAAGTAGGAAACAAACAGAGTAGTGATTTAGTTGGTAAGTATGGACTTATATCATGCAACAAGGACATAGAAAAATGGATGCACTGGTGCACAGCAAACAACAAAGTAACACCTGGTTTCAAGATGCATGGAAAAACCTAGGATGGCACACAAAAAACCAGAGAAACATGATGACACTGTATTAGTGGCAGACTCAGAAGAATTCTTAGACAAGGCAGTAAAGGAAAGCAA
Source organism: Acanthosepion pharaonis (assembly GCA_903632075.3). Taxonomy (NCBI): domain Eukaryota; kingdom Metazoa; phylum Mollusca; class Cephalopoda; order Sepiida; family Sepiidae; genus Acanthosepion; species Acanthosepion pharaonis. Next base: position 310,287 of record CAHIKZ030001582.1, read on the forward strand.
GAAGAAAGGACTAACTATTAAATGTAACAAGATGTGCATGATTATCCACAGAAGAGATGACCTGGGATGTGAGCTATGTATTGGGGACATTAAAATCAAGCAATTACAGAAATTTAATTATCTGAGTAGTTTAGTAAAAGGTGACAAAAATAGGATATAGAAATCTGAAGATGCATAGGAATAGCAAAATTTGCCTTCCAGAAGCTAAGCAAAATATTCAGAGATAGGAAAATTGAATTAGAAAGGTGTTGAACTGCTAGGAAATATTTATCTCTTATATGGCAAGGAGTGGTGGATAAACTCTTCACAGATGGAGAAGCGGTGAGAGAGATGTGGTTCTACCAAGAATACCATGGACATAACATATGAGCAGCAAATTAAAAAGAAACTAAAACACCAATTATAGTTACAATCAGAAAAAAAGATCAGAAAAAGAGGACTTGGAGAATTTAGCACTCACAGAACATACTGAAAGCAAGAGAAGCAATGAGAAACTGCTTATAACCTACTTACAGCATATATGCTAATAGGTAACAGAACAGGGACAGAGGAATGGTAGACTCAGAAGTTACTTAGAACAACAAGAGTGGAGAGCCGTGGTTGCCTACATGCTGAAGGAACATGGCATATAAAAGAAAAATATATCTTTAAAGAGAAAAAGAATATTTAAAAAATTTTTATCAGTAAATATAAATTGTACATATTCAATCATTTGTATTTAAAAAAAAATAAATGGAAAACTACTTATCTTGAAATAGAGTATTTATTTCCTTTTACAAAGCTGGTAAATTGCCAATTGATATTGCATTATCCTGCAAATTGATCCAGTGTTGTATTGTTTTATTTGCAACTTCATTAACATTCTGCGCTTTCTATAGATAACAGTTAAACTGAATATGCTGGAAATTATTCGCCATACATGTGTAGTTTTGTAAGCAAAAATTTGCTTGATAAAAATTGAAGGAAAAAATAAAATTTAAAAAACAATAATATGTACTTTGAAGATCTGAGGAAAAAGAGAAAACATTATTTTTTTAATTTTCTAGAATAATTTACTACAATTCAAGATATTTTACTGATTTTTAATATTTTTGTTCTATTCTTAAGAATATTTAAATGCACTGAACTCTAGATATCATCTTTCAGTGCTTGAACTAATTAGACTGCCATAAACTCTATATCAGAATTAAGAAAATATCCATTAATATAAGCTGATTTGTTTTTTTGTTTTTTTAAATTATAAAAATAAGCACAAATATACATTAAAAATCAGAAATAACCATCGGCTTGTGTACAAACAAAAGCGCTTTTTCATAAGCAAGGTTAATAGTTGAAAATAAAAGTAGAAATAATATTGGCCTTAAGAAAAATTCATCATCAGCTTTCTATTTTATCTTGGCACAATGTTTTCTTCCCACTATTGCCAGATCTTTCAATAGATGTTGATATTCCTACTGTATAGAAATATTCCCCTAATCTTTTAGCCATTTCTACCTCCACCATGCACTCTCTGGCTGGTATCACCACTCAAAAATTCCCTTCCCAAAATAAGGGGGGGTGCATTCAATGCTCTAAAGCAATTGAAAGTAGATGATAGCGAACCAGTGAGAAACACATAAGATGAGATAATGGTTCACCTATTCTGATATTTTCAATGGTTTCCAGGATTTTACGGGTTGTGTGAGGACAGGCATTATCCAGGCAAAGAATACCAACATTTTACTTCCATTTTCTTTTTTTTTTCAATAGAAATGCATTATTATTGTATTTCTGGGTTTCATTTATCTTTTCTGTCTCTTTTTATGTGCATATTTATATAAAATACATGTGTGTATATATTAATATTTATGAAAGCAAAATCTGTTAATGATAAATGAATATATCTGGTCACTTATGTATTTTTGTATACGTGTGAAATGTATTGCTGTCAATATATATAAAAAATATCATCTATTGAATGATTATACAATAATTGTGCTTGTCCCTTACTCACTTTGTTAGTTTGCACGACCATTACGCACTGCCAATACCTCATAAATAATGAACTATTTTGTTTTGATGACATGGAAAACAAGACATATCAGAGGCACTACTTGGTTTCTATGAAAAAAAGACAGAAAGATAGAAGTGTTTAATGTCTCCTGCTAATATCTCATAAATAATAGACTACTTCATTTTGATTGCCACAAAAGACATCAAAGATGCTACTTGGTTTCAGTCGGAAAATGAAAGAAAGGAAGATAGAAATGTTTGACATTTGTTTCAGTGAAATGGAAAAAGTTGTCAATTTCAAATCTTTTCATTTGTACCTCCTTACTTCTTAAAATAATGACTAGTATTCATATTTATGATTATTATTGCAATATTTTAAGTTGTTAAGTTCAAATATTTAACAATTTGAGAGGGGAATTTCTATAGATATTTTATTGTTGTAAAACTTGGCATGAGCTTATTTAATCATTAATTGAAGAATCAAGATTCATCAGAAATTTCAAATAGGAAAGCCGTGAAATTTTCATGGGTTAAAACTAGTACATATTAACATACTCCTATTCAAAATTACTGTGGAAGCTGAGTGAAGTTTGCTAATTTCTGCTTTCAAGTCATGTGTATGCAAGTAGAGGCAGAACAAATAGCATTTATATTTTTAGTTTTGAAACTGTTACAAATATGCATATACAAGCACATCTATTTATTTATTTTTCAAATAAATAGCAATTGTGATGAAATGACCACTTGCAATAAAAAATCAATAGAGTTTTATTAAAACCAAACTGTTCATAGATTTTGGAATTAAATAGAAAGATTTGGTGCTTGCTATGAGAACAAGCTAGGAATTGCTCTATACACCTATGTAGCAATATACAAGCACTTAAATATTTCTAATATTTAAGTAATTGATAATATTTTCTTCTCTAATATTTTCTTCTATGCTAATAGTTTCTTCTCTCGCACTTTGCACTTGTGGAACTCTTCTGGCCTTTTGCTTTCCTGCCAACTATGATCTTCAAAAATTTAAATGCAATGTTAATTATCTTCTGTTTCCTTAAATCCTTTCCTTTCTTTCACTGTCTCCTCTCCTCAATAACATCTAAGTTTCTTTCACTCTCAGTAACACCTTGTGTCTTTGTGGCCTTTACTGCCTAGCTCGTGTTGAAATTATTTAAAAAAAAAAAAAAGGAATGAAATAGTCTATTCTATACTCAAATCAAGGTGAGGAGCAATTCAGTGTCCTTTTCAGGTCAATAAGAACTATTGGAATTCAGTTGCCAATGAGTCAGTTTTTCATGTGTAATTTTGGATTTAAATTGTTTTGAGGACAAGAAGAAAACTGAGCTCTGGTTCATAAGGATTGTAAACTTTAGAAATAAGTGTTGTTTTTAATCATTTCATCCTAAGTAAGGAAACAAAGCCACTAAGATGCAGGGATTACTGAGTGTGGAAAAATATAAGAAAAATATTATTAAGGAGCAAGAACAATAAAAGAACAGGAATTAAGAAAACAGAAGATAACAACATTGCATTTTGAAGGTCAAACTTGACAGAAAGTAAGAAGTTGGAAGAGAGTTCCACAAGTGAGACATGATAGAAAAAAATGTTAGCACAGAACTTACGGTTACATCTAGCCATTCAAACTGTAAAATGATAAGACCTACCTGCCAATCTAGTACTGCGTCCAAATTCCTAAAGTCTAGTTACAATAGAGGAAAGTGATATTTATTCTGTAAAATACAAAAATGTGGCACAAAACCAAAAGCAGGGATGGGGAAGGCTGGTTTTCTGTCTTACCTCTTAGTCTGTATGAAGTCCCTACCTAATTCCCAAATATACAATTTAACTGAGGTAGGTGGGGAATAAAAATAACAATTTAAAAAAGAGAAAGTTCATCCTAACAATTACCATGAAAGTATTTAGAGAAAAGGCACAGGGAAACTACATAATGAGAAAGTGGTTGAAACTGAGATGACAGGTCAGCACCAATAACATTGCAGATTCTTCAGTTTTTATCAAGGATTGCTAAATATATAGCAGGAGCACCACACCATATGTGGCAAAGTGTTATAGCCATTGTTAATTTATATCACAATGAATAATAATGTCTACTTTTTCAAATACTGTTTTCTTTCAGCTGTAGATAGTGATCTTCAATGATAAGTTTTAGCCATACAAAACTTAAGCAATATACTATCTACAATGAGTTTTACTCTATTTTTCTTTGATTCTAGGTATATTGGTGAACTCATCTCCCAGTTGAATGGATTTTACATTTGCTCTTCATAAAAGATCCAGCTAAATATGTTGGCATCAGTTTGTCTGTTACTGTCCATACTTCACAGCTGCCTGTGTGTGGATCTCACTTATTATGTGGAAGAACGAAAAAGTCCTGGAACACTTGTTGGGGACATTGCTGCTGATTCCCATTTGATGGACAGTGTTCCCCAGAATGACCGCAGCCTTATTCGTTTTGACCAACTGGGAGAAGGTGTAGCTGGAAGAACTTTATTGTTCCGTGTTCCTAAGAAAACTGGGAAGCTGTACACAGCTCAAACACTTGATGCTGAGTTGTTGTGTCAAAATAACAAAGAATGCTTCCAAATAGTCAAAGTTGCAGTCCGTCGTGCAAAGACATTTATGAAGATAATAAATATCAAAGTGGTTGTGCAAGATGTCAATGATCACCAGCCAGAGTTTTCAGAACAGAAGGTGGAAATACAGTTTTCTGAAGATGACAGACGAGGAGCGCGAAGATCAATCCCCAATGCTATTGACAAAGATGTTGGCATCCTGAATTCGCAGATTACATATCAGCTGAAAAAAAATATGGATGATCCATTTACGTTATCTACTTCAAAAAGTCTTGATGGAACATCCAAACTCAGCATAACATTAGAGGACATGTTAGACAGAGAAGTAAAAGACTCATATATGGTTCAAGTAATTGCTAAAGATGGAGGCTCACCATCTCAACAAAGTGTTCTAGACGTCCATATCTCAGTGACAGATGTCAATGATAACCCTCCAGTTTTTTCACAGAATGTCTACAATGTTTCAATTATGTATGAACATGATGTTGCAACACCTGTAGCCATTCTGTCAGCCGATGATTCAGATTCAGGTCCCAACAGTAAAATTACCTATCGTTTCAGTTCCAAAACGTCTGATAATACAAAGGCCCATTTTAGATTGAATGAGATGAAAGGAGAGATTTTCTTACATAAAAAATTCACCTCAGGACAAAAGCCGACTTATAAATTGTATGTGGAAGCCACAGATGGTGGTAGCCCTCCACTAAGTTCTGTTGCAATGGTTCTGGTGAACGTCATCAACCAGCAGAATAATGCCCCAGTGATCAATGTGAACTTCTTTTCTGATTCAGCTGAGAAAACTGATGCCATTTCTGAAGATGTTGAAGTTGGCAGTTTCATTGCCTATGTAATGGTCACTGATCCTGATTTTGGGCTGAACGGTGAGGTCAGCTGCTACCTCAACCATGACAAAATTCAACTTCAAAGTCTAGGCCCCAAAGAGTACAAGATAACTGTAAAAAACCCATTAGATAGGGAGACCGAGGACCACCATGACATTACCATCAGCTGTCAGGACAAAGGCTCCCCTCCTCTTCAAAGTGTGAGCAAGTTCTCAATCCAAGTCATGGATGTCAATGATGTACAACCTCAATTTTCTGAAGAAATATTCCGATTCTGGATCAATGAAAATCAAAAATCAAAAGTTCCTGTCGGTTTTATCAATGCTACTGACCCAGACCTAGGGCCTGGTGGTATACTCACTTATTCTCTGATAATTAATAACAAACATTTTCTTCCATTCCAAATCTCAGATGATGGATTAATTTCAACAGTTATGTCTTTGGATCATGAATTCCAAGACACATATGAATTCCAAGTTTTAGTGAAAGATAATGGAATACCATCCTTGAACAATACCGCCAAAATTATTGTTGAGGTCAGAGATGAAAATGATAATGCTCCATATTTTATATTTCCCAGTGTTAATCCTTATACAATGGATGTTGTGTACTACCCCCACCATACTAATAACATCACAGTACTAAAGGCATCGGACATTGACAGTCGAGAAAATGCCTTTCTTAAGTATGAAATAACTGAAGGAAATGAAAACCAGTTATTCACCATCAATCATTACACTGGTCTTTTGTCTTTCACTCGTGTCGTAACTCAGCAAGATGCCGGATCATATGATTTGGGATTTGTTGTCAAGGACAGTGGGACACCAGTTTTATCTGCAAATGTCGACATGATCTTAAAACTGACTGTTAGTAACAAGACACTTAAAATATCAAATGAAAAACACATGAAAAGCGAAAAGCGAATACACTTAGTTCTTATGATTGTGATTGTTCTGGTTGCCGTTACTGTATCTGTATCCATCACGGCCACCATGTCAATATGCATCATTCGATGTAAGGATCGGAGAAATGCCTCCCACCGAGACGGTGTGAATCGGCCTTGTAAATGTATTGTAGAACATGGAAACTATACTTGTTCATCTCAACAGTCTAACTACTGGCCTGATGCTTCTGTGGTAACAGACACAGAACTCCCGAGAAGCTCTCGAAGAGGACATTGCACAGGAGAAATGAGCAATAGGCAGAAAACAGCAGGTGATGATTATCAGGTGGGTGAAACATTTTCTTAATTTCATTTTCCTGTTTTATACCTGGGGGGGCATCATGTTTAATGCTGGCCAAGCAATATTAATCAAATAATAATCTGCAAAGAAAATAGAAATCTAGCTTGAAAAAGCGGAGACATGTTGAAATTACCTTTAAAAATAACAGGTGGTATAATTCCTCTGAAGTGGCCAGCTTTGTGTCAGCTTCAACATTCTAATTGTGGCATATTCCATTTTTCATATGACAGCTTCAAAATTCTAATTGTGGCATATTCCATTTTTCATATGACAGCTTCAAAATTCTAATTGTGGCATATTCCATTTTTCATATGACAGCTTCAACATTCTAAGTGTGACATAATCCATTTTTCATATGACAGCTTCAACATTCTAATTGTGGCATATTCCATTTTTCACTTAAGGTTATTAGAGTCACTGCTTATTTCTATTTCCATGTTTGTGTCAGCAGAAGGACTTTTTTATATTCCTTGAAATTAACTGGCGTAACCTAAGCTGGCCAAGTATCTTATAGTAATTTATTTTTTCCAGTGTCATGATAAAAGTCTAATTTTAAACTGTTTTATCACATTTTTATTAGTAATTCTACTTTATAGTTTAATATTTTACAAATTCATCAACTGTCCCCTTTGATGAGAGTTCATTGAAAAGCTGTTTTTTTAAGTAATTTCCTGTCTGCTTTTCCAAGCTATATTTAGATTTTATACCTTAAAAAAAAAAAACTGTTTAAAATAGAAATGTGTTGAAACAAGGCATGTAATACATGTATATATGTAATAGCAAGTATAAATGTTTCTAATTTTCTTTCACAATTTTGTAATATTCATAAATATGTATCATGAATTTAAAAATATTTATAATTGTTGTACTTGTCTTTGTATTGAGGTATCATTGCTTTAAGAATATATTATCTATTATCATATTAGTATCGAAATACACATATTTATCTATATAGAGAGGTACATTAATAAGTCCACAGCCTAATAACAAAAAAGTATTTATTTCCCAACATAATCTCTTGCATGTAATTCACTTGTGAATATTAACTATATAGAGTGAACATTATCCGGTGAAAATTTCAGATTTAAATTCAGTAAATATCTACATGTCAGGCTATGAACTTATTGATCTACTCCTGTGTATACAAGTATACAAGGTGTTGGCCAAAGTTTTAGGGAATTTAAAGTATGAAACAAACAAAAATGATGAGGAAAAATGAGCTTCTTTATTTCCTGGTGGAGTGATTTTGAAATGTGAAAAATGTCTGGCAAGACATGGGAAACTGGGTAATTTGGCAGATAAATAAACAGATCGATCCGTTTGTGTTGCTTTAACTTCTGGATAGCACCTTGTAGACATCTACGTGCTTACATAAGAATCTATTAAGAAACGTTTAACAGTTTTGACATCATGTGTTTCCATTAAACTTTTTGCATGCATTAATTTATGAAAGAAGTGAAAAAATGTATATTATTAAAGCAGATGAATATCAATTCATTGTATATTCCAATACATGGTTGACTTAAATCTTAAAGTCAGATGTTTTCTGCTGGCTATTGGCAATATATATATATATATTTTTTTTACAATAATGTTCAACTTGTATAGAGTTCAAGAGCCACTTGAAGTAGGTTACACATTAAGAGGAACAGTTTATAGAGATAACAGTTAGTCCTAAACTTGAACAGGTTAAGATTGTAGTGATTGGAGAAGCATCCTCTTGTGAGTTGGTTTTATAAAGCAGTTGTTTTTTGGGAAGAAACTACATCTCACCAATGGAATATGAGGGGAATGAGGGTGGTTTGCTACAATGTACATGGCATGGCGGGTTGTAGCCATAAAGCTTAGAACTGGTGTAAATAAGGAATGTAGTTCATTTGAATACTTTCCATGGAAATAGGGATGGAGTAGCAAGAATATTGCAACATTTCATCTGTGGGAAAGAGGTTGTAGGATGGAAAATAATTCCTCACTCACAAAGATGTGGAAATACTTTTGGATTCTATCAAGCCTGGACAATTCCTGCCCATATATGGCAGCAGTATGACATTTTCTGCCTGAACTGGCTCTTTTAAAGTTATAAGATAGCAAGAAGAGTCATGTATTTACTGGAGCGGTACAGAGAACTGACCATTTTTCCAGCATCTTTAGCAAGTGATTGTATATATGAGTTCCACAAGATCTGGGTTGAGCTTAAGTCTCAATAGGTGCCAAAGGTATGGGGCCTTCATCACAATAGGCCAAAATTCAGGGTCCATTGGCAATATATTTCATATTCCTAGAAAACAGGCACTAATAATGTTAATGATAGTACTCCAAAACTAAATCTTGCTTCATTACTTATTTTTTAATGTCATATCCCTATAGCAGGTAAGCAATCTTGGCTCTTTACAGATTCCTTTCCTTTATTATCTGGGAATTGCTATGAGTTCTTAGGAAAGGTAATGGAAGGGTTTCTCATTGCCTGCTCCATTGTTTGGAATTCAGAGTTGACCTTTTAGACTGGATATGACTCAAAGATAGAGAGAGGTTACGGAATGTGAAAGAATGAGAAAAAAAGAGAAATATTATTAAGGAGCGAGAACAATAGAAGAGTAATCAAGAGGACAGCACATAATGATTGATATTGAATATAAATTTTTGAAGATCAAAGGTAGCTGGAAAGCATGGAGCTGGAAGTGAGTTCTATAAGTGAGAAGTGTGTTAGAAGAAACTGTTAGCATAGAACTTACAGTTATATCTAGCCAATTCAACTGTGAATTGATGAGACCTTGCTGCCAATCTAGTACTGTACTTACATTCATAAAGTCTAGTTACCATAGTGAAGAGTTCATTTGAATAATTACTATGAAAGTATTTATAGAAAAGGCACAGAGAAGCTACATTATGGTGAGGAAAAAGTAACTGAAGCTGAGATGCCAGGTCAGGACCAATAATACTGCTGATTCTTCTTTAGATTTTATCATGAATCTTTAGATATATAGCAGGAGCACTGCATCATATGTGGCAGAATTATTCAGAGTATGAACAAATGGTTGACTTATAAATATGTAAGGTAGATTCAGGAGAGAAAAATTGTCTAGCATGACACAGTGAACCAACTTTTTTAACAGTACACCTAGCAATGGATTCAATATAAACTTTCCACTTCATGTCAGCTGAGAATGTTAGCCCAAGAAAGAGCAACAAAACATTTCCTTTTATTTAATAGTTGTAAATTACCCTGAGTGTTCTTAGGAAGAATAATGGAGTGGTTTCCTATTGTCTTCTCCATAGTTTTGAATTCATACTTTTCTTTCTTGTAGACAGGTCAATAGGACAGTACTGTCCTATTTAACTCATACCTGGGAGAAAAGATAGAGTCTTGCTTTTCCTAAGAGTATAAGTGTAAAATAAATGGAACTGCTTCCCACTAAAAATCATTTGCTACCCCTCTGTGAAAATTTGAACAAATTTTGGTGTGAAAATTCTTACTCGCACACTCCCACCCTGACTTAAAGGCAGCCCTCCTTAACTCTGCCAACAGGCTTGATACTGATTTCCAAACTCTTCCTTTTTAGTATATTAGTGAAACATATTCTTCTTATGGCCATTATTTTTGCCTTGCTTTGGACAATGCTAAACTTAATATAAATGAATCAAAATCAAACATGTTACCTTCAAAGAATCCCCACGGATACTGGTAAATAAATAAGAAAAAAGAATTATCGATCGAGCTAAAAAGTTGATGTCTCTACTTTCATCCACACATTACAAATTACGAATTTCTATGAAAATTTTGGATTGGAATTGATTGATCATAAATCTTACTTCATACAAATTTAAGTAATGTAAATTTTCTTGAGAAGTCTTAAGCCCAGTCTTTAAATTAATTCACTTTCATTGGATTGTGGAAATGAATTTGTGATGAAAGTATTTTTTTAACCTACTGATATACACTATTTTTTCCAGAGTAACACAAAGATTACAGTAGACAAAATCTTGATAGATTTTAAATAATATTTATCATTCTTCCTTTATGTCTTCTAAAGGTATTTACTTATTCATGCACCCAATCAAACGAAATATGATACAAGGCTTATAAATATGTAAATAAATCAATCATTTGGACATCTTGTGATGTAATTGCGAGTAAGTTTGACCAATAGTAATAAGTTTAAATCCTCATTGGGTGCAACATACATGTGACCTTATACCAAAACTAAGTTATGATTAGTAATTAAATATTATTTAAAAAAATGAGAAGAAAGTCAAATTTACTAAATAAAAACAAATTGGCATTTTTCTCATTAAGTTGTTAGCACAGCTTCTTAGGTTAAAATGTTGCAACGAGCAAAATTCCAAATTTAGTCAAGTCGGCTTTTCAAAAGGAAGCTCAATTCGCAGCTCAAAATCGTATTATTAACAATGTAGTACCTGCGTAAAAAAAAAAAATTATCTTAAGTTCGTGATGTCTGCATGATTTTTTTTTTTTTTTGCGATTACACAAGAAAACGAAATAATACTTTAAAAAAATCATTTAAAAACTTATCTGTCTGTTAGGGCAAAAGCAGCTAAGAATTTATTGTCGATTTTATTTATTTCCGAGAAATCGGACTTCATTGTAAAAAATGGAGAAGACTAGTTTGATCGCATCATTAAAACAAGCTGGAATAATACTTGTGAATTTCAGACATTTTTCCACCTTCAGAACTTGTTCTTTTAAATGCACTTTTCGATATCAATTTTCTCCCGAGTGGGTAAGTTTTTTTTTTTAATTACATTTTCAAATTTTATAACGATATTATTCATCATTTTTTTTTTTCACCTTCAAATACTTGACTTTTTAAAATGAACTTTATCATTAGTGTTCAATTTTTTTTTTTTTAAGCATATCCTTTTTTTCTAATAAAAGAAAAAAGATGTCTCATTCTTGCGAAAGAAAAATTATTCAAATTTTGAAATCAAATATTTCTTAGAAATTCCATTTCATTTACAGGTTTATTTTGAAAATAAAAAAAATAATCTGTCTTTGTTGCTCCTTCCTTCCTAAATATGAACAGTAAAATAATTTAATTCATAATTATTTATTCAATCAAATAACCCGGTTTTTATAATTTTTAAAAGTATAATTATTTTTTTGAATTTTTGTAAATTATGTTGATTGTTGAGTTAAACAGTTTTCGGATCTTTTTTGCTTTTTACAACCGATTTATTACCCATTTCTATATTTATTTTCTTTACTAGTAGGTTTTTTTTTTAGTTTTGTAAAAAAAAAAAAAAATACAAAAAAAAAATGACCATACTTTCTGTAAATTAAACAAAGAACATTATTATTTTAAAATGTTTTTATATTTCTTAAAGGGTAGTTTTAGTTTTAAAAATTATTCAAACTTTCGTATTGATTGACGTACGCGGTACGTATAAAATCTTTTTCTTTTGTTGACGATTCGGAAAAATATTAATCTTCTTAATCTAGATATTTTGTATTTTAAAATCTGTTTTAAAATATTTTAAGAATTTTTGTAGTAAATGCGCATATTTTCTTATTTTAAGAAAAAACTATATATTACAATACATTATTTTACGGTTTTTATTCTTATGATATTTGTTTTTTTTTAGAAGATTCTTGGATTTTTTTTCATTTAGTTTCTTTGCAATGGACCAGAAAGTGTTGAATTTTGGCTCAACTCAAACAAAACTCAACATTACTGAAGAAATATCTACTTAAATAAATTACTATTATCTAACTTATATTAATCTTCGAGATCGTAGAAAATGCATGCCGATCAACCAAATTTCATCAAAATTGTTTACAGTCACTTTTTTAAAAAAACATTGTATTGTCGATAGAGAAAAGACTAAAAAATGGAAAATAACGTCTTTAATAATGGCAGGCAAAAAGAAAGTGCTTGCAAGACACAGTTGTCAATGGTTGTGATCTTCTTTTCTAAGGGTTTATTTTTCTCACTTTTTGGATTAAAAATAGGTTGCTTTTGTGTGGAGATTTTCATCCACAATCTTTAAAACTTTATTCTTACAATCAAAAAGCTTTCTCGGGGTTTAAGAAGCAAAGAATGGTCAATAACTTTGCACAAGTTTCCGTTTTGAACCGAACGATTCGTCTCTGTCGAAATGGAACAAAAGAACAGCCTTGTTAAGTAGATCTATTTTTGTAGAACACACTAAATTTCATATAGCACAAAAATATCTATTCTTTGACAAATGACGAAAGAAAGCCACGATTTTTATAAAAAAAAGAAACAAAATACATAGGAGACCTTTTTCATTTTCTTTCTCGCTCAGATGTTACGTCTCTTTCAAAGTGGGAACCTCGACGATGCAATGGAATACAATATTCTGAACAATAGGATGCGTGCGTATATCGATGGAAGAAGAGAATACACTTTTTGTAGCAACAAAAAAGTATAACAATGTATGTAATTCAGTGCAATAGAATACAATTCGAGAACAATAATGCAAATATCGGAATAAGGGAATGCTGTATTTGCGAACATAGTTGGTTAAAAAAAATGGTCGTTTTTCTTTAACAATAAAATATCAAGAAGAATAAAAGAGTATTTTTTTTGTGTTAGAGCAGATAAAGAAGAATGATGCCAGTAACATTGCACAGTAACGATCGTTTGTTAATAATTTTATTCAAGTTTTATATTGTATAGAAATTGCAATTTACATATTCTTTTTGTGTGTGTTTGAATTGAATTGAACATTTTTTTTATTCACCTCTAAAATAGGTACAATACCCGTTAAAAATTTAACAGTTGGGGAAATGAATAAATAATGTACAACTACAAAGTAACGAAAAAATATTTTTCAGGTAAATACTTGGTTATCTTCCAATGATTGTTCATGTCATTCTCAAAAAAATAGACGTCTGTTTCTATTCAGTATAATCTAAAATACAACGTGACTTTGTATCGGTCACGCAACTTGTTCTCCCATATTTACTAATGAGAGTTGTCAGTGTTTATTGAGATAATACTTTGATCTGAAATCTTCCAAACAACCTAAGTATTAAATCACTGGATCTTTGTCTCAAGAGCTTTAGAGTAGTATTTATCGAAGTAATTACATTTGGGAATATCTTGACAGTACAAATCAGATTTGTAGTTTATTGCAAATTATGTTAACATGTATGAAGAAGAACACAAGTAAGAGTTTCTTTTTAAAAAAAGGTAGTGGTGAAATATAGATCAAGAGTGGTGAATATTTGTATATAAATATATCCATGCTTAAATAGATAATCACTGGTAGATCTATAATATTGGTTTTGCACTGATAAAAATATCTGTCTATATTGCTGCGATGAGGATATTGTAATTATTTGCACTATTTACATTGTTTGGACTGTTGTCCTCAACACTGTTGTCATATTCACAACGTTTCAGCCATTGTATGCTCTGGCGCTTTTCAGGTGATTGGAATTTTGGACTGAGCCCTTTATTTCATCCATCAGGGTAGATTGTTCTAGTTCCACGTGCCATACCTCTTCCAGATATCTCAGTTTCAGTTATAAATCTAATAATAATCTTTAATCTACCCTGCATAAAATAAAGTCTTTGGTCCAAAATTCCAATCACCTGAAGAAGGCTGGAGCATACAATGGCTGAAACGTCACGAATAACAACAGTCTGAACAGTGTAAATAGTGTAAATGCTAAAAATATGTTTGTTTTTTTTTTTTAAATCCTTTCACTCAAATCAAAGCGATAATGTCATTAGTGCACAAGAGGTTACTAGGAGTGAAAGAGAATATGACTTTAGAAGTGAGGAAAAAGACAATAGAAGAACAGGATTCAGGTAGATAGAAGATGGTGATTGGCATTGCATTTAAATTTTTGAAGATTGTAGGTGACAGGTAAGCAAGAAATCAGAATGGAGTTCCACAGGCAAGAAGTTTGAGAAAAACTTAGAACATATGGTTGTATCTAGCTAATTCAGCAATAAAACAGTGAGTCTTAATTGTCAGTCTAGTAGCATGCTTAAATTCATGCAGTCAAGGCACCAAGGAGAAAAACTTGTTGACAAGAAAATATTTGAAGAAAAGACAGGGAGCCTACATCAGCTTGGTGTGAAAGTAACTGAAGTCAAAATACCAGGTCAGGATCTATTACATTATAGATCCTTTGAATTTTGTCAAGAATCTCAAGATATATAATAGAAGCAATATTCAATAAACAGATGAAGGGTAGATTTATAAATGTGCAAAATGGATTCTGACAAGAAAAATTGTTAACACAACTAACCAACTTTCCTAGCAGTAGATCTAAAAATTTGTTCAGTGTAATCACTCCAATTAATGTCAGTGAAAAACATGAGCCCAAGAAGGCAATAAGAGTTGCCTTCATAGAGGTTAACATCAGCCAATGCTACTGACAAGCAGAAAAGTTTCTCTATGGTGATTAAATGAGAGTAGTTTTGTTTTGGAGGCATTAAAATTTACAAATAAATAGAGAAGCATGAATGTTTTCACACACACAGAATAATAGGGGTGAAAATCTGTAGATAGGGATATGTCTAGATCACAAATTATATATAGGTATCTGGGTAGATCTGTACTATAATTTTTAGTATAGATATATATATTGGTTTGGTCCAAAAATTACTTTTTTTTTTTTTTTTTTAAGTGAAAATAAGACCCATAGCTATTTCTTCAATCAATGATATAATTACCATTTTGTTCCTGTGCCTTCTACCATCTTGTAGGCAGATCCATTATTCCCTGCTGAAAGGATTCCTTACACTTATTGGCTGGGTAGGCTCAAGGTTCTGGCAACTCTGGCTGTTGCCTGAAGCGCCAACATGCCACCATTTTGTGTGTTTATGATCTTCCAAAACTAAAGCTTATAAAATGTACTTGTGGTCATCCATGATTCAAGACAGCCCTAAGTCCATCACTGTTTACTGGTAAAATCTCTTCCAGGTGAATTTTTACATCCTCTTCAAAGTTCAAGGTTTGTCTATTCAATGCTTTCAAGCAGTTTAGTAAAGAGAATTATAGATATGTGGATATCACAGCCCAGCATGATTTAAAGCCCCTTTTGAAGAATGCTCATCCTCTTATTTGAATCTTAAGAGTTCATCGACCTTGTTTGGCTGTGACATGCTCTGTGTTCAAACCATCTAAAGCACATATATGTAGATATATAGATAGTAAATTATTTATAGATAGGTAGATATTATAAATAATTATATATTACTTCAAACCTCATTATGGTGGATACTTTGTATTTGAAATAGATGCCACATTTTTATTAAATGGGGCATATATTTCAAATACGAAGTATCCATTATAATAACTTTTGAAGTCATAAAAATAAATCCATCATTTCTTTAGAAATTGCATAATCTTTCTTCGTCTTTTGTTTATTCTTTATATATTTGAGACTATTTTCTTGGTTTTTATACACATATATATGGTAGATATGTTTATATAGTTTTTTAATATATTATTTATAGATAGCATATCATTTATATCTGTGTGTATACATATGTCTGTATATATGCAAATAGGGAATTTATAAATATATGGATATACTATTGATATGGTTTTACAAATATATTTACAGAAGAGACAATATACGTGTGGGTGTTTTATTTGTTGAATGGCCGATTCAAGCGCAATGGTATTTGCACACAAATCAAAATCACCGAAAAATATTGACAAAACAGAGTGACAGAAAACGAGAAAAAAAAAATAACGATCCATTAACTGAAAACATCACCATCATTTTCTGAAGGAGTCGCCTCACCGTCTGCTTCATCTTTTGCAAAGCTCCTGATGTTTGTTTTGAAAATTGCATGTTAATACTTGATGGTTAAGAGTCCATTGTCCATTCTAGTGATGGAGGAAGAAAGAGGATGAGAAGTGTAGAAATGGGAGAAAGTATATATTGTAAATAAAAATAAAGATTATAGTAAAAAAAAAAAAATGAAAATTAAAACCAAAAATTATTGGGTTGGGGTGGATATATTCAATTTCTGTAGAACTTGCTTATGAATCACTGTAAAATGGGCAAATGATGCTATGGACGTATAAATATAGCATATATGCACTTATGTGTGTGAGACTGTATAAATTGCAGTAAAAAAAAAAATGATAGAAATATATATCAAATGATAGTAAGTATAAAATAAATTAGTTGGCATAGTGAAAGTATTGTCATGGATGTGTTTCTAACAATGAATTATTGGAAAGCCAAAAGAAGAAACATTTAAAATAAGCAAAATAGGATGCTGAGGTAGATAGATAGATAAAGGGAGTATATAACAAAACTTGTATATTGTGAAGAAATATTGGTAGAGTTTTAAGCCCCAATGTCTGATTATTTTTTTTTTAAAATATCGGAAAGTCATTTTGTGAGACCATTGCTGATGATAAATAAGTGAAAGTGTAGGAGAACATCATTCTGATCTGTTTGACTGAAAATATTTATTCAAACAAAGGAATATATGTATAAAAGAAAATTACCAGAACATAAGTATTGGCAGTTTTTATTTTCTTTTTATATAATGAAGATGAAATTTTTTTTAGAAGTGCTACAATGGAGGGAAATGAAGACATAATAAATTTTACATATTCCAAGAAGAAATGATGATCCATTGACAGCATGATTTTAAAAATATGCTTTATTAGTATTTCCTAATTTTGGCGATGTCACACTTATTTTTGGTTTATGGGCAAAGGAAAGAATTTAGGAAAAAATAAAAGTAGAAAGTGCTAAAATAGGAGGCCAGAAAGTGCAATATAAAGACATAAGAAAGAAAAATGGATGAAGGTGGCGGCAAACAGACTTGGCGAACTTGTAAAAGAAGAATACTATAAAAAAAATAAAATAAAGGAATAATGATGAAGGTAAGCATATTTAAAAGTAAAAAAAAACAAAATAAACCCTGAAATGAAATGAAAGCAAACCAGAAATATATAAATGAAGAAGAAAACAGCTAATGACATGAAGAAGGAAAGAGACTGAAAAGAAAAAAAGAATGAAACAAGATGGAATGGGAGAAAAAGAAGGAATAATAGTTTTATGAAAAATATGAGAATAAAATATGATTTTTGGTGGAGATAGCTGAGAAAAATAAGGATATAATCATTTTTCTATTTTAGAGCAAATCAGTGTTTGAACAAATATAATTTTAAAAACACCAGGCTTTGGTCTTGTTTCCCTGGCCTGATAATGCAAAGCAATATCTATTGTGTTATTTTGTGTATAGAAAAGAATAAAACCAGAGGAAAAAAAAAATAAGGACTTTTTCATCATCATCATCATCATCATATTTCTTTTTCATCATATTTTCCGATGTCAGTGCCACCATCTTGGAAAATGGATGGCGAATATTGAACTATGTATGAAATTGAAGAAAAAAGATGTGCAAAAGAATGAATGAATGAAATAAAACAAAAATGGAAATATGTCTTCCATTTTTAAAAGTGAAGATTTTTTTTTTCTCTCATTCTTCTCCCAACTCTCTACTTTATCCAAATCTTGTTCTGTATATTTGTTGATGGGGATAAAAATTGAAGGTGACGGTTTGTTCTGTTAGGGGTATAGGTGGAGAAAATTTGAAAGCTGTCATATTTGCAGTATGGTAAAAGGCATCTCCTCCCTTCTGGTAGAACCTTATGGTTGGTAAATGAAAGCATGAGGCTGCATAAATAAAACAATGAAAATAAAAAATGAAGAAAATGCAAAATAATAAGTATTGCCTATTTTCTTCATTTTCTGTTTCTTTCCTTCAGTGAAACAAAATGAAAAAACTTTGGTGCTGTCCAATGCAAAAGGTAAGAGAATTGATAAAGTGACATAAATTTGCTTCATTCTTATTTTTTAATTTATTGCCATGACCAAAAGCAAAGTAACAAAAAGAAAAGATCATAATTGAAGGAAAATATGAAAGAAAATAAATGTAAACGAGAAGGCCAAAATAATAATAATAAAAAAGAAAGATTGGAATGAAGAAAGAAGAAAATGAGAATGAAAAATAATTGGAGAAAAAGCAAGAAAAAATGTAGAAAAATGTTATAAAAGACTGAAAAAGAAAATATAGAAAGAAAAAAGAAGGAAAAATGTGAACACAAAATAAAGAAATCTAGAAAGAAAAATGTGAATGCAAAGAATTAGAATAGAGAAATATGACAAGAGAAATGTAAAAAATGATGATAAAAAAAGGAAGAGGAATGAGAAAAAGTAGAAAATAAAAAGCAGAGATGAAGAAAATCACTTGGCAAAATAAGTCAAAAAATCATATAGCAGATGAAGAAATTCAGTGTAAAAATAAAATACACTAAAACAGCAAGGAACAAAGAAGTCAGTATAACAATAACATGCATGGAAAGTGAGAAAGTAAGATGTGAAATATAGAGAAAAACAGAGAAAGAGGAAAAAAAAAAAAGAAAGATGGATAGAAATTTAATGTTACAGATGTAGGAAACCTGCTTATGTTGAATTTCCAAGAGGATGACGATGTACAGATATTTTCTTTATGCTAATGCTCCAGGCAAACATATTGTGAACATATAGTGATTAGAAAAAGTGGAAATTCCAGCACCTTCAGGGAATAGCTTTTTACATTGCAATTCTACTAGTCAAACAAAAGGTGTGTAGATTGCTTTAAAAAATATTTGCAGTGACTGGTTTGATCATTGCTCTGTGTGGCAAGGAATTTGGGAACATCATGTTTCATGCACAATGTCAGGTTGCTAAGAAACACAAAGCCCATAGAACATTTCTTACAAATGATCACACAATAATAATAATGTATTATATAAATTGCATTCTGTTACAGTACATCTGTCTGCAGTGATAAAAGCTTAGAAACTAGCAGGTTATTTTTCGTAAAATTTTACAATTGGACTTCTTGAGGTGTTTTATTAGAATATGAGAATTAGGCTAATTTTTTTTATATACTTGTTTAGTTATTTTTGACATTTCAAATTTTTCTAGCCTGGTGTGAAAAGCTGTCTTATATTCAAATTAGCTTTTTTATTTTGTTTTACATGTTGGCTTATTGAGACATTAGTATTAAACTGAATATTTTTTCTCTTTTTCTTGACATTACAAGGATTTTCTTTTTCAGTTGGTTGTTTTGTTTTAGTTACTTTATACAAGTGGATGTATGGGTTGTGTAATGCATATTAGAATGGAAACTGGTATCAGAGAGCTGGATTCAAATTCCAAGTGTGTCTATTGTGCTTGCTTTTATACTAACACCCTTGAGGAAAAAATGAATCTATCTTTGCTATCTACATTTATGAGTTAAAAAGCATAGTATACTGAGATCTCTAGCATTGGGTGGTAACCAGTCTAAGTGAAAGAAAACTCTGAATTCTAAGTTATGGAAAAGACAATTAAAAACTGCTCCACTATCTTTCCCAAGAATGCTTGGCAATTCACAGATAATATTAAAAAAGAATTTGTGGAGTGTCATGATTCCCAATATCCTGAAATGTCATGATATTTAAATAGAAAATATACACTCCATAAAGCATAGTCACTCAAGCCATTTGGCTTATGGCCATATCACATTGAAACATTGGTTCCTGTCCAATAACTGAAGTTAAGGAACATTGAGCTTGGTCAGTATCTAGAAGAGTGACCGTTTGGAAATATCAGGTGATGTAAATTTGGATGTGCAATTGGTGTAATGGATAATGACTTGGAATGAGAAATCAGAGAGCTGAGTTTGGTTTGAATTAGTCAGTTTTGTTACAATCACTCATGTGAGAATATGCTGGGGGATGGTATGAATCCACCTCTTCTCCATCCCAGCTATGGGTTAAATAATAGAACCTGTATCTGAATTTCATTATTATCTACAAATATTGTTAATATAATATTCACTCACAAAAAATCCAAAAATGTTTCGTCTTTAAGTAACCTACAAAAAGTTGATAAGTCATAAAAAAAAAACAACAATCAAAAATCTCAAGTCATTTCTATTAAGTTTATTCAATATTGTTTACTTAATAAATTTTAATTTTCATCAAAATTGATTTATTCAGAACAAATATTTAGAAGGTACCTTATATTCTTACTGGTTTTATCTAATGCACAAAGTTTGAGTGCTTAGAAACCTTAAAAATTAATGAAACTGATATCAAGTAAATACAGTTTTATTATACCTGCAAATATATGTCTTATATCTGGCCCAACTTAGCAGTTCATGCTTAATAGGATTAATTAATATACATATTCATCCAAATTTTGTAATTCATTTCTTAGTCTTTTAATCACACACAATTATGTGGATGAGCAGTTAGTCACTCATGAAGACAAATTGGCAAGCTGCGTTTGAATTCTGGCCAAGTTCATCACATTCACCAAAGCACAAATACCCTTGGAAAAGGTATGACTCCATCTGATCTCCCCCACTACCCAGCTTGGGGTTCAATAGATGCAAAGACTGGGTTCTCTAACTTTGTTTGGCAGCCAGTCTAGGAGAAGGACTACTCTGAATTCAAAACCAGTTGGCATGCTAATGGGCAGATAGTTCTTCAGTGATGGTTGGCAAATTATCTTGAGATGGTGACTCAATAAAACCACCAATCTCTGAGCAGCTTGGGCCATTTGTGAGAATGTGTCAGCTTGTAAAATTGCACAGTGACTGAAATTCTCAAGTCATGTGAATTGCATCTACTTTTTAATCTAGCTTTTGCAATCTTTATAAATTACAATTTTTTTTTTTTTTTTTTTGGACATGGCTTTTATACTTGTTTAGTTATCCAAAAAAAGCAATATCAGGCTTACAGCCATATCACATAACACTGGCTACCATACGATCACTGAAATTAAGCAACATTAAGCCTGGTCAATACCTAGATGGGTGACTGCTTGGGAATACCAGGTTCTGTAAGCTTGGATGTGCAGGTAGTGTATTGAATAATGGCTTGGAATTGTTAATCAGAGAGCTGAGTTCCAATTCCAGTTGGGTTCATTATGTTCACTTATATGTAAATACTCTTGGGAAAGATATGAATCCACCTCTTCTCCCCCTACTTAGGGTCTAATTAGTAAAACATTAAATCATTATTATCTAAAAAATAACCTGCTAAGTGTTGATAAACCATAGAAAATGAATCCATCCATCAATCACTCATGGAATATCTGCCCTGAAAATGGTAATCACCTTAGTATTTAGATCACAGTATGAGAGTTAATGGAAGTAAGCAATGTTAACATTTTTTACTAATATATTTTGAAAATTGAACAAGTATAAATTATATTATGAAATTCCAGAGGCAAAATAAGAGATTACCAAAATATTTAAACCTATCAAACTGCTTTAATTAAGACAATATCATGAATACTATTTTACAACATCTGTGAATCTGTCTAACAGATAAATAACTGCTTAATACAACAAAGTAAAGAAAAAGATTTTGCCTGCAAAATACTTTGTATCATTGCTAGTATATGATAATATTTTAAAAACTTGCATTTCTTTTCTATTACACTGTCCAGTTTCTGCCCTGGAAATGGTAACCACCTTAGTGTTTAGAACATAGCATGGCAGTAAATGGAAGTAAGCAATGTACAAAAGTTAGCTGTGTTGGCATTTCTTAATATATTTTTATAATCCAACAAATATAGTTTATATTATAAAATGACTGATATGAAATAAATAACGAGCAAAATTTTAAAACTTATCAAGCTGCTTTAATTAGAAAAATATCATGAATATTACTATTACACCATGTACAAATCTATTAAGAAAATAAGCAACTGCTTTGTATAGAAGAGCAAAGAAAGTAACTTGGTCTGCAAATCACAACACTGTGTATCATTGCTGCTTCTATGTGCCATATCTCTTCAGAACATCCTCTCCTTTGTAGCACTTAGCAATGTTTGGTTTTTTACTATCCCTCTCTGTTCTTTGTCACACATTTACAATTACTAGCAACATTGTTAGTATAGTATAAAATTTAAAAGATTTTCTTTTCTTTTTGACTGCATTGATGGGAAGAAGACAAAAAATTTTCCACTTTTATCTTTAGCAATAACTGGTAAATCCTTCTGAAAAAAATAATTTTGCAATATACTGTTGAAATAAGCATCAAACATAAGACTGAACTACTTTCTTTATTGCATTGGTGTTAATTTTATTATTTGAATTTGCCTGATGTGTTAAATGAAACATTGAGAAAACTGTCAATCACAGTTCAATGAAATCAGATTTTTAATCCTAATAGTACACTTACACAAACATACCACTCAAAGCCTTGCTCTCTATTCAGTCCTAAGCTCTTACAAAACATCTTAACCCATTAATGACTAATGTCTGATTTTTGTGATAATGGCCATTAATGGGCTGTATATTTCTACATATAAGCCAACCTTTAAATCCCAAAAATCACACTTAAAAATTAGACATCATTTTATACTACAATTCTAAAAAAAAGAAACCTTAAATCCTAAGTGATGTTTGTTAGTAGGCTCACCTCAGTGTCTGTGTGATAACCAAGAGCATATGTGAAAAGATTCACATTATCAAATAAACTGATAATAAAAGTTAAAACCATTTCTACCTTATATATTACTGGCATAACTTCATAAGAAAATGCCTATTTGAAAAATAATTCCATATCAATGAAATCAGCTTGTATCCATGTAAGTTCAGCAAAGAAAATGTAAACATCAAGTTATGATTGTGTTTGCAGCAACCTTTATCTATTATTAACCTGTTATTAGCAGTATTTTGTGATTGTTGATGAAGTATAAGTAAATGGCCATTAGTACACCAAGCTGTTTGTAAGTGTTTAGATATAGGAAAAGAACAAGAATCAGTATTTGCAAGAGATCATGTGATGAAACATAAAAAAACAATGGCTTCCCTTTTTTAATGTGTAGGTGAAATATGGTATTGAATTGGTTTTGCTATTTCATTTATTTTGAATTTCTAAGGATACAGTAAGCAACAGAATTTCCATAACATCATCTTTATATAGTCTTTCAACAGTTGTTTTATACTACAGATATAGGATAGATTCATGAAAATTCGCAATATTTTTTTTTACTTCATCTTGTCTAAATGTTGCCTTATATGTAGAAATATACAATGTGTGTGTATGTATATATATATATATATATATATATATATATATATATATATATATATATATATATAGTTAAACCTAGTAGCCAGTCTTCCCTGATGATCTGCTTAGGTGAAAGCTTCGTAGATTTGTCTGGCTCTCTAGGTTTAACTAGGTCTGCTCCACTTACTGTATCGAGCACTTTATTTGGTTGTTTTGCGTACTCATATCGGGGTTTTTTCTTTGGGCTTTGGACTTGCATGCTAGACGATTATTTTCGGCTAACGTACATGTTCTTGGGTCTTTCTTTTTTAATACCTTTTTTTTTCCCTTTGGTATTGGTTTGATTATTTGCAAATCAAAATACTGAAGGTTTTCTGAACGGGTATAATTTCTTATAAGATTACTACTACTATTACTACTACTAATATATATATATATATATATATATATATATATATATATATATATATATATATATATATAGGGTTAGAATTTTTATATCTCTATGTTCCTGTGTCATAATTTGATGAACTCTTGTTCAAAAGTAAAGAAAAAGGCATTAATTTGCTATAGTTCCTGAAAAATGTCACCCCAAACTGAAAATTCAATTTTACCATATATGCAATAACGGAAAAAAATCAAAATATTTCAGAAGCTTTATTTTTCAATTTGTTAATGATGTAATTGGATAGTACATATGTATTTCTTAACACATTTAACAGTTTATAGCTATAGCATGACATACAAACTTACAAATAAACAAAAACAAGTTCTAGAAGGTTCCTGAAGTCATATTACTACCATACTTATATGCAATTTTAGAAATTTCATATTGGGGGTGACATTTTTTTAAAAAATAAACTGAATTAAAACCTTCTTCATTATTTTTTAACAAAAGTTTATCAAATTATGATACAGGAAATCAATTATTTTACAAAAAGTCATAACCCTAATATATATATATATATATATATATATATATATATATATATATATAAACCTAGTGAGCCAGACAAACCTACCTAGGTTTCACCTAAATGGATCGTCAGGGAAAGTGGCTAGTTAAACCTAGAGAGCCACTTTCCCTGACGATCCGTTTAGGTGAAACCTAGGTG
Source organism: Acanthosepion pharaonis (assembly GCA_903632075.3). Classification (NCBI taxonomy): domain Eukaryota; kingdom Metazoa; phylum Mollusca; class Cephalopoda; order Sepiida; family Sepiidae; genus Acanthosepion; species Acanthosepion pharaonis. Next base: position 335,111 of record CAHIKZ030001582.1, read on the forward strand.
GGTTTGTCTGGCTCACTAGGTTTATCTAGGTCTGCTCTATGGTTGTATTGAGCTCTTTTGTTAGTTGTTGACTCGTATTGGGGTTTTTTCTTTGGGCTTCAAATCTGCATCTGTGCGATTTTTTTTCGACAGACTTTCATGTTTGTAGTTCTTTCTTTTTTTAAAACCTTTTTTTCCTTCGAGAATGATTTGATTATTAGCAAATCAAAAATTCGAGGGTTTTTTGAAACTAGTATAGTTATCTATATTTGTGTGTGTATATATATATATATATATATAGATACTAATTTTTTATATTTAATACAGGATTTTTTATAAAATATTTTAATTTTTTCAAAAAACTGATTATTAATATCAAATCTATTTAATTATTTCATAAAAATAAAATAAATTTGGCAATCTTTATACACTGCTATTATTTTAAGTACCTTCACTCCTCAGCAATTTACATTCTTTTAAAAAGTGATAATTAGAATTTTAATGAAATCTAAACATATGAAAGTGAATTTATAAATTTTCTTTATTCTTGAAAATAATAAACACTATTTATTAGAGTGTTTGTTTACATTATTTATTTATTATAGTATTCATTGGTATAGTTGGCAAAACATTGGCTAATTGCCAATCGATTCAAACTTTATAAAATGGTAAATAAGGATATCCTTATACTTTGGCACACATATTTTAATAATTTAGTAAATGTTTATAAATTTATGAATAAAAATCATTTTCATATTTATTTCTTTATAAATCGGTAAATGATAAATTGCATTAGTTTTTTTTTTTTTTATTTTAGAATGTTGTAAATATAAAATTATTCTTGTAAAAATAAACAATCTAAAATAAGTGTTTTGTTTACTATTTTTTTTGTAAATTCTCAAGAACAAAATGTATACATTCATTTTCATCACATGTTTAAGTTTTATTCCAATTTTAATCATCACTTTTTAAAATAATAAACATTGCCAAAGAAAGAGTGAAGGTAGTTAAAGTAGTGTCAAGGAAAAAAAAACAAAAAAAAACGTCCTTTTGTTGACACTACTTTTTTGCGTGCATAAAGGTTAAGAAGTAAGAAGATTGATGATTTTTATAAAAAATGAAATAAATTTATAAATACAAAATTACAAAAATGTTCTTAGAATTTTATAATTAATCTTAAGATTGAAAATTAAAAATGTTACTAAAATTTTATAAAAATAAAATTTATAAAATAAACTGGATTTTACGGTAGACATTCATTAATATTAATAATAATTCAAGTCTATTTCTATATTTTTTGTCTGTAATGGTTAACTTTCAATACCACCAGTGCAAGGGAGATAACGTACGTGCTAACGTCTTTGTGATGACATTGGCAGACTCTTCTAATGAAAAATGCAAAGAAAAGAATTGGAGGAGATCAACGGCACAAACAGATAAATTATAAAAATTGGGAAATTTTTTTTTTTTTATAGTTATGAGTGAACTATTAGATTTTAGACACATGTAACAATTGGAGAAAATAAATTTAAAGATTTACATGTGAAATTGAAATTCTAACAACAGTAAGGAATTAACAAAATATTATCATTCTTTAGCTAGTTAAAAAATAATCAATATCATTATTTTGGGGTAATTTTTATTTATTTAATTTTATTTTAGTCACGTTTCAAAAATTTAAAAATTAAAAAGTTATCTCCCTTGCGGTGTTGATTTATTTACATATTTATTTGAAGATTATATGAAATCCTAATAATAGCTAGGATAATATGCTGGGATTTTTTTATGGTATGAGTAAACTAGTATTAACATAAGATTTTAGTAAGCATAAAGTGGGGGATTGACTCTCTATATAGTCATTCACTAACAAACTGATCTCCCAGCAGAATCACTTCATATTAATATAACAGTTGGGAAAATGTATCTAAAGATTCACATGTGAAAACCAAAGAATAGTAAAGAATTAGCATGCAGAAAAAAGTGGTCGGTTCCCTGTACCTGACTCCTCATGCTATTCTCTACCTTAAAGGGCCAGATCAGGCTTAAAATGGAGTACTGCTGTCTTATTTGGGAAGGATCTGCCAGTCCTCACTTTCCAGTCTCGATAGTGTCCAAAAGCATCTTCACGTCCTTCTGGGTGACAAATTATTTTCCACCCTACAATCCCTCTCTCATAGGCAAAATGTTGAAAGCCTCTTACTGCTACTTCCATGGAAAGTGCTCAGACGAACATTCCTTAGTTCCATCAGTTCTAACCTTCTCGGCTAAGAGCTGTGCATTGTGGTGAACCATCTTCATTCCCTCTGTATTCTATTAGTGAGAAGTAAGTTCAAATCCAGCAACTTCTGACTCCCAAAAGGATGCTTCCCTGATCATTACAATCTTAACCTGTTCAAGTCTAAGGTTAACTGTTATCTTCCCCACCTATCAGCATAAACTGTGACTCTTACTCTGTAACACTCTACCTCGAGTGGCTCTTGTACAGGGTGAATCCCACTGTAACCCTCCCCCACCAAAAATAACAGAAGCCATCATTTTTGATGGTATAGATTAATTCATATCTATATAGACACAACAGATTTATTAAAAGAATTATACTTTACAATATTACTCAAGTTTACTTTTTTTTCCCCTTTTTGTATTTTTATATCATACGGTAATTATATATGCTTTATAATAAAAAAGACAACATTACTTTGCTTTATTCTACTTTATTATTTTTATTATTTTTCATATTAATATTTTCTTTGCATAAAAAAACATTTTTATTTTTTATTGATACATATTAATATTATTTTTATATATTATAGATAGTATATTATTTATAGAAACATGTATCTTTTTATATAGCATTTATAGACACATGTATATAATTCATATATCCATTGATAGCACTGTATATTTAAATTTAGTGTTCAGGATTTGAACATACTAGTTTCACCCTGGTTGAAATTAAGTAAATATTCATATTTTTGTTTTAAAAAACACCTAATATGGAGTCACAACCATATTTCCCTCACTCAGCTGAAAATTTTGACTACTTCCACATAATAAAAATTAGAATACAAACATTGAAAACATATTAACAATGAACTCCCTGAAAACAGATAATGAATTGGTTGAAAAGACTTGTGACAATAATCATTCTGGACAATTTGTACACTGTCTTTGCACCCCAAAAAGAAAGCTGTAGGAACATTAGAAAACTTAATTAAAATTTATAGGATTTTCCTTGTCTATCAAATTCAATGAAACATGTATAAAAGGAAGGTTGCTAACCAAATATACAATATAAATATATGTGTGTGTTTATATAAAGTTATAACCACCACTAAAAGTTAGACAAAATTATTCTTGCTAATATCTACTATATTATATTATTCTTGGTAAAAATTTATCTATTATTCTTGCAAAGGTAATATCTACGTTATATTATTCTTGCAAAGGTAATATCTACGTTATATTATTCTTGCAAAGGTAATATCTACGTTATATTATTCTTGCAAAGGTAATATCTACGTTATATTATTCTTGCAAAGGTAATATCTACGTTATATTATTCTTACTAATATAATATCTATATTATTCATGCTAATATATCTACTATATTATTCTTGCTAACAATATATACTATATAAAAGTGTATATAAAATTGTAACTCAAGACTTCTTCGTGAGTTCTGTATTGCTCTGATTTCAGAAATTGGATTTCACTCATTCTTATCTACATGGACAAAATTATTCTTAGTAAGAATGTTGGAAAAACTTTATTTTGTGACATATAAACAGTTGAAAGTGTAAAAATTAACATGTAAAGCTAAAGAATCTAATCTTACTTTAGCTTAAACAATATTTATTTAAATAATAAGGAACAAAGCAGAAACTAAAAATAATTAATTTCTAATACTGGGAAATCCTATTTCTACTTCTTTTAAACCTTCTTTCCCTATTCTAAAAAGATTTATTGTCCTTCTATAAGTTTTGGGTAAATGACTGCCCTTTCCTTTGTTGCTTTCTGCAGTACTTACTCTCTTATAATCCTCTTTTTGGCTTAAAATAGCTGTAAGTTCTATTCTAGTTTTTTTTTTCGCTCTTCTTACTTGTGGAGCTCTCTTCCAGCTTCTTGCTTTGCTGTCAACTATGGTCTTCAAAAATTTAAATTCTATGTCAATCATCATATTCTGTCTACTTGAACTCTGTTCTTTATATTTCTTTCACCTTGGTAATATTTTCTCAGTTTTGTTCATTCTCAGTAACCTGTTTAGTAGCTTTTTCACCTTACTTGAGGTGAAATTATTTTTAAATATAAAGGGTTTTTCATACTTCACTTTTACAATAAAGTGTTTGATTATTATATAAATGTTATCCAACGAAAAAAAACTTTTTTTTAACTTGTCAAGTAGGATATTTCGGGTTTTCTTCTGCTTTTCTTGTACTTGTGAGTGTCAAATCATCCAAATCATCATCCTTCATAATGTGTCCCCAAATGTCAACTGTTTCTTTCTGAATTTTAGTTATATCTTTGCAGTTCAAATTCTCAGGCATGTTTGATTGATAAACTGATTTATTTCATTCTCAGGCATCTTTTAGGGTTTACAACTTTCTGTTTGATGGTCAAGATTTGATTTCATATTTCATTTTATTCATCTTTGATTTTTTTCGGATTAGGATTTTGTGTGTTCAAGAGAAGGATTTCAGTGAATTCTCATCTTAATACTTTTCTTCTTTTTTACATTTATCTTATTACATCCTACTCTTCATTTATATTTTTATTATTCCTAACTGATTAATCAAAATATGTACTTATACATCAATATTTGCTACTCTGTAAATATCATTAAACATTATTAATTTATTTCTTTGTCTATATTAATCTACTAACAAATCACATGAGATTTAGCTTTCATTCAATAAAGAACAATATCTTAGTATGTACATATATCTCTGTTTCTCTATCACATTCTATTCATATCTCACTCATTCTGTACATATCTATTCTGTCCATATGTATCGCATTCTCTTCATATCTATTTCATTTTGTGCATATCTATTCTCTTCATATCTTTCATTTTGTGCATATCTATTCTATTCATATCTCTTTCATTTTGTGCATATAAATCTATTACATTCTATTCATATTTCTCTATCACATTCTGTACACATCTCCCTCATTCTATTCATATCAGGGGTGGATCCAGTGGGGTACATAGAGGGTTCCCCCCCAAAAAAATTTCTCTGAAATTTCTGTTGAGCGAACAAACTCATCCTTGAAGTTTTATAAAAAATCAAATGAGGCACAGAATAAGTGAGATTTCATACATTTATTCTTTTGTATATTCACAAAGACATTCAGTTAGACTATGATAAAATCATGAACTTCTATGCATATAAGATCTAGGAAAATTGACTTTAGTAAATCCTCTTTTACAAATGCTATACAATCACACTTTGAATATAAAAGTTTGAATTTACAATTTTATATGTCAAATAAATAAAAAAAAAAAAATGAAAATTTAAATTTATATATATGAATACTACTTGTTTCTATAACCTAATATATATGATCACAGAATTTAAAATTGAGAAAATGCTGGATCCGTCCCTGCATATCTCACTCATTCTATGCATATCTATTTTAATATGTTTATATATCTCTATCTGAGAATATTCCTATGTTTTTATATATTTTAATATGTTCATCTCTCTCTCTCGGAGTGTATTTCAATCTATCTAGTTTTCCTTTTGTATTACATGTAGTATTTATTGTACAAATGTTTCATATTATTAATTTCATTCACAGATCTGATAATATGGACATGTAAATATACCATTTACATTTTCTTGTGTTGTTAACTTTATATGTATTCTCTAACTCTACTAGAATATTTCAGAATATACATCAATACATGATGCATACACTTGTCATATTAAAATGTCTATTTTAATATTGCATGCATAGATATATAGTAATATTTGATATTTGTTGTGTAAAGGCTTTTATTAATAATCTCACAAACCTGACTGTGCATTTTATACCTGCTGAGGGGACAGAAATAGGTAATCGGCAGTGGTTACATTTTTCACATAACACATTACAGAAAAAGCATTACTTTTTAAAGAAGATTATAGAAAGTAATGATACAAGACACATTGACAAAATTTGCTATTAAGAATGAAAAAATTGACTTAGAAATTTTCCTGGAGAAACTATTCTTCTGCACTAACACTATTTCTAGCATATTGATCACATGACCAAACATGATTCTGATTCCAATATAAATTTTCTTTTATAATATATAATCGAGATGTTATTCTCACTAGTGTTAGACATTTTTCTTATGTAAATTCCTTTGTGCAGTATATTTTCATGTTTGTTTTCTTCAACCTTGACAAAGTATAGTTTTAAATAATGCATATTCACAATATGATATCTGCTAAAAAATCTCTGATGTAGTCAGTGTTCCGCCCGAAGCTTACCGCATCATGCTTCTCTGCATGTGTCTTTTAGTACCGTGAGCATCACACGGCACTTGCTACTTGCTAGCATTATGTATTTTTATTTTTTTTTGTTATAGTTATTATTCCTTTTATTATTTCTCAAAATCAAAGCCCCTAAAGTAGAAAGTGAGTGGTGATGGTAAAGAGCATTATGGAAGGGAAAAGTTAGGTGGCAGGGAGGGAATAATGTGTGAGGTCCCGAAGCAAAATATTAAAAAAATAAAAATAAAAAAAAATGTAAAAGTTGAATAAAAATAAATAAAAAGTGGGATTATTGAACCGATGAAAGTGGAGGGATTGGTGGGTAGACATGACATGAGTAAGTTCGGCATGCACTGCGATAAAGGGGGAAAATGAAGGTAAATGTGTAGTTGCTTGTGTTCTGAAACGTGTGATGGTGTCACTCATAATATGCATCAGATACAGAAGATGGGAGTAGGAAAAAAATATTCTGCTCCCAGGCTTTGTAAATTACAAAATGAAAAAAAAAAAAAACACATGAAGAACAAAAATGTAAATCCTTCTAAAAATTTCAAGCTTTAACATTAGTCCAGCTTCCTAAACATTAAGCTATCAACCAGTTATAAGATGCATGCAAAAATTAGAACAGTTTTTAAAATGTAATACATTTGCTTTGATGGATGTACAATATTTTGAGAATAACACTTTCAGCTCCACTTCAATGCACTGTCCACTGCGCTATCCACCTGTGACAAAATTTATGTCATAATAATCCAATATCTGTATGTTTGTGTGAATGTTGGCATAATACAGCAAAAACAGCACATCATAGCTCAATTTTTGTTAGCACAATATCATTAAAATGTTCTAACCTAACGAATAAAGCATTTTCCAGTTCAGTAACACCACTAGTTTTCAAGTAATTTTCAATTAATTAAGTATAAATGATAAATAAAAACATGTCCAAGGGAGATAACTTCAGATCTATTAACTGTTAATTACAGGGTTATTTCCCATGTCCATGTGGACATTTTTTCCCATGCCACCATTTCTTCAACTACTCTTTGGCAAAATTATTGTTTTAAAAAGTGATGCTTAGAATTGGAATAAAACCAAAACATCTGATGAAAATGGATTTATGCGTTTCTTTTTGTTCTTGAGAATTTACAACAAAAATATTAAACACTATTTATTTACTAGACTGTTTATTTTCAAGAATAATTTCATATTTACAACATTGTATAAACTAATACAATGCAATATTTATCATTTACCAATTTATAAAAAAATTTATGCGAAAACAATTTTTTTATTTATAAATTTATAAACATTTACTTAATTATTAAAATATGTGAGCGAACTGTAAAGAAATCCCTATCATTTACCATTTTATAAAGTTTGAATCAGTTGGCAATTAGCCAATGTTTTGCCAACCATTCTAATAAGCAATCTAATAAATAAATAGTGTATAAATATATAAATTCACTTTCATTGTCCGTTTAGGTTTTATTAAGATTCTAATTATTTCTTTTTGAAAGAATAAACATTGCCAAAAAGAGATAGTTAAAAAAGCAGTGTAAAGGGAAAAAAATATCCTTTTGACACACCTACTTATTGTGGGCACATTTCACGTTTGCCTCATCTTCAGGCAAGACAGGGTATAAAGAAGTCTTTCTGGTCCCTTGGAATCCACCTGTAATGTAAAGATTCCCCATTATGCTGATAAGGTAGGGTCAGAAATGTACCTTGACAAGCAGGGCAAGGTTATGAGATTGGGCAATTTTTGCTGCTACCCACTTGCATGTGGGGCTCTGCATTAATTCAAACCTTACGTAATATATTTACCCTCATGAAGAAGACAAATACCAGGACAGTAAAAGTTTGGTCATCATTTGAGCAACCCACATATTTATCATTGGACCAAACTAAGCTAAGTTTTGAAAATACCTATACATGTGCAGATTTCCTCAATATAGGATAAAAGAAACAGTAAAAATAGAAATCAGCCAATGCAATTTGCTATCTCAAGTGATGTGATAAAAAATATATCTCTATATTTCTTTTATTTTTGTCTATACTTTGAAAATATAAATGCTTTTGAAAAGCTTATTTGAATAAAAAAGAATATAAAATAAAATTTAAGAAAATCTCTTTGTTCTATATATATATATATATATATATATATATATATATGACCAATATTTAAAATGTCAGGTAAGAAAATGCTAAAAACTAAATGATTTATCTATATATGTGCTTGCCTATTTTGTTCCATCTTATTTTATATCCATTTATGTTACATTTTTAAAGGTGAGCCCAATAAAACCTCATCCCTCTTGCCATCAGTATGTTCTATGAGTGTCAAATTTTCCAACCCTCTTTCTTCACTATGTGCCCTAGAAATTTTAACTATCTCTTTCTGATGCTAAGTATAAGTGTCCTTTTTGTTTGCATTTTCTCTAAAACTTTGTCATTACTCATATGTTTGATCCATGCTATTCTCAACATCCTTTCACAGAATCACATTTCTGTTGCTTCAAATCTGTGAGGAGATAGTCCAGCATTCATTGCCATATAGGAGGACTGACATTATGTAACAGTTCAGTACTCTCTTCTAGCAAAATTTCCTGTTTTTAAGACTTTCTCATAATCTTATAAAGAAATTAAAATTATTCTATGACTGTTTTTACAATTTTATACAGCTAAAGTATTATGCCAATATTATATGTACTATTTTTAACACTTTCTCTCATTTTTTTATATATATATATATATATATATATATATATATATATATATATATATAAGCAGTAATCCTTTTTTTATAGCATAGGACCATATCATTTCCTGTGCAATCACTGAAGTTCAGCAACATTGTGCCTGCTCAGTACCTTGATGGATAATTCTTTGAGAATACCAGGTGCTGCTATCTTAGATATGAATTGTTAATTGGAGAGCCAAGTTCCAATTCCAGTTGGACTCCTTATATTACATGCAAATACCCTTAGGAAAGGTATAAATCCACCTCCTTTCTCCCTAGCTATAGGTTAATTACTAAGACTTATATCACTGAGCCAAAATATTGCCTTGCTTTAAATAACCTGTAATAATGTGTTGATAAGACATAGAAAATGAATGAATCTTTTATACTTTTTTATTAAATGTGATGGACAAGGAAAATTTTGTAAGTTTTTTTTAAAAATAGTTATAATTGTGGGGGAAGAGTGTACAATATTGAAGATGGAGTGTATGTAGCTATAAACAATCAGTTTAGACATAGAAATCAATGCTGCATGGTGGTTGGCAGTTTCACTCCAGAAGCAATCATCAGATCAATGTTCTAATAATCGCTTAGGGTGTGAAATTGCTAGTAACAATGCATTAATTTCTATGACCACACTGTTTCTATCTATATCTATCTGTGTATGCGTGCATATGCAAGGTTGGATCAATAAATGTGTGTCCTGATCTTTTAGTTATTAGGTGATTTTTGATCTGAAATTGTCTTTGGATATTATTCAATCAATATAATTAATATTCTCTACTAAAAATATATTCCTCTCTTTCCCTCCTTTGTCCCTTCGTTTTTGATAAGTCTGTCCCTTCTGTTAAGATTTGAACTAATTGATACCAATGACATTGGAACAAACATAAGTCAACTAGATAACTCAACTAAACTTTGTATAGAAGATGCAGTAGTTATTTTTTTGAGCCTTTATTAAAATTATTATTATTATTATGTTTGGGTCAGTTCTTATTGGTCAGACATGTGTCACCCACTGAGATTGTGAGAAAACAGGCAAAAAGACAGAAACACTGGTATTTTCAATTTTAATTGGGCCAGTTCTTATTGGTCAGTCACATGCATTAAAACTAGATAATTCTATATGTATGTAAGTTTGTGAAGACAGACTTTCTATCTTTTTGTCTGTTTTCTCTATCTCTGACAAAGCTTTAATAAAAGTGAAACATATTAGATTGATCCTATGTGTTCTTTATTTTATCATATATATATAACAGAAATTCTGTAATAATAGAAGTTCTGCCAGGAATGGTGAAATGTTGTAAGAGCCAGGGTGCAAATGTATTATCACAGTGTGGGATATGTAATAACAAAGGTGATGAAAAGAAAAAGAATCTAAATGAAATTGGCTAGATTAAAAAAAAAAAAAGATCCCAAATTCCCATCATCCCTCATTTGTGAGCATGTGCAGTAACACCAAAATAACAAATTTAGACTTCTGAAGTTCTAAAGAACAAGAACGTATCACAAGAAAACTTTTTACACTTTGTCATACTTTTTCCCTGAATACTGTTCTTGATATATAAAAAATATATATTGTTATCTCATATATATATATATATATATATATAATATATATATATATATATATATATATATATATATATATATAACGGGTGCGATGGATAAATTGTCGTCTAAATTATGCAAAAATGAAAATAACACTAACATCATATTTTAACAGATATATTTACCAAAATTACACAAAAATATCTTGAAATACTAGAGAGCAAATTTATTCAATAAAATCTCCATTGGCTTCAACCTCCACATAACTTCAGAATCTCTTGCAACTCTTCTGGATGGTCACCTTGTTTAAGTTGCTATATGCTACCATAATCCTTGCTTTTTTTTGTTTTTTCATTTACAGTAAGTTTCACCCTGTACAAGGCCCAGAAGCCACTCTAAGTAGAAGGTCACAATAAGGGGTTGTTTATATGGATAGGAGAGGAAGATAATAGTTAAGTCTAGACTTGAACAGGTTAAGATTGTAGTGATCGGGGGTGGGGGGGAAACATCCTCTAGGGAGTCTGTTCCATAGGGCAGTGGTTCGCAGGAAGAAGCTGAGTGGAACTTACTTCTTGCCGATGGAAGACGAAGGGAATATAGGTGGTTTGTTACTATGTAAGTGGCATAGCGGGTCCTAGTTTTGAAAGTCTAACCTGGTGGAATGAGGTGATGCAGTATGTCTGAGCACTTTCCACGGTAGTAGTAATAGAGCAGTGAGAGACTTGCCACATCCCACCTGTGAGAGAGAGGTTCGAGTATGGAAAATAATTCTTCTCTCACAAGGAGTTGGTGACACTTTGGTGAGGTCTGAGCAGCTCCTACCCAAATATGGCAACAGTAGTCCATTATCAATCTGATTTGGCTCTTATAATGGTAGAGGATAGCCTTAGGAGTTGGTACTTACTGGAGCAGTACAGGGATCATTTTTACCTGCATCTTAGCGATGAATCATATATAGGAATTCGACTTGAGTTTGAGTGTGAGTTTGAAGCTCAATGTCCTTTTGAGTCATGGGGCCTCTTCAAGGGAACACCTGTTCATCATGATTGGCAGTAATTCAGGGTCTGATTGGCAGTGATGGAATGTAATCAGTTTGGTTTCAGAGGCTTTGAATGTAACCAGCCAGTTTTTTCCCCACTAGGAAGTTAGTGTTAGATTGGAAGAGTTTTAGAAGTGTGTCTATATATCATTGTATCATCGGCATAGATGTTTACAAATGATCAGAGTATATTCTTCGGTAGATCATTTATGTAAATCAAAAAGAGGGTTGGTCCTAGAAGTGACCCCTGACAGATGCCTGCCTCAGAGGACTGGCTATTAATAACTATCTTCAGGGACCTACCTGTTAGGAAGGATTTTATAACTGAGAAAACCTTTCCAGTGATTCCATAGCTGGAGAGTTTGTATAGCAAACCTTTGTGCCACACCTTCTTGAAGGCCTTCAAGATATCTAATGCTTTGGTCCTTGTGGTATGTGTCACCAAGAGCCTCACCAATTCTGTGTTATGATAAGATGTCAACAGTGGATCAGGCTGATTGAAACCCATACTGCTAGTTGCACAAGAGATTGTTCCTGTTCAGGTGCTCAATGCCTTTCTTGTTGATTAAGGACTCGAAAAGCTTATTGATGACACTGAGGAGACTAATGAGTTTATAGTGGGAGGAGGAAGAGGAGGAGGATTGGTTGTCCGCGTTCTTGAAGACTGGGCATACACTTGCCACCTTCCACATGCTTGGGAAAGATTTCTCCTTCAAGCAGCAGTTACATAACTTTGCTAGAGTTGGTGATAATTCTGGGCTGATACTCTTAAGGACAACCACTGAGCCATGGTTTTTTGGGGTTGAAGTTTTTGATAAGTCTAGAGAGTTCTCTTGCTGAAATGAGCATATTACCGAGATTGTGCTCATTGAGATGTGGGAAGTTCAGGAGGGGGGATTGCCTTTGTCATCTAACATTCAGTTTGAGGCAAAGAGCTTCACCTTGTATGTCAAAGATGATATGACCTTGGGGCCATTTATAATAGTGGGCACAGCCGCATTGCTTCTGTTCATAATTTGGTTGGCGATCTTCCTGAATTTGCGAGATCCAATTTATTTTCAACCTTAGCCTGGATAGATTGTGCATAGCTGCACTTTGTGTTTTCCACAGCGATTATGGCTGGTTCTGAAAGAAGTAAGGGCCAGATTACACTGCTCCTTCCAATAAATTTTGAAGTAGTGGTTCCAGTGAGCTATGGCTGTACCGCATTCAGGGGTGAACCAGGGCTGACTGTTTAGTTTTTGCTGGAATTTTTTTGGGGGGGTATAAAACACTCCATTCCAGAAAGGACCCATTCAGAGATCATCTGCGATGAAGAAGTCTCTGCAATAACTATCTTCCTCATCAGTTTTGTTAGAATGGACTAACTACTCTGTGGTGAACATTGAAGTCACTGAATATGTGAAAGTTGATCAAGGGATAGTCAATCCTCTCTAATATTTGATCAAAGATTACCTCCGCTTCATCCTGAGGACAATACAGGGCAAAGACGAATGTGGTACTATGGATAAGTGTGGAAACACATATACGGGAGATCAAGGTCCTTGTTTTATATGTCCCTTTGATGTAGGCACTAAGCACATGATTGTAGCAATTTAGGTTGTATTTTGTTATAATTGGTGAGTATCCCAGGAGTTTGAGCTCCTGTAATGGGATCAAAACGTTGATACCCATTTCAGACAGGAACAGGGGGTTAGGTTGAGACTGAAGTAGATGGAGTTCCACTTCTGGAAAGTTGCAATGCAGACATTACATTGGTGTAAGAGATGATAAACCTTTTTTTTTTTTTTTTTTTGAGGTTGGGTTTGGTAGTTTTGTTTATTTTCAATTTGCTTTCATGTTTGTTTTGGTTGGTTTGGTGGATGATTCTTAGGCAGTGAAAACAGACACCCATTGGAAATGCAGGCTTAAATAATCTGTGTTGACTTGCCTAGAGATACTGCCATAACAGTACCCATCTTTATGGCATCAAGAGGCCCACCAGAGGCTACTGCATGGTCCAGAAACCATTCACAAAATAGCAGTACAATAGAACCAATATTATACATCTACTGATAGGATAACCTCCTTCAAAGTCACTTGAAGTTTTGGATCCCTGACTATCAGGCACATAACGGAAAAACATAAAAAAACGTCTACCTCCAACATCCTTAATGAGGGAGCAAAAATTCTCATCCACCTAGAAGCCACGGCAACAGAACTCCACCTTGAGTCAGTAACATCATATCAGTCAGAGACCTAGGGTACCAAGGCAAGCTCACATATACAAGATTAAAAGGACCATTGGCTGAAAGTGTGTGTGGGGAGGGGGTGACGAAGATTGCTATAGGTGCATATGCATCCCCTACCCCCCATTTGAGATTGTATCAAGAGCATAGTCATTAGGCTGAGGACATTTGGAGAGAAGTTAATTATTTCATTTGGGAGAGAGAAAGCGAGAGAGAGAAGGTTTAGAATTAAAATGTAATTACTCTTGTCACAGACACAAGGCAGGAATTGGCAGTTGCTCAAAGAATTTAATAGAATCAGCTTAACAAGAGGCCAGGGGAAAGATTAAGGATGGGCATGATAGTTATAAAGTTTTAACTTAGTATAAGTCCCAAGATCCCCTCTTTTGGAAAGTGTACAATATTTGCTCATGGGCCTGTTTACCACACCAGAAAAACTTCCAATAAATTAATGTGCAGTTAAATAGTACAGATGCCCATAAGCATTATATATATATATATATATATATATATATATATATATATGCCTCAAAGCAAGGGTTAACACAGAAATTTAAAGAAAAATAAAAAAAAGGCTGACATGAGTCAGTTAAACAGAAAAAGATTGTTGAAAATATGCATTAAGACAGGCAAAGCTTTCTTTGCCTTCAGTTCATCTTTAGTGTTACAAGGAGTTTTGTTGCTCTCTTGTTCAACTGCGGCCAACACACAATAATTAAGGAGGTTGCACTTTGAGGAATTAGGTGGTCAGGAGTAAGGGGTGATGTGGTTGCAGAAATTGTCTGACAGCCATGACTGGTTTCTCCTGCTTGTGTGGCATGGTGCAGCGTCCTGTTGCCAGACATAGGGTCTTCCAGCAGCCACTCTCTTGACCAAGGGCAACACTACCTCCTCAAGGCATTTGATGTGGACCTCCGTGTTGAGTCTGAGGCCTTGTAGAAGATGCATGGAGGCATAATGTAACCATCATTAGTGATCACTCCAAACACCTTTGTAATCACAACTAGACTCATCCAACTCTTTCTGAATCCTCTGCATTGCACCCAGTTTTACACCTAAACACTCTGAAATATTTGTATTGGAGCTTCCAGTATGACTGCCAAGCAGTAAAGCATTTTCAAATTTCTGACAGTGAATTGTGTCATGGTTCTCTTTTTCTCACGGATGATATTCATCTGTCCCTATTATACTGTGTAGTCTATGAAATCAAAGATAGACAACATGCATGCCTAAAATTAAGAATATAAAATGGCAACAATTTACCCATGTATGTATGTATGTATGTATGTATGTATGTGTATATATATATATATATATATATATATATATATATATATAGTTTTAGCCGCTGTCTGTTTGTTATCAAACTGCTCATAGGGTTTTGGAGATAGATCCCCATACGCATATATATTCTGAAACTACATTACCCAGGGTACATAGGTAACCCCATACTCGACCAAAACTGGAAAACTGTGGGAATGTTGAAATAACTAAATTAATCAAATTTTCCTTGTCTGTCATATTATTTAACAAATCATACACACAGACATATATATATATAGATAGATGTAAATAAGTATATAGATAGATAGATAGATAGATGTAAGTAAGTGAATAAATATATATATATATATATATATATATATATGTAAATAAATATATAGATAGATGTAAATAAGTATATATATATATTATAATAATAATAATAATAGATGTAAATAAGTGTGTGCATATGTAATATATATATATATATATATATATATAAAAAGAAAGAACAGCAAGATATATAATCCGGTGTTTGCATATAAATGTATCTTTATACACATAGGCATATTTAGTTGTGTTTTTTATCTGTTTAATTCTCATTTAGGTGATTCCATTTCTTTTTTTTTTTTTTTTACCCGTTAATTTCTCATTTTTGGAAAACACTATGACAATGTCCCTTGCATTTAATTCCTATTCATTTAGACCATCAGAGTATGAAAAGATAACAGGCATTCATTCATCCATTCATTGTATTGTATTAAAAATGGCATCAAACCTGTTCCACAACTAAAGCATCCATTAGATGAAAAAGAAAAAAAATGACACTCTGTTAAGTCTTCTTTCTTGTGGACAATGCTTATAACTAATTGTGAGAGGACATGAAGTGCATTTGCCCAGTTGTAAGAGTTCACCTTTCCATCTCACCTTCTTTACTCTCCTGTCTTTCTTTCCTTTGCTCCTTCCTTTTTTTTCTTTTTAGTAAGACTTTTCCTTTTGTTAAGGTTAGATCAAGGTAACATGGTTGACATCAAAGCACTATGCCTAACTTTAGTTTTCCTGTGTTTTCTAAGCACCAATCAAAATGAAGAAGCACTGGTGTCATTGAAAGCTTTATAAAACATTGCTATTGATATTCAGTTGATGACCAGTGCAACTGTGAAACAAAAATAATTAAAGCAACTTTGGTCTTTTCATTGGCTTATGTTGTTGAAGTTGAGCTGCAAAATAAAACTTCTCTAGCTAGATTAACAGTAATTTTTAGCATTCATAAAGAGTAGAAGTTAAAATCTCAAGACTTCCATCACAAACAGGACAAGAAATTTACATCTCAACTTAAAAATATTCACTTGTCTTCTATGTGCTGTGTCTCTTCAGGATGTTGGCAATCATGGCTCTCCAAAATTCCTTGTCCCTTGCAGTTCTTAATAAATTTTGTCATGTTGCTATTTCTCCTAAATCCTGATCCATCATCCATTCGCTCAAGCTTGGAAGGCAGATCATGCATTGCTTTCCTCTGTCCCTCTTACCTTCAATCTCTACTGTGAGTATAAAATTTTCTAAACCCTCTTTCCTCAGAAATTTCAACTGGCTCTTTCTAATGTTAAGTATAAATTTCTTTTTTGTTTCCATTGTCTCTCGAACTTTACTCACATATTCAGTTCATGGTATTCTCAGTATCCTTCTGTAGATCCAGATTTCTGTTTCTTCAAGTTCTTTCATCTCAAAATCTCTGTTTTAAATCAGTTTTCTTTTACCTTTATCATTCTGTATGTGACTTTATTTGCAGTACAAAAAATTCATCCTGCTGCTGAAAGTGACTTTGATCTCTGAATTTGTTTGAATTTCATAGTTGTGTTGTCAGATCCTGCTATGGCAACAGAAAACACCTTTGAGTGAAATTAACAATATAGTTACTGCAATTGAGAAGCCTTGAAAAAGAATGCAGTGGAAAGGGAAGTAATATTAATAACGTAGTGTGCTAAAGGTTAATACTAGAAATATGTGTTCACTGATTTGAAATTGAGAATTACTTAAACTGAATGGTCAGCTCATAAAAAACAAGAAAAAGTTTTTGGATGAATAATTTTGTATATTAGACTTCATTCGACCTTCCTCAATTCATGATGTTTGTCAGAGTCAATGAAGTATTGATTTTTCATCATTTTGGAAGAGGGGTTCTCTTCATATCTATACAATGTCAAACTGAACCCTCAATTTTTAAAGAATAATCTATGTTTGTTTTTACAAATGTCAAGTTTGAAACTGTGCATTTCAATCACATAAGAAGAGACTCTCTTCTTACTCCAGTGGTAAACAGATAGTCTTTCTCAGATATGTCAGATGAGTGTGTAAGGTCCATGTTTTGAATGAGGAGCTCCAGGTTGCACATATGAAGGAGTTAGATAAAATGAGATGTTAAATATTAGAGATTAAGTTTTGTGTTATTAATTGACAATGAAGATATATCATTACATAAGAATCTTGTGTAAACAGAGTTTGAGGCTTCTGAATTTATCTGCAGTATTCAATTATTTGTGCTCATAAAATAACTTAATTTATTGATTTTGATTTAAATATTCATTTTTAAATATTTCCCCTCAAAGCATAAATATTTGATTTAGTCATCAAGAATATTGTGAAGAGAGCGTAATTAGGAATTTTTAAAACTCTTTTTTAATTTTCTCTTATTTAAAGGTTATTTGCAAAATGGTATAAACATTTATTATACAAAACAAAATATATATAAACAAAATAGATGAATCTGCAATGTTATTGGTCCTGACCTGGCATCTCAATTTCAGTCACTTTCCCACCGCCATAATGTAACTTCCTGTGCCTTTCCTACAAATATTTTCATGGTAATTGTTCTGATGAACTTTCCTCTGCAGTATGCTCATTGACCCCCTTTTATTTTTGTCCCCACTCTCTTTAGTTTAATTCCCCCTCTCCTCGACAGGTAACCAGAAATGTCAGTTCTCTGCTGGTGAATGAGGGACACCTTACCTCTTTTTGAGTATGTTTTTTGTATTTGATTTTGTGCTGGAATGAGTGTCTGTTTCAGTGAGTGCTTGGTTGAATGATTGTCTCACATTAATTTTGTCCCATTAACTGATGTTTCTGCCACAATTAAGGATTTTAGGGAGTTTTATTACTCACACCATTTTGTTTAGTTTCTTGTAAAAAGTGTAACCTTTATAAATATTCATTCAGGTTTCATTTTTAAAAGTTATTTTATTCAATCTCTGCCAGAGAGCACATTTTCTTTGAGTGTTTTCATATATAGTAATCCCTCAATTAATGCGTTTTCGATTAGTGTGATAAAATTTTTATATAGCAAAATTTGATTAGTGCATGCATAATATTTGATTAGTGAGGTAAAACATTCTTCAGTTTATCTATAGTAATTGAAAATTGATTTTTTTAATAGTTACCAATGTACACATTAGCCACACTAATTGAGGGATTCCTATATATGTATATTAAGGCAGCAGATCTTCATTCAAAAATGTTTCATTGAATAATATAGACATATTGTGTCTATTCATTTTTATAATAATCCTTTCTAGTTGTCTAATCAGTTACTTAATGTTAAGATGAAATTCATCAAAGAAGGCACCATAATTTTTTTTTTTTTTGACTCCTGAAGATGATCTTAGAAAAGATCAAAAGTACTTGGGTTAGAAAAAACTACAGCGCCTTTCTTGATGAATTTCATCTTAACGTGAAAAAACTGATTAGACAACTGGAAAAGATCAGTATAAAAATAAGTTGACCTAATATGTCTGTATTATTCAATGAACACACACACACACACACACACACACACATATATATATATATATATATATATATATATATATATATATATATATACACACACACACACAAGTATATGATTGGTGTATACAAAATAAATTCTTAAAAGAGTGCTCAATTCTTTAGAAGAGCAGATATAATTATTTATTTAAAATCATAACATAAATATGTTATAAAATCTGATTTTTTTTTTTTACATTCAGCATCATCACTTGATAAGACACCAGGGGTGTTGAAACAAGATGGCTATTTTTGTAGTGATTTTATAACATATTTATGTTATAATTTTTAAATAAATAATTATCTAATATATATATATATATATATATATATATATACCTGGGTTATAGAACGATCAGCATAATTGTTCAAAAGATCTTTTATGTGCTAATCAAATACTCAGTATAATTTAAATTATAGAAAATATTATAAGTAAATTGTAGAATAAACAATTAGAGATAAAAATGAAAAAACAGTCAAACTTCACTTTTATCAGCTCATTTCTCATCCTAGCAATTTTCATTTAAACATAAGACTCTTAGGATATAAGTACCCACCTCTAATTTACATTTAGTATTGTGGAATTATACTATGTAAAATTACTGGTACTCTGTAGCATCTGGTGAGACCATACTCTACCAGATACCTTAACTTCACATATAAAACCAAGCTATATCTAGTTATTTTTGTATGGTAAAAAAATATGCGGGTCTTATATTGCTATTTAATACATATTTTTTTTTTATTTAACAAGAACAGAGATAGAACAGGTAGGATGTAACACAAACATTCCTGATAGAATCAAAAATGTTTTTGCTATCTTTTATGTGCTGTGTCCCTTAAAGACATAGACGATCATGGCCTTCCACGTCTTCCTGTCCCTTGTAGCTCTTAATAAGTTTTGTCTTTTTGTTATTTCTCCCAAAACTTGTTCCACAATTCATTTGCTCAAGCTTATCAAGTA
The DNA here is from genome assembly GCA_903632075.3 of Acanthosepion pharaonis. Classification (NCBI taxonomy): domain Eukaryota; kingdom Metazoa; phylum Mollusca; class Cephalopoda; order Sepiida; family Sepiidae; genus Acanthosepion; species Acanthosepion pharaonis. Next base: position 355,173 of record CAHIKZ030001582.1, read on the forward strand.
TGTTACATGCTGCTTTCCTCTGTCCTTTTGTCCTGTGAGTATCATTTTTCCAAGCCCTCCTTCCTCATTACATGCTCCAGAAATTTCAACTACCTCTTCCTGATGTTAAGTATATGTTTCCTTTTTGTTTCCATTCTCTCCAAAACCTTGTCGTTTCTCACATGTTCAGCGCATGGTATCCTCAGCATCTTTCTGTAGAACCACATTTTTGTTGCTTCAAGTCTCTTTTTCATCTTTAAGGAGATTGTCCAGTATTTGCTGCCATACAGGAGGACAAATATCATGTAACAGTTCAGCACTCTTTTCTTTGTTTCTAACAAAATTTTTCTTTCTTTTAATACTTTGCTTAGCTTTAGGAACATGTCTTTGGCCAATATGTCTTCAGATCTCAGTGTTGTACTTTCCGTCCTCTGTTAGAACACTTCCCAGATATTTAAATCTCTCTACCTGCTTGACTTTAGTATCCCCAACCTACAATTTGCATTTTGGGCTCACCCTTTATTTTTATCAAAAAAGTAAAAAGGAGAACAATATATGAATGTTTAGTTAACTTGAATGAAACTCACTGTATTTTGCTGCCTTTTGTACCTTAAATTTAACAAAGCTACAGTTCAAAGCTCAACCTTAAGGAGAAAGCAGAAAGACTTAATAATTGTATTAATTGCTTCTATCCAATGTGTTGATAATCTGACAGTAGATTTCTCTCATATTAAAATTGTCTGTCTAACCTGAACAATGTAATTTTGAACTTTTTGTTGGGAAAACACGATTATGATCCTATGACTGAAGGTTAGGGGGGAAACGTTGCCCATAGTACTGTAGTAGATAATCATATAAACTATAGTAATTATATATCAATTAGTACTTTGCTGCCAAGTTGAAATAATTTATTATATACAGCCAAAAGTAGATAAGATGCATCATTTAATGCTTATGACTAATAAAAATGTTATAAAAATTAGAATAATTCATTAATCTTTATATTTTTATTAGTCATTAGCATATAAATGATCTGATTCACCTTATCTAATTTAGTGTGGTTAATTCATTCTATAACCTGAGTCTGGAACACCTAAAAATTAAAATCTGTGGCATAGAGTTGGAACAACTCACCACAAAAATGGGAACTGTCGAAAGTATTGAAGAAAAACTGGGTGCGGGGAGAGGAAAAGCTAAAGAGCAAGTGTAAAGTGAAAAAAAAAAAATGGATAAATGATCACTACATATGTACACAAATCCACACAGATAGGTGCATGCACATGAACACACATCCGTAGAGATGGGTTCATGGCTGCATGTGCCCAGATGCACACAAAAGATACAGAAAAACTTACACCAATGTTAAATGCATAAAAAAGAAAAAATATAAGCAGTAAATTGCTGATGCCCACTGAAAAGTGGACAGACAGGTCTGCCTATGAAATAGTCAAGATGCTGATGGTAACATCAATCAGCTAAGTGACAAACTTTTACTCATATTAATCATATATATATATATATATATATATATATATATATATATATATATATATATATATATATATATATATATATGTGTGTGTAAGGAGACAAGTAAATTATGAAAAGAAGTACATGTACAAGCATGCATAGGCACGAATACCAGTAAATAAGTGCATAAATTATTTTTTTTACTTAATATAAAAAATAAAAAAAACAAGAAAATGGATAAATGTTAGCTGATATCTCCTGATGAGTGGATCAAACAATTACACAAAACTCCAGAGTAGAGGTGATAAATATAGCATCATTCAGCTAAGTGACAAATTTTAGATTTGTATTAATCCTATATATATTAGAGAAATCTTAAAGAAAATGTGCTCTCCAGCAGGAACTGAACTGTGTTCTACTTAGTAAGAAAAACCAGTTTGATCTGGTGTACTTCACCACACAACTACAAAGAGCATCACAGTTCTATTTTCCCTTTTAAGGAAAGCACACTTCCTCACCAAGATATTTTTCTTGAAAGATCATATCTGCCCAGATTTATACCCAACACATAAACAAAGTAATTTCTAAAAAAAATGTTTTATTTTGTAGTACAGTGGGTTAATTAAAAAAAATGTGGGAAAAGAATTCCCTTCGCTTAAAAAATGGGACAAAATTATACAGATGAAACTGCTTATTGGGAACACTTTAGGACATTGTCTTTTAGACTGTAATTGAATGGAGATGTGTGGGTTGTATAAAGCAGGGGTCAACAACCTTTTGCTACCTATGTGCTGACTTAGGGTTTTAAAATCATTCAATATGCCAACAGCATACATATTTTTATACAAGATCAATACACCTGGTCTATAATATATTTTATATAGTAATATATAGTATATATACTTTAGTATTTATTAAAATTGAAACAGCTCAATATCTTCTTTGCCTTGTAGTAGTTATTGGTTTGGATTTTGTGATGTCATTTGTGGCTTCCTGCCATTGGAAATTCCTTGGCGTGCCACAAGTTGCTGACTCCTGGTATAAAGGATATCAGTGTAAAAATTAGAATCAGCAAGCTGAGTTCAAATTCCTAGCTAGTCTGTTGCATTCACTTTTGCCCAAATGCCATTGAGAAAGACATAAATACATCTCTTCATGACCTCAGCTATGAGTAAAATAGCATGGTAAACTGGAATCTCTATTTTGGTTGGTAAATAGTCTAAAACTCTGAATTCCAAACTGTGAAGAACACAATAGAAAACCATTCCACTGTCTCATAATCACCTGTGTCTTTAATGAACATGGCATTTATAAAAACCAAACAAATTGAACAGGGAACTAATTTTCACACTTGATTTATTTATTGTATTTTTTATTAAAAAAAATCTAACTTTACTAATTTTAGACAGTTTATAAATATATTTAAAATTTAAAGGTACTCCTCAGATATTAGAAAGTGCAAGCCTTTTATGAATTGCATGAAAATTAATTCAATGTCCTGTTCAGAATAAAAATTTGTTTCAACAGCTATGAGCTAATCAAAGGAGACAACCATCTTCTATAAAATATTAAAATTAAAAATTATGTCTAATAATTTACATGTATTCAAAGACAAAAAAATACTGTTTAACATGACAAAAATGAAAATAGATGTTCATTATTTGTACATGAATTTATAGCTTAATAAGTAGTGGTTTAATTATTTTTTCCTAATTACTTTAAAATTATTGACAGAAAATTTTTTATTTAAAAAAAAAAAAACAATATTTGGCAATCTTTAACATTTGTGCTAGCAAAAAAACAGTGTCTTAAAAGGGTGATTTTTTTTCTCTGATACTAGTATTTTAATTACTTTCACTCCTCGGCAATGTTTATTGTTTTAAAAAGTGGTGATTAGAATTTTAATAAAACTTAAACATATGAAAGGGAATTTATACATTTTTTTTTTTTTTGTCCTTGAGAATTTACAACAAAATAATAAACACTATTTATTTATTAGATTGTTTATTGTAATGATTGGCAAAACAAGGTCTAATTGCCAATTTATTCAAACTTTATAAAATGGTAAATCATCAGGATTTCTTTATAGTTGATTCACATATTTTAATAATTTAGCAAATGTTTATAAATTTATGAATAAAAAAATTGTTTCCATATTTATTTCTTTATAAACTGGTAATTGATAAATATTACATTACATTTCTTTTAATTGTATTAGTTTTTAGAATGTTGTAAATATAAAATTATTCTTGTAAATAATCTGAAAAATATTGTTTAATATTTTTGCTGTAAATTCTCAAGAACAAACAAAAATATATAAATTCACTTTCATCATATGTTTAGGTTTTATTACAATTCTAATCATCGCTTTTTAAAATAATAAACGTTTGTTATGAAATATTTTAAAAGGATATAGTGAATTACAGATGGAGAATTTAAAATATTGTTATCATAGTTGCTGATTGTTTTTAATTAAAAATTTGATGCATGAAAATAAAATTTTACTTGCAGTTACTCAAATAGCAATGATGGTACTCCAAATGTTTCAAATAGTAATGAAGGTACTCTTCAGATGTTTCAAATAGTAGGGAAGGTACTCTTTAATTGTTTAAAATAGTAAGGTATGTATACCTCAAATGTTTCAAGTAGTACTCCTTCAAAATTTGCAATGAGTGATGAAGTTAGTCCTCAGGTTTTTTAAATTTGTTGATGGTACTTTCTAAGGATTTTATCTAGTTTTTGTATTTTTGGATTAGGATTACACATATTTCATGTATTTTCTTTTTTACAGTTTATATTACTGATTCCTATAAATGTTAATGAATATATGTGTTGGGGAGATATCTCTGTTTATTTACAAACAATGAAATTAATATCTACCAGCCTGGTTCATTGGGAGTTTTATTAAAGAAAATGCACCTCCCAACTAGAATTGAAACAGCATTCCATTTTTTTCTAGAACGCTTGCTTTTAGATAGGCATTCAAATTATAAGAAACCTAATACATAGTCAGATCAACTAACAGTAAAAATGAACAAGTTTAAACAAAAAACAAACATTTTTTCAACAAAGCAATGTTGTCTATAAATTCACTTGCCCACTTGGACAATGTTTCTATAATAATGATAATTCAGGCAATGCATATATTGATTGCTCAACCATTACATTATCATGCTGATTATCAAGCCGTTTATCTGTTAATAGTTCAATTAAATTGCATATCAACATGAACACAACGAATCTGAAAAACTCATTACCAATAACACAAAAATACTATATTATATAAAGTGTAAAAAGAAATGACTACAAATGCTCCAAGCATTAAGCATAAAAAAAACAAACAACCCAACATCAATAAAATTTAGGAACATAGTAAATATATTTCTTAAATAGCTATTAATAAAAAAACATGTTAACACCAACTGTCATATGAAAACTGCAAAGACACCGCAATTGAAAATGACATAACATAAAAAGTAAGACTCATTGATAATGGCTTATGGAAGTTGAAAGTTCTCAGATACTGGAAAAATTATATTTAAATCTGAACCAGAAACCAAGAATATGGTTCGAAATAGAGAAAAAAAAATCCCTAAAAATGCTCTTCTTGTTCTTTAACCAGACTTGTATAAATGAAAAATTATTATTCAAATACATCCAAACACACACACACACACACATGCATGCACGCACACAAACACACACATATATATATATATATATATATATATATATATACATACATACACACACACACACACACATGTATATACATGCACATATTCATAAACATACATATACATACATTTTTTATATATATATATATATATATATATATATATATATATATATATATATATATATGTGTGTGTGTATGTAAACAAATTTGTTTATTTAGCTATTTAATGTTTCTGTGTTTCATGGAATCACATCCACTCTTCAGGAGATCTGATGGTGAAAAGGTTATTATTGTTAAGGTACAATGATATAATCTTTTATGTCTATGTATGTATGTATGCATGTATGTAAGGTTAAATTTAAGCATACTCACATGGATTTTATTTTTCATTCAAATCCTATTTGTATCTTTTAAATGTAATTTAATGGATTTAAATCATTTGCTTTAAGAGAATAAAATTATTTGCTTAGCTTTTTTGGAAACTATTTAGATATTTTTTCTAATACAAACAGATATTGTTGATGCATGAAAGTGTTAATGTACTGAAATTCTCTATTCATCTCATCTTGTTTAAGGAAAAATAAAAGAATACGTGGTGGGGGAAATTAATGTTATCTACCATAAGCATTAGTGTGTGTGTGTGTGTGTGCGCGCTGATTTGAATTTTGGTGATGTTAGTTTGGTCCCGAACACACAGACACACCAGATAGAATGACAATTCAGCAGTTAACATATTTTACTGGAGGCAAGATAGCTTGAGTTTCTGGTATTAGATAGAGAGGCTCATTAAGTTAAGTCTGAAGTGTCCAAATAGAAGAAATACAAGTGAATAATAAAACCAATGAAAAGGTATAAATTCTCTGCCTACTATAAGTGTAATGTCTGAATAATGTCTAAAACAAACTGGTCTTTGCGTTTTTATATTTATTGGGCTTAGTTTGGCATAAGGCCAAATACAAGCTGGAAGATTATGCATATTCCAGTTAGGGAAGAGGTTGTTAGCCTTGAAAATCATCATTCAAAATTTTGGTCTTGACTGGCAATCTGTGGCACTGGTGGGAAATATGTCACTATCTTAGCTATAAGGCAAGCTTTGCTTTGTCTGGCACAAAATTTAGTAGTAGGGTACTAAGTCAGAATCGAACTTACTACATTGGAAAGATGAGGTTGCAGAATGCCAAGCATACCTTTTTCTGCATTTATTTCATTGTCTTGGCTTGGCTGTGGTTTAATTTTATGAGTCTACACCCAGCCTGTTGCCAGTGTGTTTTGAGTCCAGGGGCTGTAAATAAGAATTTGCACACTAAAATTATTTTCAAAGAGTGGTGGGGAATTATTTCCTCTGGAAAGGTCCAGTCCCTCAAGGAGAACTCTTATCTTGACGATGGGCCTAATTTAGATCTTAAAGTTCATTCTTTGAGTTTTTTCTTTATAATTCTATTATATATACCGTATATACTTGTGTATAAGCTGACTTCATGTATAGTGCAACTCCTGAAATTTTTGCATTGATTTTAGCCCCTCCAGAAAAAAATTTAAAAAATTGTATAGTAAAATCCGGTCACTATAAAAAATGCATGGTTTTTAACCTCTTCAAAAAAATTACCTGTGTATAGTGTGACCACCTATTTTTTGCACAAAATACTGACCATAAACACTCACACTATTCTTAAGTATATACAATAATATATAATTATTTATTCAAAAAATTATAACATAAATATGTTATAAAATCACTACAAAAATAGCCATTTTGTTTCACATTTTGTAGTGATTTTATATTTGTGTTATAATTTTTAAATAAATAATTATATCTGCTCTACTCTGTATTGAGCACTCTTTTAAGAATAGTAATTGTTGGTTATTGGAATTCATTCTGTATACACCAATTATATATTACAAGAATACAAAAAAATATATATATATATATATATATATATATATATATATATATAAACATATATTGTTAAATATAACAGACAACAAATGTCTATTATGTCTGATCATGAACCATTCTAAGCTTTGTAAACAACATCTGGATATTTTTTGATTATGCTGTTCTTTGATCTAAGCTTTTGGCTGCATATAACCGCATCTGCATTTGCTATTCTGCAACTGTTATTATTGCATACCAAACTTCTATTTAAACCTAACAGGATGTCATCTTTAATGGTGAATGCCTCTGTTGTAATGCCCATATAACCACTCTGATGATGGCTCATGTGAACAGCATAATAAAAAAATATCCATATACATGCTGCTTAGAATGGTTCATAATCAAACATAGACATTTGTTGTCTGTTATATTTAACAATATATGTTTGAATAATGCTCTGCTGCCCCAATACACTAAAGAGGAAAAACAGTTCTTACTCAATGTGTTTCATATTCTGATTGACTTTCTCAAGGCAATGTCGGCTAAGAATAGTTTTTCCTTATGTCTTTTTATTCATTTTGCTCCTTTAGAGTTACACTCTATCTGAAAATAATTTACACACACACACACACACACACATATATATAGTGATTTTTCCAAGCGTAGCTTAGATGTGGCACAAGGCCGAAATTAGGGGGCACCCAGTGAGAATCGAACTCACTACTCAGTTGTAATTGTTCTAGAGAGCCAAGCTTGCTAACCATTACACCGCCTCGAGGTGCCCCTCCACACACACACACATACATACATATATATATATATATACACACACACACACACACACACACACACACATATTTGTGAAAATATATAGAAAATAAGAAAGAACTGGTTAGGTAGATCCAAAGTTCCTTTGTATTTTAGTTATTATTTTTTAAAAATAGTGCTCAATACAAATGTAGAGCATAAAGATAATTATTTATTTAAAAATTTGGAATCATATTTTTAAATAAATTATATATATATATATATATATACACACACACACACACACACACACACACACACATATATATATATATATATATATATATATATATATAAAATTTGGAATCTTATTTTTAAATAAATAATTATATATATATATATATATACACACACGCACTGAGGGTGCGCTGGATAAATTGTCGTCTAAATTACACAAACATGAAAATAATAACTACATCTTATTTTAACAGATATATTTACCAAAATTTCACAAAAATATCTTGGAATACTAAAGAATAAATTCATCAAGTTTTATCATCAAAATCTTTTTTATTATTAGTTTCATGTCAATTCATATGATGGGGATATAGAGTATCTCATTTTAGAGTCTTTTTTTTTCCATCAGTTTTGTAAGTAGGTATTCCACTATATTATTAGAATTAAATGAAATTGGATAGATAAAAAAAAAGCAAAAACAAATTCTAAAATTCTCAGCACCCCTTTGTTGCACGCATATCTAATCGTACCAACATAAATTTAGTCTGATGAAGTCCTGTAGGATGAAATGTGTCACAAGTAAACCTTTCTACTTCGTCATACAATTTCCTCATATCCTTATGTAAATATCAATAAAGAAAAGAGATTTCCATAAAACAGCATGATTTTAGAAAAATATTTCATATATTCTGTGAAGGTGAATTGGTTGTCACTTGTAATAAAATAGTTTAAACCTTTTTAACCCTATAATTAATTTTAACTTTTAATCATATAAATCTAAGACAAAACAATCCTTCATTAGACCCAGTAGATTGGTGATAAAAAATTCTCACAGGTCTTTACCATACAACAAAAACCATTACTTACATTATTTACATTGTCCTCATCTTTGTTGTTGTTATCAGAACATTTTGGCTGTTGTGCCCTCTTTGCCTTCATCAGTTATATGTCGAACCAGGTAACCTACAGGGAATTTGAAACTGAACCTTTTATTTAATCTATGGGAGTAGATTGTTCTTTTCTACTGCCCATGTCTAGGGATATATTGCATAGTTCTTATTTCTTACTGCTCTGTTGTTGCTTGTCCTATTTTCATTGAGTCCAAGTACATACTGCTCAACCCAGGGATTGAACTCGCAGTCACTGTCACCAAATTCATGTACCAATACTTTAATCCACTAGGCTAACATTTAGATGAACTTGAGAAGTCTAATTTCCTGAAAAAATGATTTAAGAAAAAGATTTTATAGATTTCAACCAACAAGTATGGTGATTATTTAGTCAATGAATGTTCCCTGTATGGAAAGAGCTAATTTTACCATTACAATTGCCATTAACAACTATCAATAATTTAATGTATATTAACTTTAACTTAAATAGATAGTGTTGAAATATTAACTTAAGGAGTGTTCAATATTACTGTTGTAAATTCTTGAGAACAAAAAATTTGTATGAATTCACTTTTGTCATAATTTTAGGATTAATATTTCAATTCTAATCATCGCTTTTTATAACAAACATTGCCGAAGAATTTTTTGGTGTACAGATAAATATTATTTTACAAAATTCATTTGATTTAATTGTCTGCAATTTCCTTCTTTTCAGTTGGTTAGCTTAAATATTTTCACTGGTATTGAACAATGTGTCTTATTGGCTTCATTAATATTCACTAACCTCTCTGCAATCAGCTGAAGATGCTTCGACAACATTTCTACTCCTTGCTGATCTGTGCGTGTGTGCACACATAGGACGATGTCTGTGTGTGCGCTTTTTCTGAAATTTACTCGCAAAAGCGAATATTTGTGCTCAAACACACAGACACACAGTATAATTGTCAGTGAGAATTCACTGTAGGTATTTTTGAAGTGTGGGCATAGTGGATTTTACAAGTAGCAGCAGTTGTCAGAGTACTATGAAATTCAGTGTTTCAAATGTCTCACCTTCAGCTTAAAGTTATTTAAAAATGTATATTTACTTAATGATGGCACCCACCAATTCAGATATAAATTCTTTATAAATGTATTTATTTATTTAAAAAATATATATACACACACACATATATATATATATATATATATATATATATATATATATATATATATATATATATATATATATATATAATTATTATTTATAAAAAAATTATAACATAAGTATGTTATAAAATCACTACAAAAATAGCCATTTTGTTTCAACACACTCTGTGTCTTATCAAGTGATGATGTTGAAGATAAAATAAATCTATCTATCTATCTATATATATATATATATATATATATATATAAATTGTCAAAATGTGTGTGTGTGTGATTGGATGTTGTTTATGCATTTCAACAGTTTTCATCCGATTTTGATGAATTTTTTTGTTTGATAGATAATTCTTCATAGCCAGTTTTGAGTCCAAACTGTTGGTGACAATGGCTCTCCACTACTTCCTACTATCAGCAACGTTTTACTATTTACTATCTGTTCTTGGATATATATCTTTCATAAAAACTTTAATAAAAATAGTTTAAATTATTACAATTATATTATTTATTATTATAGAGTTCCATTTTCAGGGCCACCACCTCTTTGAATTGTTACCCCCCCATTTGGGGATGTGCCTCAGTTGCACCCAATTGTTGTTACTAATATTGATTTTTGGGTGGGCTGACTTTAAAGTTGAACTGCTCCAAATGAACGGCAGAAATTACCAGTAATGAAATACCGGTCAAAAAGACAGGTTATACTGCTAGTGTGTGTATATATATATATATATATATATATATATATATATATATATATATATATATATATATATATACATACACTGCAGTACTTTATGCATGTTTCATTAAATTTGACATGCAAGGAACATCTTATGAGTTTTTATTTTATTTTCCTTGTGTCCTTACAAGTTGTTCTTTTTGAAGACTGAGTGGGTGTGAAATTGCCCATCATATTGGTTTTTCTGTGCACTTTATCAGCTTTACTCACATACACAATCATTTGTCTTGGTCTTGACTTCAACGTCCACTTTTTATATTTACATACATTCAGTCCCTGATATTGAGCACTTCTAATCATAAATATAGCTTTACCTTAAAAGTAAAACTATATTTTATCATATATAATTCTTTCTGACTAGATTTTGTGGAAATCTCACTTGTTCAGATTCCTCAAAGTAAATATGGTAATACTGAATAACCCATATAAGTTCATTCCCCTATTTTAAATATAATTAAAACTATTCATTTTTAACATTGCCTGTGATAAATGATTTTACAAATAATTAGAGGAAACATTTTTTGGCTATTTTCTACACAACTAATTAGCATTTAAAATGAAATAATTATTAGCTAAAAATGTTAATAACAATGTATTTTAGCACTTTCACGGTAAGTTAGCAATAAATGTTATAGCTTTTATTGGTACAAATCAAAATATGTAATAAATAATTTATAATTTCCTAAATGAAACAACTTTGTAATAAATTTCATAATAAATTTTCACAGGGAAAATTCAAATCTGAAGATAGTAGGAAGCTGCTCCCTAGAGTTAAATCTAAACAATACAATTAAATCAAAAAATTAAATTAAGTCTTAAAAAAGTATGCACGCAAAGCAAAAAAAAATAAAAAAAGGAAAAGTAAAGAATTATTTTAAAATTTAATGCCTTGTCTTAAATCTTCCATTAGTTTTAAATAATTGAATTTGTTTCAAATTTTTGGGTCTTAGTTATTATGAATTAAGAAGTTTACATATCAGAAATGGTATCTACCAAAATGGTGATAATCACTGAACAATTTACTATAAAAAAAATTTGATAAGAACTGCGAACAATTCTTGAATGATCTCAGACTGGGAGCTTTTATCTGACCTCTATTAATATCTTGCACCGTGTCTTCAGCAATCACTGCCTCAGCATAAGAACCAAAATCATGTTCTTTCAGTGCATGGTCCTCTCTACCTTTCTGTATGCTTGCAAGACATAGACCTTGTATTGTCCGGACATCAACAACTGGAGTGGTTCTAGCAAACAAAGCTCCGAGGAATCCTTCACATCAGTTGGAAGGGCCACATCACCAACAATGAGGCCCTCTCTTGGATGTCACTCCCCTGCACTGAGGCCACCATCCTTCAACATCACCTCCACTGGACTGGTCACATGTCCAGAATGCATCCCACTCGACTCCCATGTATCATCCTGTTTGGACAGCTCACCAGCAGCAAGAGGCTACATGGCGGCCCAAAATGACACTTCACAAAACAATTGAAGGCATCCCTGACATAGGCTAACTGAGAGTCCTCGGAAACCATTGCTGCAAAGTGGCCTCCATGGCATAGGACAATCTGGGGCAGGGAATAAACCTTTTGAGTCCAACTGTCAACAGGAAGAGGATCTTTAACATGCTGACTCACCCAGCCACGTCCACCACCCACACACCTCTGTGACTCCTGCTCAACTCTTTAGGAGTAGGCTGAGCCTTCACAGCCATCTCTGCCACTGCCACCAAGGGGAGAAAGTGAATAGGGAGGGATGATGATGATCCCGATGTGAGAGAGTGCTGATAAAAAAAAAAATTAGTGCCTACAATGTCATTCATATCTGGTAATTGGTTCTTGCCAAAATAAATACACTTTATCTACACTATTTACATTGTTTGGAAGATTGTCTTTATTATCTTGGAATTTCGAACTGAACTTTCTATTTATGGCCGATTGGATAAAAGTGTTGGTTGAAGTAATGCAGTGACTTGACCCAAAGAGTTGTGAGTTCAATACCTGGCCATAGCAGAGGTGAACAATAACTTGGAGAGTTGAGTTAGTAAAGGGAATTAACTGAAACCTAGATATCCAGAAAAGGCATGTCATGTGGAACTAGACTAATCTACGTCGGTGGACTAAATTCAAAATTCCAACATATCTTACCTGAAGAGGGCCAGAGCATACAATGACTGAAATGCTATGAATATGGTATTTAAAAAAGAGGAGGACAGTCCGTACAATGTAAATTGTATAAATATTTACAATACTTCATCTCAGAAATATAGACAGAAATACACTTTATTTTGAAATTTCCTCCAAACCTGTTCAGTCCATAACCTATTAGATTGTTGAAGTTTCATGCTGATTATTTCTGCTTCATGGCATTTCTTAAGGCAATGGGAATTATTTGGCAGTGCTCATTTCCTCCCCGGGTAATATGCAACAGGTTATACTTGGTTACATATAGTAATGGCATTGAAGGTGCTTGCAATAGTTTATGCAAACCATTTGCTAAAATAACACAAGTCTGCAGAACCAGTTCTTAAATTCCTATTTTTATATATCCATTAGTGAAAACTATTTCTTTGTTTTTTTTTTTTTGTTGCTTAATACCATGTCCCTTCAGGATATTTCTTTATTGCTTTATTGTCTATGAATTGTGAAGTATTCCTAAGAAAAATGGTGGCATGGTTATCTGTTGATTTCTCCACGGTTTGGAATGTGTTGTCATCTGGCTACCACCCAAGGCTAGAGAACCTCGTCTATCCTTCTATTTAACCTATAACTGTTAGAGTGGGGAGAAAAGATTGTTGACACACCAAAGATTTCTTTTTGTCTTTATTATTTATAAATCACATGCGTTATTTGAAAAGATATTAAAGTGGTTTCACGTTACCTTTTCCACCATATGGAAATCTGTTTTTTTCTCTTAGACTGGTTGTCAACCAAGGAAAGGAATTTTTATCTACTCTGCTATTTAACCCATAGCTGGGGGAGAAGAGATGGATTCATTGCTTCTCCATGGGTGTTAGTGTGAAAGTAAATACGACAGATGGGCCTGGAATTTGAACACTGCTTGCTGATTTCATTTTCTGTTCTTATCACCAGCATATCCTAACAAAGTTTCTTCTTTTATGTACTATGTCCCTTCAGAATGTGGGCGATCATTGCTCTCCACAACTTCCTATCCTTTGTAGCTCTTAGTAATTTTTGTCTTTTCATCATACATTCTCACTCCTTGTTCTATTATCCATTTACACAAGCTTGTTATGAAGATTACTTGCTTTTTTCTTTCTGGCTCTCCTGCCTTCAGAAAATAACCAGATCATAGTTTCTGTTTTGGAATGGTTTATCTTGAGTCCTACTTCTTGGCTCACTGATTTTCATTCTTGTCTCAACTACGAATACTTGCGCCGTCAGCATAGATACCTTGTCATTTGTACACTGGGTTTCGTAGTCCTGGGTATGACGATAAACTACATCCGGCAGCAAGGCCTCTGATTGGGAGATTGGAGGTTTTGAGGAGCATGGAACCACCTCTTTATTGCTGTTGTTCCCAGGTCCACCTTGACCCGGGGTGGTAGCACCTGTTAGGGTCCCAGCTATGGGCAAATAGTGAAACCCTCAGAGAAAATCAAGACACTATGAAAGTATTATTGTAAAATTACCAGCAATACATTTTTATTAAAAAAAAATTACCACCAATACCTATTTATAGTAAAAGTACCAACAGTATATCAACCCAAGATCTCTTAAAGGAACCACACTGTATTCTAAAATATAACTTCAGCAAAACTACTTACAGTAATTATATTCACCCAAACATGTCTAAGCACAAAAGGTGAGTATCAACTACCATGTATTTAATTGTGAAAGTAGAGTAACATTTTTAGTACTTCCAAGCTCCCAAGAAAATTAAATTTTAGCATTAAATGACCCATAAGGAGTTGATATGTTGTTAGACAGATCAAATCATACACTGCCTTTGGGAGAGAAAACAAAAACCCTGTTTTCTAAAATAGTTTCATTTAGGATTTGATATAGAATGCTTAAGTGATCTGTGCCTGTCACGCCACCTCTGTGCTTGTACATGTGCAGATTATAGTCTACGAAAAGAAACAGATTGGAGCTCTCATTTCTTTCTTGTACTCCTGATGAGGTTTAAAATGATTCACTTTTCAAGTCTTCACCAGACATATTTGACTATATGCTTCCTCTACTTGTTCTAGAGGTCATATACTGCTTTACAGAAGAGTTTACTTGTTCAAACATCTTTGTATGATAATGATTCTTCCAAGTGTAAGGTAGATAAGTTAATACCAATATCCAAACATTATATTTTAAAATATATGAGCTTTTATTTCATTAAAGAGAAGCTGTATTTATCAGTAGTTTTTTTAATACTTATTTTACAAAATCTGTTTTGATTTATTTTTTATGACTTATCACCATTTTGCTGGCTATTTAAAAGCCTGAAAATATTTTTAGGTTGAAAGAAATTTTTCAGAGATAATAAAGATTTACTGCTAAAATTCTTACTATTTAACCCATAACTTGGGGGGGTGAGGAGAGGTGGCTTAATACCTTCCCCAAGGATATTTGCGTGTAAGTGAATATGATGATTTCCAATTCTGAGCTGTTATCCATGACACCACCTGCAAATCCAAGCTTACAGCACCTGGTATTCACAAGTGGTTACCCATCTAGATACTGACCTGTCTTGATGTTGCTTAACTTTGGTGATCAAATGAGAACTGGTGTCTCAACATGTCATGACCATAAGTCATATACAAAAACTATTTGCTCATTTGGTTACATCTTATATTATAAATAATAATAGATATTTTCATTTTAATAATTCATTCTAACAATCTGGATTTATATATTAAGTACCGAATGAATTTTTTTTTTTTAAATAATAAAACAATTTATGATTTTTTATTTAAACATTTTTAATCACAAGCTTTTTCTTTATTTCTTGGAATTTCTTTTCAAGTTTATATACTTTTGAATTCATATTCTTTTCAATAATTATACTGCCAGAGAAAAAAAAAAGTAGCTGCTTCTATGTAGTATCCCATGTCTCTCCACAACTTCCTATCTTTTGTAGCTCTTAGTAATGCTTTTCTTTTTACTATTCCTCTCACTCCATGTTCTATTATCTATTTGCACAAGCTTGTTAGGTAGGTTACTTATTGTTTCCTTCCCCTCAATATGTCATGTGAGTATAAAATTCTCCAAGTCCCCTTTCCTCATTATGTGTCACAGAAATTTTGACTAATTCTTTCTGATTCTAAGTGCCCTTTTTGTTTCCATTTTTTGTTAAACTTCCTCATTGATAACTTGCTCAGTCGGTGATATTCTCAGCATCCTTCTGTAGAACTATATCCTTCCTCAAATCTGTGATGAAATTGTCCAGCATTTACTATCACATAGGTGGATTGATATTACACGTCAGCTGAGCACTGTTTTCTTTGTTTCTAATGAAAGCTTTCTATTTCTTAAAGAAAATATTTGCAAGGAAAAGGTGGGTAATTTACATAGGTGTGTCAGGTTCAGCAATAGCTGAACATTTGGTTAAAAACCAGCAGTAGGCCCAGTATTATAGCCTAGACATCTTCTAAGTGCCAAGTGAAGCTAATACTGACTATTATTTGAAAGTTTTGGAATCAGTATGCATTAAGCCCTACCAGCCATCTCTGTAAGCAGAAAGAAAGGCTGGTAGTCTTAAAGATAATTAGCCTTTAATGTCACACACACACACACACACACACACACACACACATATATATATATATATATATATATATATATATATAGGCATTTAACATTAGTCTGTATAATTATAGGTGTATTATTTTTTTGTTGTTGTGCACATTTTTTGTCCTTATTTTTTTTTTTTTTTTTTGCTCTGATAAGAGAGGCCTGATGAACCAGTTTAGCTCTTTTTAATCATTATATTTAAGTATTACCATTTTACAGTTATATGTATATTTTGTTACCTCTCTATTTTGTTATGAATTGTTTCTCTTTAGTTATGAAACTAATTTTAATATGTCTGCTTTTATTGCTCTAAAAAAATAGCTACAATGTGAAGAAAATTTATTTGATGATTGTTTATATTATATACTAGCAGTAGAGCCCGGCGTTGCCCAGGGATGTAACAGTAAGAGTATCAACCATCATAAAGACTGAAAAATAAAATTGACAAAGATTATTGTTTAAGGTTGACAGACACGCATGTCTTAATTAGTTTTTTTTTTTTTTTTTTTACGAATTAGTCAAACAAAAACATTGTTTTCAATCATTATGAGTCTACCGATTGAATAGAATTTTATTATAAACAATTGTCTTATAAATGGAATTTTTAAAGCATTCTGAATGTAAAAATAAAGAAAAATGTGTGCAAGACAATAAGAAACACTACCTGCCAAAAAAAAAAGTGAAGTTTTGTCGAAAGCGGTTGAAAAATGTAGGAAACCGATCCCATATATGAAACACACACACACACACACACACACACACACACACACACACACAACCTGGGTTTTATAATAAGTATAACTCGATATGAGTTGTCCCCCTTTCATTCTAGCGACTTAATTGTGTTTTCAAATTGATTTCATGCAAAAACAATTGTTTTTCCAATTTTTGGTGCTGTCAGAACCACCGCAAGGTAATTTTACATAGTCCTGTGAAGTTTTGTTGAAATCGGTTGAAAAATGTAGGAAATCTGATCCAATATATAAATGAACAGACACACACACACACACACACACACACACACACAACCTGGGTTTTATAATAAGTATGATTATGAACTGATTAATTCAAATCCAAAATTTTTAATACATTAAAGTTGTTTTTTAATCTTTTTTTATAGCAGCTATTCCATTTTTATGAAGTCTGGAATTTCATAAGTTATCTTTTTAAAAAAATTAAAACTATAATTTATTTAAATTTAATTATTTAAAATGTAGGTATGGTGGAATAATGGACAATGACTCAGATTGAAGAGAACCAAATTTAAATTCCAGTTTAGTTCATTACATTCACTAACTTACATGCTAATACCCTTGGGAAAAGCATGAATCCATCTCTTCTCCTTGCAGCTATGGATAAATAGCAGGATTGACTGCAACCTAAGGCCTTGGGTGGCAAGTGGTCTGGGAGGACATCTCTGAATTCGAAACCTGTGGGCCTAGTTGATGAATCAAGAGCACCCAACACCATAATCCGTGGTCTTTGGCTGTCAGTCAAAAGCTTGGAGAGGAGATGGGCGCCTCCAACCTATCTGAAAGCCCACTGAAAGGAACATAAAGAAGAAGAATCAGGATGTTTCTTGTGCCATGTCCCTTCCTCCTACCTGTCACAATTGAAGCAGTTGAAGGTCTGATGATGATTCTGATTTCCTTTATTACTAATACTTATGAGAAACACGGGATTTGGAATTAAAAAACTAAATATTTGAATTCTCTTTATAATTTACACTCACCCTGAAGTAAAGTAAAATTTTTGAAGAAGCAAAAATTAGACATTTATCAAGATGATTTCCAATACTGCACACTTATCCTCAAGCTAAGTCTTGGCACGATAAGTTATTAGACATTTGGCAAAAAAGGTTTTTCAGGTGGTACACATATAGAAATGTGAAATTATTAAATGAGGAGTTATTTGACATTTGGTAAGATGATATTTTTGGTTGGTTACTCTCACCCTAAAGTAAAGATGAAGTTCATGACATTTCGATCAGTAATTTCTGATCTTCTTCAGAGGTTATTTTTGACTCATCATTGAGCTTTCATAGTTAAGGAACTTGATTTGACCTGACCAAAATACAATATTACTGATGTGTAGAGAACATTAAAAAATAATTTATAACAGTGCTATTTTAGTTTTTATGATCAAGATGTTGAATGAGATAAAAATATTTTAATAAAATCTGATTCTTTAATTTCACTAGATTTTAGGCTTATTTTATTAATCATTAGAGTTGAAATTTTAAGATTATTGTACTTAGTCTGATCTAAGTTGATCTGATTTTCCAGGTTATTGTATTAATATTTTCAAATGCCATAGTTAACCAGATTTTATAGTTATTTATAGAATCATTTTGTCATTTTATACAATATAATAAAAACAGGATTTTTTAAAAAAAAATTTCTCTATACTTAATAGAGCTTGTTTTGCCCTCTGTTTAAAGTTATTTGTTTGGAGGTTCATGCTTGGTGTTATCAAATCTTAACCTCTTAGGATCTATAAACAAATGTTAAATGGATAGAAAACCAAGTGAGTCTCTGTCTCTATTTTATATTCAGTTCAGGTGTCTATTGATTATAAATGTATTGTCTGCCACTTTAAGGACTGGCATTAGCATATCACATTATTCAAATGTTCAACTTTCTTCTTTGTATTTGACCATATAGGAATTAAATTCTACATATATTTTTCAAGCAAAAAACTCCCATCAGAAGGTTTGTTTCCTAAACAATAATTGCTAGAGCAAATACTGCCAAAATACTTGTGGACATAGATGTAGACCTACCACATGTTATTTTCGGACAGTTTCCGTCACCACTCCCACAAATTTGAGAAAAAGATTTTCACAAGCCAGTGTGAAATTATTATATGAAAATCTTGTATTCAAAAAGTTCACGCCTCTATTTGAAATCAGATTTTGGATCCTCTTTATGGATATAAAAATAGGAGCCTACTGTTTCAAAGGGTTTAAAACTATTTTGAAGGCCTGTTTGATCTATATGTACATACCCATTCACACAATGAAGAGATGACAGCGAGCAGCCACCAACTAAGCCCTCGCCTGCAAACTCACAAACACATTTGGCTGACCATCATAAAGTAAGCCTGTTCACACATTTCATATCACACTAAGAACACAAATACTAATAGCTTGATATAATTAATTTTAATAGCATGGTACAAACTTTTTTTTTTTTTATTTAATTTTGTCCTATCATCTATATTACTTGTTTCTCCTAAAAAAAATATCAGGAAGAATATACTATAAAACATATCCTAACTGATTATCATGACCTTTCTTCCATACATCAACAATTTTATGACATGATTAGTCTCAGGCAGGGATTCTCAATGTGGGCCCGAGAAATATTTTAAATAGGCTTGGAGACACCAGGAGACGTGTAATCATTAGTTGGGATTTACATATTTTCTACTATATTTTGCTTTTGTAAATAAAATGTATTTCCTCTGATTTTGAATTTCTATTTGCGCTTGAAATTTTTTGATGCCAAAAATGAACCGCAAGGAAGAAAAGGTTGAGAAGCACTGGCCTGGACTATTTTAAGAAGATAAAAGTGGGGACTATACTAGCCCACTTGAAAGAGGTTGGGTTATACCACAAATTATAGCACTGAGTAACTCTGCTCTAAAGGTATAACTGGAGAGTGATGGGACCAACAATTCAAAGGGTTGCTTACAAGCCATACTTTCATTGTAACTGTTCAGATGAACTCCTTGCTATGGTACCTAGACTTTATGAATTTAAGTGCAGCACTAGATTGGCAGCAAGTTCTCATTAATTCACAGTCAAATTGGTTAGATATAACTAAGTCCCATGTTAACAGTTTCTTTTCTCACACTCCTTGCTTGTGGAACACTCTTCCAGCTCCATGCTTTCCAACCAGTTTTGGTCTTCAAAAATTCAAATGCAATGTCAATCGTTATCTACTGTCTTCTTGATTACTCTTCTATTGTTCTTGCTCCTTAATGTTTCTCTTTTTTTCTCATTCTTTTACACTCAGTAACCTCTAGTGTATTAGTGGCTTTACTGCCTTGTTTGGGATGAAACGATAAAAAAATAAAATAACCAACTTTTGATATGCCATTAAAACAAAAAAATCAAAACAAACTTTTAAAATGAAAATTTTAAATTGCTTTGGTTGAAAAGATAAATGTATACTAATATTAGTCTTAAATTTCTTTTTATTTCACACACACACACACACACACACACACACACACACACACACATACACACACATATATATATATATATATATATATATATATATATATATATATATATTTTTCTATTATATATTGCTCTACTTTGTATTGAGCACAGTTTTAAAAGTAAATGCTACAGTGGAATTTTACACCTATTTTTTCTCTCATTTGGAGATTTTTATATATATATATATATATATATATTTTAAGACATTTTTTATGTTTATACGTTCTTTTTATAATTTTTATAATTAATTTCATAATTAAAATAATTGTCGGACTTTGTCCATTTCATAATGTGTGACGTCATATATATATATATATATATATATATATATATATATATATATATATGTATATATATATTCTAGAAAGAAATTTGGATTACCAACACACAAACAGACAATGTCTCATATCGAGAATATTTCACATTGAACATGAAGAAAAATTAATTATTTTTAATAATATGTAGAAATCTCCACTTTTACCTGAAGACAGTCGCGAGACCAGAAACATGTGTCGTAAAATTATGTAAAACAAAGCATAATATTTTTTCTTAATAAATCCACATTACAACCAAAAACGTTTGCGGCACCTCTCTTCTCTTCTTTTTAATATATATATATATAAATAAATTGTACATACTGGAATTCAACTGCCAGACTAATATAGTCTTTCACATTATGCGCTTGGGAAAGGCATGAATGCATCTCTTCTATAAAACCCCACCAACTATATGTGAAATAGCAGAGTACATTGGACTTGAAGAGAAACAAAACTTTGAATTCCAAACCATGGAGAAAACAAAGGGAAAGCACTCTGCCTTCCTTCCCAAGAATGCATGTCAGTTTACCGTGGATAAAGAAAAAATATCTATGAAGAGTTATAAAAGGACATGACATTAAAAAAACAGAAAAAAAATCAAAACAAATAAATTAACACAAGAAATAATTATTACACACTGATTTATGCAGTCTAGTTCCCTCATCTTAGTTGTTACAGTCACAGCATTTCAACCATTTTACCCTATGATGACTTGTAGTTGGTATCCTGGGAATTTTGAACTGAACACTTTATTCAATCTAGAGAGGTAAATTGTTTTCATTCATATTGGAGGAAAATCTTGTGTCAGTTAATTTTACCTTGTCACTACCATGGAAAGGGCTTGAACGAACTCCATTTCTTGGTTCCACCAGTTCGGATCTTCACGGCTAGGACCTACTATGTCACTTTCATATTAGCAAACCACCCACATTCCCTCTGTATTCTGTTGGCAAAAAGCAAGTTCCACAAACAGCTTCTTCCTCTTAACCACTTATATGGAACAGACTCCTAAGAGGATGCTTCCCCGATCACTACAATCTTAACCTGTTTAGGTCTAGAGCCAACTGTTATGTTCCCCTCCTATCCATATAAACTACCCCTTAACATAAACCTCTACATCATGTGACCTCTGAGTCTTGTACAGGGTGAACCCTACTGTAAATAAAACAATTAAAAAAATTTTTATCATTTTGTTAATGTGTATCTTTTCCACTTAGTGTTATACTTTTTAAAACTTTATAATTTATTTTTGTAGTCTTTTAAAAATACTGATTTCAAA
>CAHIKZ030001582.1:382500-390000 GCA_903632075.3 Acanthosepion pharaonis
GGAAGATGAGAAATCACCTGTTCTTTCAAACCAAAGCTGCTCTGATTATGTGTGTTCTTGTGCCAGGCATGCTTTATTTTGCTCAGCAAAATAAATCATTAAATCTTACAGGAGAGTAATGTCAAGACAACCATTTAACCAGCATATTTAAAATTTGTAATTCTCACAAAACTACTTTGATATTTTCATGTAAGAGAACACGGGGAATTGTCAGCTTTTAGCTAAACTTTTTGATCATCAATGTTTTGTTTCTGGAAATTATTTGATCAGAGGGAGCTCTTCAAAGAACATGAAGTCAAACGTTATTAACCCATTCATTCCAGAAGAAACTTGTTGTACATGGCACCAAACTCGTTTAAAAATATCGAAACTATTAGCTGTATACAATTGCTTTCACAGATCAATATAATTAAAAATGGCTTTATGCATAGGAAACCTGTAGGTCTTAGCAAGGATCATCCTTCTTCAAATGTCATGGACTATGTCTTTATTATTTATATTTAGTTTGAGATTAATTTATATACTATACATTTTAAATGACAGAAGGTTATGAATTTAATTATTTTCTTTTAATTTTTAAAAAATGTTTATAGTCGTGTAATAGTCACTTTGAAGAAAGGAGATATTTTTAAAAAATCCACATCTCAGATTTATGTTTTAGTAAGATTTGATAGCAGCACTCTCAAGCTGTGGCCCCAGATTTTCAGAAAAATGCCCAATAATCAGCTTTGCAGAATGTAAAGATCTATTGTCTTACATAAATATACTCTTTAACTGAAAACTTGGTTATGACCTGTACGACACAAACATTTCTTGTTTAAGAACTTACAGTGAATCTCTGGCTTAAAGCCACATCATGTTGAAATACCAGTTCCTGTACGATCACCAAAGTTAATCAATGTCGATCCTTTTCAGCACCTAGATGGGTGATTGCTGTGGAATACCAGATGCTGTAAGTTTGGATGTGTGGGTAGTGTCATGGATAATAGCTTTGAATTGTTAATCAGAAAGCTGAATTCTAATTGTCGTTGTGTCATATTCACTTACATGAAAATATCTTTGGGAATGGTATGAATTCATCTATTTTCCTCCCCAGCTATGGATTAATTAGTAAGACTTATCTCACTAAACCATTATTATAAAAAAAAAAAAAAAAAAATTCTTACAATCTAAAATATTTTCTGGTTTTAAATAACCTGCAAAGGGTTGATAAGTCATAGAAAACTAATGAATCAATCAATGAAATAGTGATTAGATAGACAAGTATATTTTTTTTTAGATTTACATTCTCTATAATATAAATTTATAGAAACTACAGTGGCCACAAATTGAGGGATCAATTTATATATTGATTCTGATATAGAATTGATTCCCCACTTTATATCTTCATTATAATTTCTTGTTTTTTTATCAAATTCTTATTAGGTGTGAATCCACCACTTCTCCCCCCAGCTACAGGTTAATTAGTTACACTTGCATCATTAAATCATTATTAACTCAAAAAAATTTTACAATCAAAAAATATTTTCTGGCTTTAAATAAGGGTTGATAAACTGTAGAAAATAAATCAATAATTCTCTGCATTTATTTTTGGTAGCATCATTAACAACATTGATTAAGCTGATAATTTTATTGCCAATGATACTTACCCTAAACATTACTCCCACTCCCCATAGTCTTTTGATTCGTGTTGGTTGGTAATTCCCATGAAGGACTTCACCTCTTTTACAGCCATTAGGTTCATTCAATATAGCTTTTCGTCATGATTTTGAATCCCGTAACCCATTAAGATTGTAACTGTGTAGAAATAAGTTTTTATGTGCTTATTTGTTTAACCTATACATTTTTCTTTGTGTTGCTTTTTTTTTTTTTTAAAGGTGACAGTTTCATTACTTTCATGCCTTCAGCTAATGTTGTTCATATTCTACATTTTTTTCTCGCTGTTGATATTTTCCTTGGCTATAGCTTAAACAATAGGGCAGATTGCGCTCTTTAAGTCATGGTTGTCAACCAGTTTAGGAAAAGGAAAACTCTGAATATGTAGACCTGGCAAAGCACATACTATGCAGCCAATGAAAGGCTTGCAGAGTTCCCAATGACTGTATCATACTGACTATGGTCAGTGTTATAGCAACATTGATGTCATTCATTATGTAATCATTAGAGTGACTATAAGTTTAAATATATTTGCTTAACAAACCAATATAAAGAAATAGGTAAAGATAGTCTCTTAATGTCAATATGAATAAATTTAAAACCCATTCAGAAAATCAGCCATGATTTTAGCATCTGTTTATCTCTATCTATAAAAGGCAGGATGTGTGTGTGTGTGTGTGTAACGAATGCACGGCCGCAATTTTCAACGGATTTGCACCAAAATTTACATGCACATGCTCCAAGTTAGCGGAAAGGCCATGACCAACTTTGCATTTCCCAACTCCCATCAATAGTGGAAATAATCAATTTTTTTCATGCTTCTGCGGCAGTTTTCATGTAGTTTGCAGCCATTTTCTACTGGCCAGAGTGAGAGCCTATAGCTGGCTGCCACGAATAGGCAGGAAGATTCTATTAGCCAGTGTGAGAGCCAACAGCTGACTGACATGAATGTTAACTAGCATGCTAGCATGCAAAAAAAATCAATAGCTGCATTTGTCACAAGTGGAAAAAATTTAAATCTGCATGGCACTTTACTCCAATTGGCTCATTCGCTTGCTTAAACTCAACATTGAATGTTATTCCGCAGAACTGGGTTGGGTGTGAAAAAGTATTTGTTGTTAACATTCTTTTTTCATTCGTTTTTTCCAGTTACGAGTCTTTTTTTTTTAAAGCTGATTGTTTTGTGTTCATTTTGTTTAGTTCTTTTTTTGTAACAGATTTAATGTTTAGTATAGAGCTTAGAAAAAATTTGCAGTGTGAGATAGGCAAGAAGTAAGGCATGCAACATCACATGCAAAGGGCACTCCTTTAAAGGCAAGGAAGGCAAAAATATTTTAAGTCAAGTGATAGCAATTGCTGTATGAGTCGTACGATTTTTGAATCAAGCACGGGCAATGCCAGGCCATGCTGCTAGTTTTCGATATAAGCTTTTAGTACCTAAACACTATGTTAAATGTTTTTACCGAAAGAATTTCAAAGGATTGTAAAAAATAGAAGGCTGAAACCAAATCTTTTTCAAAACTGATATACAAGCTCATTTCAGGCCCGTGGGACTTTCTCTTCCTGAAGGGTTTTTTTTTTCATATATTCAATATTTATAATGATAATAATAACAAAATTAATGCATTACTATGTAAAGTTTCCTTAAAATTTTAGCCCTTTCTGCCTAATCTAACTTGCTGGCTAATAGTAATCTTAAAGCTGGGAAATTTTAAACTTGAAGTAGCCTCTTCTCTAAAAAATTAGATGCCATGCAATAATGGGTTAAACTGTTTCAACTTCCTATCTTAGTAGGTGTTAACTAAACCAAAGACGGTATTAAACTAACAAATTATTTTATCTAGAGGGTGGCTACAAGCTTTTGGCCTATAGAGTGAATAAATTTTTGCATGTATATTTTAATAGATTTGATCTGACATATTTGAAATGATTTTCGAATAGAGGTTCAATCAAGATTATATTTGTGTTGCCTTGTCTGGTTTTATTGAAGATTTAATGAATCCTTGAGCTTAATTTCTTTTGAAATATTCTTGAGCTTAATGAGTTAGCTCTAAACTTAAAGTTCTCTTTCATTTTGAATATGTAATAACAAGCTTCAACAAACCCAGTGCTGGGGCTGAAACCTGGAATACTTCAGTCCTCCTTAAGCCACACTTGCAAGTGCTCTTAGCTTGGAAAAAGTCGGTAGATGCAATTAGGACCAATCTCCCTCTACCTGTTTACATTCCCGATCTGCTTTTCTGACCGTAAGTAAATGATGTGGCTTGAACCTGGGTCAGCAGATGAAGTTTACTAATTACTAGAAAGCACCTGGATTGCAGAGAGCAATCCTTTCCCCAGTGGTTGATAATAGTGATTGATTAGGGCCAGTCGTTTAGGTGTAAACTGGCTCTTAATAATTGATGAACAGCAAAGAATGGGGAGAGAAGAGGAAGGAAAGAAGATTAGGGTTAGGGTAAAGTTAAGCAGTTGAAGAAGAAGATGCAGTAATCAATCACTGTTCATTTAGGCAAGTGTGTGAATTGTAATAAGGATAATGATTAGTAGCAGAATCATTAGAACCAGATATACAGTGTGGTGCATATTTATAAGACCAGCTGAACTTTTTACTTGTGGAGGTTGAATTTAACTGATTGGGTACTAAGTTTTTGTATATACAGGAATCCTTTGATTAGTGCAGCTAATGTGTACATTATGTACTAATCGAAAACGCATTAATCGAATATAATAACTTATAGGAAATGATGTAATTTGTACCTCAAATTTTAGTCACTTTCACAATTAATTTCTAATTTGCATACTTTTTAATTAAAATGTAGTTACATATAAAAAGATACTATAAAAATGCTATGAATTAATGCTTATTAATTTGATTTTTTATAAAAAAACTTATTCAGAGTGGTTTGTTGCATGCTATTCTTCTGTTCTTCATATAATTGGCAGTACTGAGAAATTGCCCCTTCAAATTTTTCAAACGTATCATAATCATTAGTATTTTAAATTAAAAATTTTATTTATAATCTTTCCATAATAAATACATACATCTTTTGTATTTCAATATTTTTTAATAAATGTAAATTTCTGTATCTAATTAAATCATCCATTTTTTTTTTTAAACAAAAAATCAGAAATTTCCTTTTAAGACCTTCAAAATAAACATGAAAAAAATCAAAATATTAAAAAAATTTTCAATATTCAAACATGTATTTTTATTATTGGTTTACATTATAAAATTTATCTATTTATTACTGTCCATTTTTTTTTAACACTACTCTAATTACTTAGATAATGTAATACTTGACAAACAAAATAGTTACACATTTTTAAATTTTATAAAATTTTTAATTAATTGATAACTATAAAAAAATCAATTTTCAATTACTATGGTTAAACTGAAGAATATGTTACTACACTAATTGAATATTATGTATGCACTAATCAAATTTTGGTATGTAAAAATTTAAGTGCATTAATCAAAAACAGATTGATCAAATGTGCATTAATCGAGGGATTCTTATATATATATATATATATATATATATATAATACCAATTTGTGACTGGTAGGGATAATTCCAAGGAGGATATTTATCCAAAGAGAGCTCACTGTAAATTACAGAGCATTATTATAATAATAAATCAAGAAAAAACCTTAAAGATCCATTTCAGTTATAATTTATTTTGTGAATATTGTTATAATCATCTCTTCAAACTGAAAGTTCTTAATAAATAGTCATTTATTAAGAACTTAAATGGTCCAAAGAGATGAATATTATAACAATATTCACAAAAAAAAATTATAACTAAAAATGAAAAAAAGAGTTTTTTTTTGGTTTTTAATTATATATATATTTATATATATATATATATATATATATATATATATATATATCCACATGTATAAAATTTAATATCAAAATCTGCTTGCATCCTATATATGAAAGTTACTAATAATATACAGGGTGTGGCAAAAGTCGCACACAATAGGGATAATTTATTAAAAGTATAATCACGCATGAAAATTTTATTTACTCGTTGTTTAATTTTTATACGTGCTGTTCAAAATGGCCTCCTTCTTTTTTCAAAACACATTTCAATTCTGTGCCTGCATGATTCATTAACAAGTCTGAGAGTTTCCTCTGTCATTTTATGGCATTCATATTTAATTCTTTCTTTAAGTTCCTCAATATTTCTTGGATGTATCTGATAACCGATTTCAAATATCCCCACAGAAAAAAAAAAATCCAAAACATGATTAATTAACCCCTATGGTGTGTGAAAAAGGTTTGTCAATTAGCTGATTGATGTTACCTTCAGCATCACAACTCCAGAGTTTCGTAGATGCACCCGTCTGTCCACTTGTCAGTGATATCAGCAATTGACCGCTTATATCTTCACGATTTTTCTTTTTTATATGCAATTATCATTGGTGCAAGTTTTTATTCCATAGTCTATGTGTGCGTGTTTACATTTGCACATGTGCACCTATATACCCATCTGTGTAGATATGTATACGTGGAGGGTGTCATGCTTATTTGTCTTTTTCATCATTTTTTTTCTTCACTTTACACTTAAACCATAGCCTTTTTTTTCTTCTTTCTCTTTTCTTTCAATTGTAACAATTTGTTGCTAAAAATTTCCATTGTGTGTGTGTATGTGTAAGGATGTATAATAGTATTGGAAACAAAAGTGAAATTGGTGAGATAAAGTGGAAAATTGTTAACCAAAGACAGGTTTCACTGGAGAAAATCTTACATTCACTTTGGCTTCATTAGTTCAACTAAAAGAAGAAAGACAAAACAATCTGTTAAGAGAGTGTCTCTTGGTATCTCTGAGGATAAGTTGGTTGTTGTAAATCACATTAATTGCTTTGGCTTATCGTATGTATGTTCTGGATTAAACATTTAAAGAGAGTCTGTATGTCTCTGTGCGTGTTTGTTTTATCTGTATCTATTTGCATACACATATATACCCACATATATACATACACACACATTTTAGTTGAACTGATGATGCCAAAGAGAACATAAGGTAAGCTTTTCTCTGAAATGCAATTTTGATTAAAAATTTTCTACTTTATCTCACCATCTTATATATAATATAATGATAATAATAATAAAAAATATAGTTTTAAGGTATGCTATATTTGTGGGTTAAAGTGCTCAATATCAGGGATAGAACATATATAAATATAAAAGTGGACATTGAAGTCAACACCCAAGCCTGACGATTACATTTAGCATGAAACACAGTCACCTCTGGGTGTTGATTTTCAATGTCCACTTATATATGCATGTGTCTGTGTATATATAATATATATATATATATGTGTGTGTGTGTACATACACACACACACAAACATATCGACTGCTTATACTTCTCGATTTTTTTCTTTTTGTATGCAGTTATCATTAGTTCAAGTTTTTTTTTTTTCATAGTCTGTGTATTTGCACGCATGCACCATATGCCCATCTGCGCGGATATGTGTACATGTAGTGTGTCATGCTTATTTGTCCTTTTCATCATTTTTTTCTCTGCTTTACACTTCCTTAGCCTTTTTCTCTTTTTTTTTTTTTACTTTTTCTTTCAATTGTAGCCATTTGTTGCTATTTGATTTCTAGTGAGTGTGTGTGTGTGTGTATGTATGTGTGTGTATGTATGTGTGTGTATGATAAAAACAGTGTTTATAGTTGTATGAAGAACACTCTCAATGCTACTGTAAATCCCTGAGGGCCAGTGTGTATAAAAGGTTGGAAGTTGAGTGATATTAGAAGCTTACTTTGAGAGCGACATATAGTAAAAAAAACCAATGTTATGATTCCAGTAACTAAAAGTCAAAAAGGGC
>CAHIKZ030001582.1:395000-460000 GCA_903632075.3 Acanthosepion pharaonis
TTAGAGATGACTGTTTTGCAGATAAGAATTAAAATAATTTATTACACCATCCACACATCCAAGCTTACAGCACCTTGTATTCCCAAGTTGTCTCCCATCTAGGTACTGACCAGGCTTGACATTGCTTAACTTCAGTGATTGCATGAGAACCTGTTTTTCAAAGTAATATAGTTGTAATCCAGCACAATTAGAGATGACTGTTTTGCAGATAAAAGAGTTAAAATAATTTATCTTAAATAAACATTTTAAATATTTTTATGATTTCTTCTATTTTATCCTTTTTCTGCTGTTAAATTACTTTCAATTTGAAAAAAGTTTTCAAATCCATCGAATCTCTCGCCTTATAATTGAATAATGGAATTTTCATTGCTGGCAAATTTTTGCTTGATTATTTTTGCCACTTTTATTTTTATTATTTTTTCTAATTTGACATTAATTGAGTTTCAGGAGTTGTTTTTGTTGCTGCTGTTATAATGAAATCAGTTGTTTTTACTCAGTGACAAGTTTAATTTTCTATCCAATCAAAATGAATGTTACAATTTACAACATCCCATGTGATGATACACATGATTATTTAAAGAAAAAAGTGTTAGTTTATGTGTGGTGGTAGGTGGAGTAATAAGATTATCTCATGTTTGTTGTGATTGGATAATTTCAAATAAATCTAACAAAAAAAAATATGTGTTAATTTTTATTGATTGAAAACTATTATCTTGATTCACTTATTCATTTATTGAGATAAAGAAGAAAGAAAAGCGAAGAATTTGAGGATAAAATGAATTAACAAATTTTATTTGGGTGATGTAGATTTTACAAGCATAAAATCCTTATGAACAAAACTTTTTGGTCTCTGTTGAAACGTTTTTCTTTTATATGAAAAGCTCAAATTTTTAAACCAAACTTGTAACAATGTATTGTGTTTGTTAATGTTTCACTATATTTCATTTTAGAATTAATATAGTTTACTTAAATTAATAAAAAAATGTCATAATTCACTATGCATTCTATAAAGGTAGATTGAAAATAATGGCAGAAAATCATTGGTTTTAGAATTTCTAAAATGATGATCAATTTTCACTGATTAAAATTCTTTTCAAAAGTCCAACTAAAAGCTATTTTTTTCCCCCGTTTTTGTCTTAGCAGGAAAGACAACTCCCCCATCAAACAGTTTGTTTTAGTCTTTGCTTCAGTTAACTTCAAATGAAATAATCAATAAAACTCTAAAACCCTTTTAAAAACAAAACTAAAAAAATCTATAAAAATGTTTTTTAAAATTTCAAATAAAATCCTGGAAATTAAAAAAAAAAAATTCTGTTCATTTAATTGAATAACCAGATTAATATTCAATCACTATTAATTACAGGATGCGATGGATAAATTGTCATCTAAATTATGCAAAAATGAAAATAACACTGATATGTTATTTTAACAGATATATTTACCAAAATTACACAAAAATATCTTGAAATATTAAAGAGTAAATTTATTCAATAAAATCGCCATTGGCTTCTACCACAGCCTCCAGATGACTTTGGAATCTCCTGCATCTCTTCTGGACAGTCTCCTTGTTTAAGTTGGTGAATGCTGCCATAATCCTTGCCTTCAAGGAACATTATAATCCTTGCCATCTTCCGTGTTACAAGGAGTTTTATTGGTCTCTCACTCAACTCTTACCCACACATAATCCCACACATAATAAGCAAGGGGGTTGCAGTCTGGAGAGTTAGGTGGCCAGATGTAAGGGGTGATATGTTTGCAGAAATTGTCTGAGAGCCATGATTGGGTTCCCCTGCTTATGTAGCATTGTGCAGCCACCTTCTTGACCCATGGCAGCACTACCTCATCAAGGCATTTGATATAGGCCTCTGTGTTGTGTCTGAGTCCATGTGGAAAGATGAATGGAGGCATAACGTTGCGATCACTATTGATCTCTCCAAACACCATAATGTTGACTGGATATGTCATCCAACCCTTTCTGAATCCTCTGCACTGTCCATAGATTGACACCTAAACTCTCTAAAATGCTCATATTGGAGCTTCTGGTGTGAATGCAAAACAGTACAGTATGCTGTTCCCAAATTTCTGGCAGAGTGAACTGCATAATGGTGCTCTTTTTCTTACAGATGGTGCCCAACTGACCCTACCATACTGTGCAGCTGACAAAATCAAAAACAATGCATATGTGCAAAATTAAAAATATAAAATGGTGAAAATTTACTCATTGCTCCCTGTATTTATGTTAAAATAGGTTTCTTTTTCAGTCCTTCTTTTTTTACTTTATTAATAAACTTGTTTAGAATCATTGCAAGCTTTTCAAATAAAAATGCATCTTTTTTCTCATATATCTAACTTCATTCAACACTAGTAAAACCAGCAAATATGTAAAAAACCAAGTAAAACCTGCAGTTATGTAAAAAGCCAAGTAGATACATAAAAACCTGAGTAAAACCTACAAATATTGTATGCCAGTTATTAATTAAGGACCTTACAAGATCCAATTATCATGGTAGAACATTTAGGGGCGAGGGCTTGAAATCAAATTGCTTTTTATATAAATGATAATTATACTTAAAATAGATTTTACAAGTAATGGACTGACTGCTAGGGAAAGACGCAGTTCGCAAAATTTTGGACTTCACTTTCAGTCATCTAAATTAGTCATTTATCTTTCATTCATCTACTAGTAATCCGACTCTCCTTTTTAGTTGAGATTAGATCACAGACATGTCTTTTTTTGATCATTTCACTCCAATCAAGGCAATAAAGCCATTAAAATGCAAGGGGTTACTGAGTGTCAAAGAATATAAGAATAAGAAAAACATTATTTAGGAGACAGAACAATAAACAAACAGGAATTAAGGAGACATAAGATAACAATTGACATTGCATTTAAAAGTTTAAAATCAAAGTTGATTGGTAAGCAAGAAAGAAGTTGGAAGAGAGTTCCACAAGTGTGAAAGAAAGAAACTGCTAGCATAGAACTTACAGTTACATATAGAAATTTCTGCTGTAAAATTATGAGACCTTGCTGTCAGTCTTGTACTGCACTTAAATTCATAAAGTCTACGTACCAAAGAGAAAAGTTCATCAGAACAATTACCATGAAAGTATTTATAGAAAAAAAGGCACAGGGGAGTTATGTTATGGCGGTGAGAAAGTGACTGAAGCCAAGATGCCAGGTCAGGACCAATAACATATTCTTGTTAGGATTTTATCAAGAATCACTAAATATATAGCAGAAGCACAAGACCAGATGTGGCAGTAATATTCAATGCATGAATGAATGTGCAAGATAAATTCTGGCAAGAAAAATTGTCAACTTTTCTAGCAGCAGACCTAGCAATTGATTCAGTATAATCTTTCCACTTCATATCAGTGGAAAACATCTTCTATAAAATCTATAATATTTACTGGTGATTGTATTCATTACTAACTTGACTACTAAGTAAATTAGCACATTTTTTGACTCTGGAAGAAGTAAATTTTGTTCTTATATCACTACTTTTTGGTCATTATGTAAATGGTTAGTAGAACAGGGATTAGGAAAAAGTCCAAGAACTACAAAGGACAGGAAGTTGTGAAGAGCCATGATTGCACACATCTTGAAGAAAAGAAAAAGCTTTATTTTTTAATTGTATAATTTAGTGGGTAGTTAAAAAGTTAAAATGAATGCCAGTTTTGTACATCCTTATTTTTCTCTCACATATTACAACTAGTGATAGTTGAAAACTAGATTAACAAAAAGATGTGCTAACAGTAACTAAACAGATTTGAAATATAACCAATTTTGGAAAGGTTTATATCACTTCTGTTTCATTGACACAAAATGTTCAATATTTACATTGTTTTATACATCATTAGTTTTACTTTCAAATGATTTCAATATTTAAATATAAAAAATTTTTTCTTTAAGCAGTATCATCCCATACAAGGTAGTAAGGCCACTAAAACACAAGGAAGTGGAAGAATTAGGAACAAAAACAGTAATGATGAACAGAAAGAGAAGAGAATAATCAGGAGGATAGTAGATAGTGATTGACCTTGTATTTAAATGTTTGCAGATTAAAATTGGTTGGAAACCATGGAGCCAGAAGAGTTCTACAAGTGAAAAGTGTGAGAGAAGAAACTGTTAGCATAGAATTTACTGCTATATCTCACCTGCTCAACAGTAGATTGATGAGATCTTGATGCCAGTCTAGTACTGTGCTTAAATTCAGAAACTCTACGTATCATAGTGAAGAGCTCATCTGAACAATTACCATGAAAGTATTTATAGAAAAGAAATAGAGAAGTAAATTTTGTTCTATCTAAAATCTAGTTTCCTTGTATTTAGTATAATTTTAAGAAGAGACATTGATATATCCAAAAAGTGTATTCTGCACACACACACACACACACGTATATATAATTTCACCCCAAGCAAGGCAATAAAAACCACTAAGACACAAGGGGTTACAGTGTGTGAGAGAATATGAGAAAAAAAACATTATTAAGGAGCAGGAACAATGAAAGAAGAGGAATTAAGAAGACAGAAGATATAAGATAATGATTGACATTGCATTTAAATTTTTGAGGTTCCATTTTGACTGTAAAGCAAGAAGCCCAAAGAGAGTTCTGTGAATGAGAAGTCTACCAGAAGAAACTGTTAGCATAGAACTTACAGCTAAATCTAGCCACTTCAACTGTAAGATGAGACCTTTCCACCAATATAATACTATGCTCAAATTCATTAAGTCTAGGTAACTTAGAGAAATGGTCATCAAGACAAATACCATGAAAGTATTTATAAAAAAGGCACATGGAAACTATATTACAGTAGTGGGAAAGTGACTGAAGCCAAGATGCCAGGATAGGATCAATAATATTGCAGATTATTCTTTGTATTTTATTGTGGAATGAAGAGATTAGAACATCTGAACAATGTTAGAAATCTATTTTCTTTATTCTATATAAAACTATGGAATCAAACCAATAGACTAGATACTACTATGTACAGAACCTTAGATGTCTAATTTTTCAGTTCATTCCTTTTGCCACAGAGCTAGCTCTGTAGGTGGATGGGAATAGCATTAGTACTCTGTACCAGAAATGATTGGTCATCATTATCATAATCATCATTAGTAGTAGTCTTTAATAAAAATTTTGCTGCTCTAATGAAGATTTATAATTAAAAAAAGAAAAAAAAAAAGAGAAATTATGTGAAAAGATTGAAAAATTATCACAAAAAAAATTAGAGAACAAAAACAGGGCTGGAGAAAATATAAATAAAAATGATTATTTTAAAAAAAAAAAAAAAATATAAAAAACAAATTATCCCTACTCCACCCCCCTTCCCTGATGACTATTTTTTTTTATTAGTGTGTGTACATTTTCTGGTTTGCTAGCATCAGAGGTGGCAGGGAAAAAGTCATTCTTCCGTGATATGAACTAAGACTTCCCGTTCTCTTTGTTTAGAGAATTGCAACAATGTTTATTAGATTATTAAGGACATCAGACAATAATTACGAGTATGTGGGATTGTGTGTGTGTATCTGACCCTGTTTGTGTGTAGAAATCGAGAGGCTGGCTGATGATAGTGTTGTTGATGCATTATAGTGAAGGGATACAATTAAAAATAGTCAAAGGGGAGACTAAGAAAGAATCTGGGCACTGCTGCTGCTAGATTTTGTTTGCTTGTTACCATCACAATAAAGATTCCTCTCCTCTTCATCTTTGCGTATATTTTGATGTGTTTTTATTTGTGTGTGCATGTGAGGTTATATTTATATAGTGTCAATGTCTGGATATATGTTCCTCTTTATTTTATATAGTATCTTTATGATCTTATTTCTTTCTATAAAAGTTTGTATATTAGTATATGCGCATCTTATATTTATATAGTATCAGTGTCTGGGTGTGTTAGGGTGTTCCTTTGTATTTATATAGGATCTTTATGATCTTATTTCTTTCTATAAATGTTTCTATATTAGTATATGTGAATCTTTATATAGTCTCAGTATCTGGATTGTTAGGATGTTCCTTTGTATTTATATAGGGTCTTTGTGATCTTATTTCTTTCTCTAAATATTTGTATATTAGTGTATGTGCATCTTATATTTATATAATATCAGTGTCTGGGTGTGTTAGTGTATTTTTATATTTATATAGTATTTGGTGATCTTATATCTTTTTATGAATACCTTTAGTATGTATCTAGTTATATTTATATAGCATTAGTGTCTGAATATGTTAGTATATATCCTTTACATATCTATATATATGTGATCTTATTTCTTTCTCTAAATACTTGTATATTAGTGAATATATGTCAACTTATATTTCTATAGTATAAGTGTCAGGATATATATTCCTTCATATTTATGTAGTGTCTTTGTGATCTTATTTCTTTCTATGAATGTTTGTATATTAGTATATGTGCATCATCTTATAATTCTATAGCATCAGTGTCTGAATTTGTTAGTGTATTTTTATATTTATATAGTGTGTGTGTGTATATATATATATATATATATATATATATATATATATATATATATATATATATATATATATATGGTGGACTCTCCTGTCATATTCGACGTATGGGGTCAAGCAACTCAGTTCTGAGGAATCGACAGCCAGACACCAGAACGTGATTTGATTATAGTAGTGAAAGCTTTGTGCAGAACCAACCACATTTTTTTGAAGGGTTGAATACAGAGATCTGGTACACAATGTGCCACAAGGTCCCCAAACAACCCTTGTAAGTTTTGAATTCAGAGTTGTCCTTCACCTAGACCAGTTGTCATGCAAGTCTATAGAACCCAGTCTGTCCTGCTATTTACCCATAGCTGGAGGGAGAATATATATATATATATATATATATATATATATATATATATAACATTATTTCTTTTTATGATAATCATAAGTCACCTTCTATAGCTGTTTTTAGTTAATATTCTTGGTGTTTATATGAGTGTATTTCTGCATCTCATTATATCTGCATTTATTTTTGTGTACATTCATTTTTCTGTGAATGTTTATTATGTGTGGGCTTGTCTACAATAAATATAAAAAAAGAAACTAAATCCACCTTTAATATAAATCAAGCTCTTCCTAGTCTTAATGACACAAAAACTTTTATCTAATGCTTTTCCAATTTTGCTAGAAAAAGAGTTGATGGAACAAGCAAGTAAATTAAATGCATCACTTCAATCAAACTCATTTATAAATCCATTTTGTTTTACTCTTTCTGCAACTACTAATTAGTCTTGTTTGTATCATAAAATAACTATTGTTGTTACTTGCTTAAGTGTTATGCAAAGTTTCTTTTATACTAAAATTTTCCTAATACAAGGTTCAATATCCATTCATGGTAAAGGGTTACTGTTAAAGTTATTATGATGAATGAGGTGTATGATATGATTAAGACAGAATGAAGATTATGAGGATAATGAGGATAGATAAGAATTGACCCTTGACCTGAAGAATCAATGATATTATAGACAAATGATATATTTTATATCTGAGTAATGGATAGTGGCTTGGATTGAAAAATCAGAGTTCGAATTCTAGTCAGATCCATTACATTCACTTACGTGCTAATACCCTTGGGAAAGGTATGAATCCTCTTTTTCTCCCCACCCTAAGTTATGGGTAAATAGTAAGACAAACCAGGTTCTATAGCCTTGGATGACAACTGGTTTACCACAGAAAGAAAAGGCAATTTACTGTGGGGAAAAAAATCTGCCTTGTCAGTCATGTATCGAAAGGTACATGATTGTCTAAGCATGTATCATGCATAGCACATAACTGACTGATATATTTTATACTAAATGTTAACCCAATACAAATCTAGAGAGCCAGTCAAAGCAGAGGGTTACTGTTAAAATGGATATAGCGTGCAATATGAATAAAATGTGATGGTAGGAGATAAAGATTATGAGGATAAGGAAGATAGATAACAACTGACCCTTAATATCCTCATTATATTTATGATGCATAGTAAGATTCTAAGCCTGTTTGTCTATCATGTGTTCTGTCCCTTCAGTACATGCGTGATCATATCTCTCCACAACTCTCAAGATTTCATTGCTCTAAGTAATGCTTCTCTGTTAATTATCCTTCCCACTTTCTGTTCAGCTGTCCATTTACACAAACTCCTTAGGTAAGTTACTCAACATTTCACTACTTAGTCTTAAAGGAAATGGAAACAAAAAAGAAACTTTTACATAAAATCACAAACACAGTTGAAATTTTTTGGACACATAAGTTTGGAGAATTTGACACTCACAGGACATATTGAAGGCAAGAGGAACATAGGGAAACATTAATTTACCTAATGAGCTTGTGTTGATGGATGGCAGAACAGGGACTTGGGTATATGGTAAGGAGAAAAATATAGCTTAAAGCTATGAAAGATAGGAAGTTAGGGAGAGCCTTGGTTGCCTATGTTCTGAAAGGATGTGGCACATAAGACAAAAGAAGAATCAGTGAATTAGAGTTTTGTCCTGTTTGTTTAATAAATATCACAGGCTATTTAAACAAAAACTTAGTAATGAACACGAATGTGATATCACTCCTCCTATATGGCAGTGAATATGAGCCAATTTCCACATAAGTGAAGATATTAGAGGCAACTGAGGTGTAGCACTACAGGAGGATACTGAGAATACCATGGGTGGAACATGAACAATGAGGAAGCTTTAAAGAAAATGGAAACTAAAAGGGCACTTGGAGAAAGTTCTGGGATACATATTAGGGAAAGAAGGCTTGACCCTGACAAAACATATTGGAGCCAAAAACTGCAGAGTGAAACAGT
This sequence comes from Acanthosepion pharaonis, assembly GCA_903632075.3. Taxonomy (NCBI): domain Eukaryota; kingdom Metazoa; phylum Mollusca; class Cephalopoda; order Sepiida; family Sepiidae; genus Acanthosepion; species Acanthosepion pharaonis. The sequence continues at coordinate 403,804 of CAHIKZ030001582.1, forward strand.
GAATGACTTACTTAATGAGTTTGTATAAATGGATAGTAAAACAAAATGGGAGGAATAGTAAGGAAAGAAACATTATTTGGAGTTACAAAGGATAGGAAGTTGTGGAGATCTGTGATCGTCCACGTCCTGAAGGGACATGGTACATAAAAGAAGTGTGTTGGATTCTCATGTTGTAGTCTACTACTGTGGTATCAGATAAAGATTAGTTAATAAATGATGATTCTGTGACCAAGTTAAGTATGCTGATTGGCTACAAAATAAATACAGAGTAATAATAATGGAAAATGAATAAAAGAATTCAACATTATATAAAAGTAAAACTTGCATTCTTACTGAAAGTTCATGAAATATGTGTAGAATTCTAACCTGCTCAGCTGCCATGGAACAAGCTGACAAATTATCTGCCTCTACTCAAAAGCTGCATTCCTCCACTTTTTATTTTGCACGTTTATAAGTATTCATGCATTTTTTTTTTGCATTTACTGGAATTCATGCATACAAGCGCACACATTATCTATTTATATACTTAGTGGTAAAAATATAGGTTGACATTTTTTTGATGTAATGGATGATTTTTTTTTTTTTTTTTAAAGTTTTTAAATGTTTAATGGTTAAAAAAAATTAGTTTTGACTATTTCATAAAAAAAGGGTTTGTATTTCTTATAACATTGACTCCTTTAAGCAGTTCAATATTGTGATGCTTCCAGTAAATCAATGAGAATTCTGTTAGTGTGGGGAAATAGACTATAAAAACATGTGAACAAATGATTGGAAAATTTAGATTACCTGTTCACAAATAATTTGGGAATTTCTAAAAATTAAAAAGTATTATCCATTTTTTTTTTAGTTCATTCTATCTATCTATCTGTCTGTCTGTCTCTCTCTCTCTCTCTCTCTCTCTATATATATATATATATATATATATATATATATATATATATAATTTACTGATCTTTTTCAGTATTCTGGTTGATGGACTTAATGCACACTGTTTAAAATAAAAAATGCTGTTTATTTCAACATAGATATCCACTAAAAATAACATATATATATATAGAGAGAGAGAGTGAGAGAGAGATGTTTGTGTCTTTTTAATTAGTTATAGATGATTAACAATGAAAATGATTTTGAAAAATTTGTTGGTAATTAATATTTGATTAAAAACAGGAAAAGATTGCTGATTTTGTTAATATTTCAATGTTTATTTACACCATATTTTAAAGTTTATGATTAAATTTAAATTATGTCTTGCTTTTTGTTTGTATTTTTCTGTTTGATTTATACATGTGTATGTAAGCTTAAAACATGTAGATATTACAAAGTACAGTTAAACACACACATACATAAATATATATATATTTAGCACTATAGATGTTGGAAACAAGATTAGGGTTACCAAACTTTATCTGACGTGGGTGCAAAGGTTGTGTAGCTTGTGTTTTAGGTGATTTATTTGTTTGCCGTTTATGTATTAAATAGTTTGTTTCAAGCTTTTGGCACTGGAGTTGGCCTTATCATTACTGAGTTTTACGCGGTGTTTGAGTTCTTCTGCACATGTAAGGTTGTTGTCATGGCTGTATTTGGGTAAAATATCTGTTGTGGTTTTATGAGTGCTTTTGTGGATGACTATACATACAAACATACTCACACAAACACATATATATATTTAGATATAGATATGTGATATATATAGTTAATAAACAATAAAATCCAAAATTGCCTCATATGGGGAATAGCTTATTTCAGCAGACAAAGATATTGGTTGTCTGAGATATATATATTTATATATAGGTATGCTATATTTATGGGATAAAGTGCTCAGTATCAGAGATAGAGCGTATGTAAATATAAAAGTGAACATTGAAGTCAACACTCAGAGGCGACAGGCTATTTCATGCTATATATATGTATATAGATATATATGGATGTGTGGTGTCTGTTTTGTATTTAAATGTGTATCAACTTTATTTGTGTATTTTAATTGTGCATTTTCAATCGTCTTGTGGGGCAAAACCCAATATTTGTTATTATTATATACACTTAAATGCACAAGGAAATTCATGATTTATTCCCACAATGATGAGTAGTCTTAGATAAATGTTTCTGAATAAGAATGAAATTTCCCATAGTAAATGTTCCTCTGGATAATATCCTTTATATTGATTTTCTTTGCCATGCTAAATTTAGTGCAATCCATCCAGAAATTATAAAAAGACCACAAATTAAAAAAAAAGATTAGTAGAATTTGTTTAAAAGTGATTTCAGATTTTTATAGTGTTTGTAAGTTATTTTTAAGCATTTTTTGCATGGTTGTAAATTTTATTTTTCAATTTAGGAAACTATTTTTTTTTCTTCTAAAAATATAAAAAATACTGATGTCCAGTAATTATAAAAAATCAATAGTTTTTTTTCTTTTTTTACTGTTAGTTCACAGAAGGCTCAGAGACTACACAAGTTAGAGCATTAATGAGTGAGATTGTTGTATGGGAGGGAGAAGTAAGAGAGTAATATGAGGACATGTAGGATAGATATTGGTTAACCTTGAACTTAAAGAGACCAAGATTTTAGTTCTCAGGGAAGCATTCTCCCAGGAGAGTAAGAGAAGAGGCTGCACAAGTGGAACTTGCTTTTTTGCAAAGGAACACAAAGGAAATGGTGATAGCTTGGCACCATCAACATAACAGAATGGGTCCTAGCTGTGCAAGTCTGAGATGATGGACTAAGGAATGTAACTTGCCTGAACATCTGCTAGAGTAATAGCGATATAGTAGTGAAGGACTGGTAACATTTCATCTATGAGATAAGGGTTTGCAGGGTAGAGAATAATTCATCACCCACAAGGCCACATAAGTGCTTTTGAACTCTGTTGAGGCTGGACTGTAAGGATTGGGCAGCAATACTCCATTCTTGGTTTGATCTGACTTAGGTATTTTCTGGAATGATACAAGGAACCAACCATTCTTCCAGCATCTATGGTGATGACATGAATATATGCATTCAAGTTGAGATCGGGAGTGAGCTTTAGATCCAGTAGGCATTTGAGGCAAGTAGCCTCTTTGAGAGCATGACCACTCATCATGATCAGTACAGGTTTAGGGTTTGCTCAGTGGTGATGAAATATTATGAGTTTAGTTTTGGAAATATTGAATGATACCAGCTAGTTTTTCCCCATTGAACGAAAAAGTATTTAGCAAAAATTTTATAAATTATGGCTGCACCTTTCATCTTTAAAACCTGAATTGTACAGTCTGTCACCATGTTTGCCTATTTGCATAGATTGAGGGGTTTTCTCCTATGCTTCCATGATAACCAGTTTCAATTCCTCAAAATCATTAGGTTTTGTCAGTGTACACATCACTTGCTATCATTCCCCAAATATTTTCTATGAGATTAAACTTTAGAGACAAGGCAGTCCACTTCATAGCAGATGAAAATTGATTACTGAAGTACTAAATGTGGCAACTCACATTATCTTACTGTCTCACTTTTTCCTTTTGCCATAATATATTGGTAGCTTTGGGATCAAGCTGCGCTCTCACATTTCTTAGTATTTGATTGCTGTCAAAGTTCTTTTAACAATAACTAGACAGTATCGCCCATAGCTGGTAATGGCAATATTAGCCATTTCCTTCTAAAGAAACATTCGGCATTCATTGACTAAGTAACCAATGCTACTCAGGTTACACTTTTCATCACTCTCTGGCCATTGAATTGAGATCAGAGTGGAGTATCTGTTCATCTCACTTCTAATGGTACTGGTAATATTAGCTGTTTCCTCATAATAAAACATTGAGCATTCATTCATTGAGCAGCCAGTGCTACTTTCAGTTGAAATTTATAAAATCTTTCCCTTAAAACAATTTTATTGGTCTTTTCAGTATTGTTAGGGGTTCCCTTCTTAATCTTTTGTTTGAAGTAGTGTGGAAAGTCAGCATCTTGATTATGCCATTATTTTCTCTCTCTCTTTTTTATATATATATATATATATATATATATATATATATACATACATGTGTGTGCCAGCCATTTTAGATGTTGCTGCTGTTGAAAGTCCTCAACTGAAACCACTCCAGACCATAATCCTTCCTCCCCCAAACCTACAAGCAAACCTTTTCAGTATTTCTCATCATAGATCACATTAAAAAAAAAAAAAAGAAAGAAAGTGCTTTCCATCTGTTCAGATTATATTCTGCAGATCATACTCTTTTAGGATCGCCTCTTCCCTTTGGCATCTGGTTTCTTTGTGGCGTTTATACAAACACAGTTTCGGCTTAGCTTCTACTATATAAGACTTACTAGCTAAGATATTGTGAACTGAAGATTTCAGTGCTTGCTTTATCAAACTTATTGTTTGTACAGATTTCTTAACTTCTTTTGATGGATTTTCTATAGCATCTCTCTTACAATTCATCATCTAGTCCACTCAGAAATCTTCATTTTCTTGCCAGCTTGTTTCCGTGCTTCACCATAAGCGTCAGGATTCCTCAAAAAGTTGCGGATCACAGTGATAGACCAAGATTTTCCTAAATTTTGTAGAAGAAAGCTTTGCAGCATCCACAGCGATCTTGGAGTACCATCATCATCCAGTTTTGCTCCAAGTAAGAATGCTTTTATTTCTGATGCAAGCAAGGAATCTTTTGGCTTTTTCAGAGATTTTTTTTTTTTTTTTTTTTTTTTTTGGTTGGGGAGCTCTAGAATTAAGGTAAAACATCAAAATTCACAAGTGTTTTTATAATTGCTGGACACTGAGAAATGAGCCATAGTTACTAAATTTAACTTGTTTGACTATTAATCCTGGAACAAACACTTCAGAAGTATATCTGTAGTTTACTTATATACACTGTAATCTGAGCAGAAAACATTTAATTTTACAAGAAATCAATCACTTTCAAAGTGTTCTTATAATTTCTGGACAGTGTATTCATAGACTGTTTCTATCAGCATAAATAGGAACATTACCAATAGTGGCATTTATGCAATAATAGCAATGAAAGGCATGATAGTTTCAATATAAACACTATGAAATATATTTATTATAATAATATACATTTAAATGCAGTGATTATGATGGCATCATAATTGTATGTAATTATTGAAATAAAAATTATTTCATAATATTTTCAATATAAAATTGGAATATTAGCAATAAAAGCAATTTTAATATCATTACCAGTAATAATAATAATGATAATAATAGTATATATATATATATATATATATATATATATATATATATATATATATATGTATATAACAGTAATAATATTAAGAATGATAATGATGGGGATGATGATAGTAAACAATAAAGAACTGATTAGAGTTTATAAAAGAATTTACAGAACTCCAAGCACTGCCTTCTCCTCTCTCTTTAATGTGAATATGAGCTCCACGCTTTCTGTTATTATAATCAAGTGTATTGTTAGTTTAAGCCCTTAAAGCATTATTTTTTCTTTCTGGTCATACTTTATTTTTTTTGGAAATTCAACTGATGATAACTTTGTGTATGCTTGACAAGAAACCTAAAAAAAAAAAAAAAAAGTTAAAAAAATCAGTACTTTTCCTTTTATCTCTATGATTCATTCTACCACCAACCTTGCAGATAGCCTGCATGTTTCTTTTCTCATCCTTGATATGTTTTACTTGGGACATGTCTGAAATGAAATGGACCTAATTAACAATATGAGCTTATTATTTACTTATTATCTGTATTGTCTCATGAATTTCTGATATCTTTTTCTTTTGAACAAGTTTATTTCTTTTTTTTTTCTTATTTGGAGTTCAAGAAAACGTATCTATAAAAACCTAATTATTTGAAAAATAAGTTTCAAGTAGAAGCCATGTTTGAATAGTCTTTGTGATTGCCACCAAGCATATTTTTTTAATGTTCAAAAAAAAAATATTAGTAAAATGAAAATAAATCATAAATAACAAGAAAGACCTCAGCAATAATTCAAAACAAAAACATAATCAGATAGGCCGAAAATTGAATACTGCTGCCATATATGGGCATGAGCTGCCCAGTCTTCATTTTCCAGTTTCTATAAAGTTCAAAAGCATCTCCAAAATTCTTGTGGGTGACAAATTATTTTCCACCCTGCAATCTCTTTCTCACAGAGAATACGTCATAGATCATATTAAAAAAGAAAAAAAAAAGTGCTTTTCATCTTTTTTTGATCATTTTCAAAGTCTCTTGCTGCTCTATTGCCATTTCCATAGAAAGTGATCAGACAAACTACGTTCCTTAGTTCCACCAGTTCTAAACTTCACAGCCACTATACCAGGTACATTGTAGTGAACCAACCTCATTCCTTTCATATTCCATAGGTGAGATGCAAGTTCCACTTGAGCAGCTTCTTCCCACGAACCACTGCTTTGTGAAACTGACTCTCAAGAGGATGCTTCCCTAATGACTAGAATCTTAACCTGTTCAAGTCTAGGGTTGAGTGTTATCTTCTCCACATATTTGCCTTAACTATGCCGCTTACTCTGTAACCTTCTACCTCAAGTCGTATTTGGACCTTTTACAGGGTGATCATCATCATTGTAAAAAAAAAAAACTAAAAAAAATATCGACACACTACAATCATTGTTTTTTATATATATATATATATATATATATATATAAAATGTTTATGCCACTGTATAATATAAATAATACTGCAGTAATCATTAATGATTAAGAAGTAGCTTATATCACAATTTTAGATTAGTGGTTAAAATAGATACATATTTCCCATTGAAGTCAGATGCCATTATTGAAAACCAAGTTCAAAGCCAAAATTTCAAATGCTGATTTTCTAGGCATGCAGACTGTTGTCACTTGTAAGGTAGGCATAAAACAATCTTTCTTAGTAAATTTTTAAAACAATGAAATAGCAATTATCTTCTTACCCTTAGTTACCTAATACAAAGTTTTTCTGTATTTTTTGCGAGAGGTGGCCAATAATGGGTGGGGTGATTTTTTTTTTTTTTTTTTTCTCAGTAGGCAATAAAAAGGTGGCTTAATTTAAAGGTTCAAAAAGTGTGAAATTAATAACTGAGGTGCTCTTAAGCTGGTGCAGTTGGAAAATTTACTTTAAAAAAAACAAACAAATCCTCTCCCTCAACATTCTATTAGGTACCTAAGTCTATGTAGTTGTCATCTTGGTTGATGCTTTAACCATCACACAAATAACTTCAGGTGTATTTACAGCATAGTACATTTAGTTTCCATAAGAAAATATTTAGAAGACTATCTTTCCTGCTTGCCATCAGCATGGCTGATGCTAAACAACAGGATAGCAACACTTTGCACTTTTTTGAACTCACATTTTCCACTGACATGAAGTGGAGGGATTATACTGAATCAATTGCTAGGTCTACTGCTAGGAAAGCTGTGACATACCAGACGACAATTTTTCTTGTCACAGTCCATCTTGCACATTTATAAATCTACCATACTGTTACCATATCTTCTCTGGTGTTCTTATTACATATCTCAAGATGCTTAACAAAATTCAAAGAAAGATCTGTAATGTAATCGATCCTGATCTGGTATCTTGACTCCAGTCACTTTCCCACCAATATGATGTAGCTTTCCTCTGTCTTTTCTACAAATATTTTCATAGTAATTGTTCCTGAAGAGCTTTCCTCCATAGTGCCTCAACTGCATAATTTTAAGCATGCTACTTGATTGGCAATAGGTCTCACCATTTTACTGTTGAACTAGCAACCCTCAGTTCTATTCTAATAGTTTCATTTCTTGCACTTCTCACTTGTGGAACCACCTGCCACCAACAATCTTTAAAAATTTAAATGCAATGCCAATCACCACCTTCTGTCTTCTTGAATCCTGTTCCTTTATTGTCTTTTTCCTGACTTCACTTCATTAAAGTCTTCTCATTCTCTTTCACTCCCTTGTAGCCCCACCCCTGCAGCCTAGTAGCATTATCTCCTTGCTTGGGATGGAATGATTAAAAAAAAAGAAAATATCTGATCATCATCTAACAATCCTGACCACTTCTTTCCAACCATTTCTATCATCAATAGCTCTATCCAGTTCTTTCTGATTCTTGTGTCATCTATATCGATCGATGAAGGTTACTTTCTGGCTTACTCCTTGATCTTTTCCCATAATTTAGATCCCATAGTATAAGCTGATGCCCAACTTCTTGTTTACTTCTCTAGCAATGTCCACTAAACTGCACTCACTTTTTCACATACAGTGTCCATAATTCTTGTTATGTTCTCATATAATTCTTCATTGGTCATATGTTCTTTCCAGTTGAATTTGATCTCACAAAAAGATATATATGTTAAAATTGCAATCTCATCTGGAAGACAAAAATGAAAAACATAAAAAAAAAGTCTAAAAGTGTAATGCTTTAGGTCATCAGTAGAAACAATTATCTATAGATCCCCAATATTTGATAAACGAACAAGTGAATTTTAAGTAGGGGAACAATTTTATTTTAAGATCAGTTCATATACAGATCCCCTGCATTTTTCTACAGTATATTCTATATTTTAATCTTTTCCTATAATTTGGTTGTTCCAACAGATCAAAATGAAAATGAATCTGTCTGATTGTCCTCAAGCGAACATGTCTCACTCCACGTCTTTTCAAGCATTTCAGTCATCCATAGCTCACCTCAGTTCTTCCTTCTTGATTCTGGTATTGTCTATGAATTGATCAATGATAGTTCTTGCTGGTCTGTCTCTTGATCTTTTCTCATAATTTGGAGCCCATAGTATAAATGGATGCTCAAATTCTTGTTCACTTCTCTATCCGCTTTTCACAGATTGTCTGTAATCTTTGGTAGGTTTCCATATAGTTCTTCATTGGACATTTGCAGTTTCCAGTTGACATTTAGCAGTGCTATCAATAGTTTATCATATACTTGTAAAATCTGCTAATCATAATATCAGGTAATTTATTTTCCATGAGAAAATATTTAGGAGACAAAAGATCTATCTAATCATCTTCAAACAAACAATCCTGATCACTTCTTTCCAACCATTTCTATCATCAATAGCTCTACCCAGTTCTTTCTGATTCCTGTGTCATCTATATCGATCGATGAAGTTACTTGCTGGCCTACCCCTTGATCTTTTCCCATAATTTGGATCCCATAGTATAAGCTGATGTACAACTTCTTGTTTACTTCTCCAGCAATGGCCACTAAACTGCACTCACTTTTCACAGACTTTGTCCATAATTTTTGTTAGGTTCTCATATAGTTCTTCATTGGACATATGTTGTTTCTAGCTGACATTTAGTGTTGCTCTCAATAGTTGAGTGTACATATCTTCCAGTTTTTTTTTTTTTTTGCTAGTGATCTTGTTAATGTCTAACTGATTGATCTCTATAAGAGAAATGTATTTTAATATAAAAGACAATATTACAAAAGAGAACTTGCAATAACATAGATATTTCAGTATTTTTGGTTTCAGACTCAACAAAGACATAAATAGATTATAAATTTGTTTCAAACACAAGGAATTAATATTATATATAACATTGCTTGCAAAGCTGTTATCTTGTGACAGAGAATCACTGAGTCATTGATTTAAATTTTTTTTTAGCAATACAGGATTTAGAGCGACAAACATTTGGATAACAATCTGTCTACATATTAAAAAATTGCTCTCTCAACTCATCTTTGAATCTCAAATTTATAGTCATTAATATTTTGGTATGCTACATTCTGATTGGTTATTTTTGGTTATGCAATGCTTTGATTGGTTTCTGTAACAATCTTGTTTCTTTTTTGTTTTTAGTCTTCTAAAATCTTGTCTATGTTGTTTTATCAACTGTTACTTGGCATAATTATTGCTTTCCTTTAGTTTTGCAACTATACAAAATAGCAGAAACCTTATTGCTTGAGGACTACCAACAGCAGCAACAACTAAAATGGATAAAAAGAAAAGAATGACATCAAGATGTTGACATTCCTCACTCAAATATGAGGTTAGGAAGGAAATAGAGGAAATAGTGATAACAGCTAGTGAAAAACTTATTTTCCTGAAAAATTTTTCAAGAGAAAGATTTTTATAACTTTCAACCAAAAGCAATACTGGGTAATTGGTCAATGAATGCCAAATGTTTCTTTATAAGGAAATAGTTAATATTAACATTGGAAATTTTAAACCTCAGCTACTATTTTAAGTTGTTTAATTTTATGTTTAAATTGATTCTTAGACTCAGAATCCTTTGATTTTTGGTAATATTAATGTAAGATTTTAGCTTCTGTGGTCATGGTCACTACAGTCTCTTTCATAGACAACATTTTGTTAAAGAGACAGATTTTATTTTAAGTTTCTACAAGGTGCTACTTAACTGTTCAGGGAATTTGAGGTGTGAAATGGCTTCCCCAAAGGAAGACGAAATTGATAGAAAATGTGGTTCTTTGTTTCCTGGGGGAGTGATTATGAGAGAAGTGTGAAATATTTGGCAAGACACAAGAAACACTGGGTAACTTGATAGCTGAACAGATCAATCAATCAGTTCAAATTCCCCTAACTTTTGGATAGGACCTGATCTCTCTCTCTCTCTCTCTCTCTCTCTCTATATATATATATATATATATATATATATATATATATATATGTATGTATGTATGTGTGTGTGTGTGTGTGGCACTAAATATCCACCTGTGTTATATGTATTTTCAATGAGCAGCTCAATTTATTTTAATTTGAATCTGAATTTCTCATTTAAAATTAATGGCTCTCGCCCATTTTTCAAATTGCAGTTCATTTAATCAACAATAAAATTATTGATATTCTGCTTATTTTACTTTGCAACTCAACTGCTCGGAAAGTTGGTTCACTGTGTTGTGCCAGATAAGTTTTCTCATCAGAATCCCTCTTGCAAATTTTTAAATTGACCATTTGTCTGTGCATTGAATACTGTTGCCATATCTGGTCTAGCACTCCTACTGGTCTGTAATGTAGTCAATTCAATGGCATTTCAAATTCGGTCACTTTGTTACTGATGTGACATGGCTTCCCTCTGCCTTTTCTATATACATTTTCATGGTAACTATTTTAATGAGTTTTCTTCCTTGGTGCCTTGACTGCACAAATTTAAGTGCAGTCCTAGATTGGCAACTAGGTCTCATCATTTTATTGTTGAACTAGCTAGATGCAACCGTTTGTTCCATTCTAATAGTTTCTTTTCTTGCACTTCTCACTTGTGAAACTCCTTTCCTACTTCTTGCTTCACTGGAAATAGGGTGAGAAATAACTGAGAATAAGATGAGATATCCCTAGACATGGGCATCTACTCTTGTAGAGTAAATGAAGAAGTCAATTTTAAATCACATAAAGATAATTAAATATGAAAAATATTCATGTCTCACCATGGGGGAGGGGATGAATAAAATGGCTGGAGAGTTCTGTAAGATTTATATTAAACTATTTGATTAATTGCACTTACTAACTAATCAACTAACGGAAAGTTTCAAGATGAGCATGCTCCTCATCATGTTACTCATGTTTCAGTTGCATTCCGTTCATTCTGTCGATAAAGGCAAGTGACATTTGTACAAAGACATATATTTTTTATATCTTTTACATTTGGTTGCAATTTTTAGACATAACTTAAAATATGGTTAAGCATTTTTTTCTTTTATTAAATTATGCTCTTTTTTACATCTATCATTATTATTATTGTTATTATTAATATAAGCATTAGAAAATTATTCAGATGTTTCTCTCATGGTCAGCTCTATGTAGCTATGTCTAGAGTAGGTTGGTTGATTTTGTTAAGCGGCGTATCAACCTCAATGAGTTATTTAATGCAGAAATCTAAATATCCTGCATGCAATTTTATGCCTTCAACTACAAATACCTTGTACATAATTTTATACTCTCAGGGTAAAGGTATGTTTTTTAGATTGCTTGTAGATCATAAAATGTATTGTTGGTAATTTTTCTATAAATATGTATTCTTATATTTTTTAGTTTTACATTGATTGTCATTTTGCTATAAACATGTTTTTGTCATTTTATTATAAAAATATACTGTTGATTTTTGTTTGGGGGATCACTTTTTGTTCATAGCTGGGATCATAACAGGTGCTACCACCCCTCCAGAATAGGAAATTCAAATGGACTTAGCATAATGACAAAAATAACTTTAGAAAATTGATGTCTTGTGGAAAATGTCGTTTACGCAGAAATTAGCAAGAGAGCTTCTATGACAATTTAAATTTTCTCTCTTCATAGAATGTGTATTTGGTTTGTAGGTAAAAAAAAAAAAGTGCATAATTTGTAGTGCAGTAGTTATTATCCTTGCTACACAAATAATTGATTTCAAATTAAATTCTTCCTCTTTTCTGAATAATTGTAGTCATCTTTTCAATTTAGTTCAGTTCAAGTGTAACTGTAGGAAGGATAAGTCTAAAAAGGTCAAATTCAGTTATAATGACCTAGTTCATAAATGAAAGTATGCTTCTGAATAGGAATGGCTGATATTTTCTGAAATTTCTAATTAGTGACCATCTTGTAGAATATTTTATTGAAATCATTCTAGGTTTCTTTGCAGAGAAACATTTAGATAAGCAAGATCAGATTTGTAGACTTCAGGCAGTTAGATATGAATGATATAATTGCAGCTATTTTTTTTTTCAATCCTTTCGACCCAAGCAAGGCAATAAAGCCACTAACATGCAGGGAGTTACTGAATGTGAAATAATATAAGACTAACATTATTAAGCAGTGAGAATAATAAAAGAAAAGATGATAATGATTGGCATTGTATTTAAATTTTTGAAAATCTAACTACTGGAAAACAAGAAGTCGGAAGAGTTCTGCAAGCAAGAAGTGTGAGATTCACACACATACACACACAGCTTTAATTTTGTGAGTTTCAAACAGACACAAACATAAACTTAGAAATATATATACAGGTTTATTTTCAAAGGAGGATCATTATAAGAGCTTCTCTCTCTCTCTCTCTTTAATATTTGAATAAATAATGACATGTCTGAATTAAAATTTAAACAATAAAAAATAAAGACTTTGTTGATTGAATTTAATTCAACTTGCTTAAATATGTATAGTGTGAAGACTGCATGAGATGTGATACTGACAAACATTCTGCAGTGTTGATTCCTGTGTCCACATTATCTCTTTTTTTTTAAATTCACCCAATACAAAGCCCAACTGCCACTCAAATTAGATGGTGACTGAGTGAGGTTATTGCATGGATGTAAGAGAAGAAAGTAAGTGCAGATTATGTAGGATAGATAGCATTTGATCCTAGAGATGAAGAGGTTAAGATTGTAGTGTTTGGGGATCATCTTAGGAGAAGTAGTGGTTCTTGGGAACAAGCTGGTTAAGTGTACCCACCTTCTTACAAATTGAATACAAAGGGAATGGGGATGATTTGACCCTGTGTATGTAACATGGCATATCCTGGCAGTGATGGTTTGAACTGGTGGAACTAAGGCGTGAAGCTCATCTGAGCATTTGGAATGGAAATTGCAACAGAGTACCAAACGGCTTGCAATGTTTCATCTGTAGGAAAGAAGCTGTGGGGTCAAAATTATTTAACTGACCACATCTATCTGTTTCTATTTATCTATGTCTTTATTCTATCTATCTGTCTGTTTCTATTTATCTATGTCTTTTTCTATCTGTCTGTTTCTTTCTATCCATCTATGTCTGTCTATTTCTTTCTATCCATCTATGTCTATCTATCTATCTATCTATCTATCTATCTATCTATCTATCTATCTTTGTCTGTCTATCTATCTTTGTCTGTCTATCTATCTTTGTCTGTCTATCTATCTTTGTCTGTCTATCTATCTTTGTCTGTCTATCTATCTATCTATCTTTGTCTGTCTATCTATCTATCTATCTTTGTCTGTCTATCTATCTATCTATCTTTGTCTGTCTATCTATCTATCTTTGTCTGTCTATCTATCTATCTTTGTCTGTCTATCTATCTATCTTTGTCTGTCTATCTATCTATCTTTGTCTGTCTATCTATCTATCTTTGTCTGTCTATCTATCTATCTTTGTCTGTCTATCTATCTATCTTTGTCTGTCTATCTATGTCTGTTTCTTTCTGTCTGTCTATCTATGTCTGTTTCTTTCTGTCTGTCTATCTATCTATCTATCTATGTCTGTTTCTTTCTGTCTGTCTATGTGTATATGTGCTAGGGCTTCCCATGACCTAATTGCTAGGGCACATCTTTTTTTTAAAGTGCTTTTCCTAACAGAAAAAGGGAATACAGGTTTGATTGCAGTCAGGAAGAATAGTTTCTTTAGTGGGGATTCTCAATTACTTGGCCGGTAGACATTAATTTCACTGATTAAAAAAAAAAAAAAATAGGGATGTCTACTCAAACACATCTATCTACAAAAAATAATATCTATAGTAACAATAATAACAAATAAGAAATAGAAAAATTTTGTTAGAAACAAAGAAAAAAGTACTGAACTGTCATGTCATATCAGTTCTCTTATATGGCAGTGAATTCTAGACAATCTCCTCACAGATGAAGAATAAACTAGAAATAATGAATATGGTTCTTAAAAAAGATGCTGGGAATACCATAGACTGAACATGTGAGCAACAACAAAATTTTAGAGAAAATGTACACAAAAAGAACACTTATACTTAACATTAGAAAAGTTGAAATTTCTTGGGCATATAATGAGGAAAGTGGGTTTGGAAAATTTGATATTCACGGAACAGATTGAAGGCAAGAGGGACACAGGAAAACAATGTATAGCATACCTTGAATAAATGGATAGTGGAACAAGGTTTAGGAGAGATAACAAAAAGAAAATTTCTTAAGAGCTACAAAGGACAAGAAATTGTGACGAGCCATGATCACCTAGGCCCTGAAGGAACATGGCAGATAGAAGGATCTAACATCTTAGCTTTTCTTTTACTTGCTTGTTTTTTTAAGTTATTGTTATTGCCCCTTTGTCTCTCTATTTCAGATCATTTTATCTTTTCAAATGACTTTACATTTATGCTTGATTGATTCCCTTGCTCTCTGTCTTACTCTTGTTCCATTCTGTTCTCTTTTCTTTACAACACAAAGATTAACTTATCTTCATTTTTTGGCTCTTATTTGCTTTTATTAAAGATGCCTCAGCCATTTCCTTAATAGCTTTCCCCATTTAATTCTGTGATTATTTATTGCAGCATTTTCATCTAAGCTCGTTTTTCATATTTTTGATCTTATTTGGAAAACATCCATGATAGTTAAGTTTAGAATTTTCATGATTTAAATTCCTTTGTTTCCTCCTACTTGGAAGGAATAAGCAGTTGGGTAAATTCCTGGATTTTTCCTATTTATGGAAGGAAACTTCCACATTTAAAGAATGTCTCTCTTTATGAAAGGGTGCTGAAACATTCTCATTCTGATCCTTCTTCTCAAAATCTGACCAAATGACCAAACATTTTTGGTGGAAAAGGGCTTATTTATCAGCTTGAGAATTTTTCAGCACTCTTTCATATCTGTCTCTTTGTTGGACTCCCTCTCTACTATTGTGACAATGGACTGCTCCAACTTATAAATATGGCAAGTAGCAACCTTAAAGTAGGATTTGAGGAGTAGTTGATTTACTCGTTTTTTCTGTTCTATGTATGAGTAATTAATAAAACCTCTTCTTTGTTTTTCCTACCTAGTCTTCTGTTCATTTGATACACTCTCTAACTACAGCTTTGATAATTATTAACTACTTTGAACAAAGAAAACATAACACTCTTTATTCCATTTTTACTAAAATAACTTATTGGAGACAAAGTGGATCTATTCCTTTCCCTTTGCATGTAAGTGAATATAATGAACCTAACTGGAACTCATCTGTCCAATTTCCAATTCTGAGCTATCATTCATTGTGCCACCTGCATATCCAAGCTTACCAAAGACAAAGAATAAGCGATGTATTTAGAATGTGTGAAAAAGATAAAAATTAAATTGAATAAAATATTTCTTCATGGTATTTTGGGCTAGTTCAAACCAAGGCACAATGATTAAAAACACCCCAGTGCAAAAAAAAAAAAAAAAAAATCTGCCAAAAAAACATTACTTCATCAATTTATTTATTATTTTCTAATATGGTCAGAATTTTGTTTTGAAATCAAGTTTCTTCAATTTGTCTTGAGCTAAAATTTATTTCATGTTGTTTATTTAGAAATCATTCTCAGCATGCACTCATGTTACATTCCTTTGCCTAAGACGGAAGCATTTTTGGCTGAAAGAATAGATCCAAACTCACACGTTTCCTTTATATCTTTAACACAACATGCCTGATTCAAGAGCATTCCCTCTGAATGCCAGCTGTGTATTTTTTTAAAACTAAATTGAATTAGTTATGAAAATAATAAATCGATTTATAAATTTAATCATACCTTTTCTCCTTTTCTCTTTGTTTCTTTTGTTTGTTTTTTTCTTCAAACTTAGGAAAATTTTCTCCATTTTTTTTTTTTTTTTTTTTTTAATCTTGTTTTGTAAATATAATTTTCCCCCTTTGATCAAATTATTATTCCTTTGTGAATTTTAAAGTTTTCTTTGTCCATATTTAGATTTGTGTTTGGAGTTAATATTTAAATTATTCAGCTAAAGGTAAACTTGTATTAATAGACTCACAAAAATATGTAAGCTTTTGCTCTTTAGAAAGATCGAGAAGAAAGAGATTCTTTTAAAATTATATTTTCTGGTTATCTAAATTGAAAACAAAAAAAAATGTTCTAATTAATTTTGCTGCTTTTATTTCTCTTTATTGATTTTTACTGCCCAAAATTTTCCTTTCATTTCAGTCAATTAAAAAAATTATTATAATTTTTAATGTTTTTATTCTGGATCATTTATTATTGTGTGTTTACTTGTGGACAAAGTCCTTTTTTTTTATTAATTTACTTTCAACTTGGTATTTTAATTTTATTTGTAAATGTCTAAAAAGGCGACAGTACTAACAATATTAATGGATAGAGGCAAGCTAATATCCTGTTCTGGTCTTCAAGCAATAACATTATCTCTTTTCCTCTCACCTCATTGTTTCTGAATTTTAAATACTCTCTCTGCAACGCTAAACTACCGTTCTCTACTGATGAGTCACAATTTTATTTTAAGTTATATTCCTTAATGTCTCTGTAAGTTTTGAGAAAGGAACAGTGAAATTCAGAAAGTTTTCTTTTGACTTGTCCACTAATAAAATGAATGTTTTTGTATATTCATATATGCATACACATTCACACAAAATGACTATTTTAATTTTTAAAAACAGATGCCAATCAGTTCAGTATGACCAAAAAAAGTACTGAATGTTACTAAGCTGTAATAAATTATGCCAGAAAGAAAGAAACAAAAACATGCCAAAAATAAGCTGATGGCTGTAAAAGTTTTAAAACATATTCTTTGTTGTCTAGTATATTATGTAGTAATAAATAAAATTAAATAATCACTTGTCTTTACTCCGAGTTCCACGTAGATTACATCCAGTCATCAGTAGACTTGTTTGTAAAATAGAATATATTTTCAGAAATTATGTTTTTCTTAAGACATTAATTAATTAATTAATTTTCCTTAAAAGATATTAACCTATAATTTTAAATTATTTAATTCATTCTGTTTTTAAAATGTTATTGTATGGAATAATATTATTTGGAAATGTTTGATTATATGTATTAGATTGTTTTTTTATTTTAGACAGACAAATGTTGATGAAATGTGTTATTTATAAGTTTTTCCACTTTGTCTCCACACATTCATGGTAATAGTAATATTAGTCATTTTTCTACAAGGAAACATTTGGCATTCATTGACCAAGCAGCCAGTACTGCTTTTGGTTAAGATTTATAAAATCTTTCTCTTAAAACAATTTTTCAAGAAAACAGGTTTTTCAAGTCCTGTAGCTGTTATCACTCTTACTATTATTGATGGATATTTCCATCCTTGCCTTTCATTTAGGGTAGTGCAGAATGTCAGCATCTCAATTATGTCATTATTCTCACTTCAAGCTGTATATGCTATTGATTTTAGTTGTTGCTGCTGTTGAAAATCCTGAAGTTTTCTTTTTACATGGCATGTAATGGTAATATTACAGCCAGTACTACCTTTGATTGAAATTTCTAAAATCTTTCACTGAAAACATTCAGGAAAACAGGTTTCTCAAGTCCAGTAGCTTTTATTGTTCTTTCTAGAATTGATAGCAGTTTATACACACACAGTGGTGGCATCCTACTGGTTCACACAAACCAATTTTTAAAATTATAAAAGCTTAGTGAGCCAGTTATTGGATTATTGAAAAATAATCTTATACAAGGTGCACTGGGTAAATTATCACCATATTATATTTTCAATTTTGTATGTGCACGTTTGTTCTTGATTTTGCATATAGTAGGATCAGCTGGGCATCATCTGTAAGGAAAAGAGCACCATGATGCAATTCACTCTGCCAGACATTTGGAAACAGCATGTTGTACTGCTTGACATTCATGCTGAAAGCTCCAATATGAACATTTCAGAGTGTTTGGGTATCAATCTGAGGAGAGTGTAGAAGATTCAGAAAGAGTTGGATAAATCTAATGGTGATTACAAAAGTATTTGGTATGATCACTAGTGATAGAGATGTTATACCTCCATTCTTCTTCCCTTCTCAACACAAAAGCCTACATCAAGTGCCTTGAAGAGGTAGTGCTGCCTTGGGTCAAGAGGGTGGATACTGGAAGACTGTCTGGCAACAGGACTCTGCACCATACCACACAAGCAGGGGAACACAATCATGGCTGTTAAACAATTTCTTCAAGCACATTATCCTTTACATCTGGCCACCTAACTCCCAAACTGCAGTCCCCTTGATTATTATGTGAAGGGCACCTTTTGAGCAAGAGACCAACAAAAATCTTTTTAACACAAAGGCAGCATACACCAAGTTAAACAAGGAGACTGTCCAGAAGAGATGCAGGAGATTCTGAGGTTGTCTTTGAAGCCAATAGTGATTTTAATGAATAAATTTACTATTTAGTATTTCAAGATATTTTTGTGTAATTTTGGTAAATATATCTGTTAAAATGAGATGTCAGTGTTATTTTCGCATAATTCAGATGACAATTTATCCATCGCACCTTGTATATTTAATAGCTGATGGTCTAGGTAAAAAAAATGTTAGTTATGTTACACCTGTATGCATGCCTAGTGAAATTCTAATAGACACACATCCCCTACTGTTTGGAAGTTAAAAATGTGGCGAACCATCTTGTCATAAATTTGATAGGTCTTGCATTGGATCTTTGGGACTGTAGTGATTCAGTTCAAATGTGGCTAAGAAGCCATAACACAGCTGATGACACTAGAGTCAAAAAGCATCATATTTCTGAACAGAAATATGATGAGAACAGAATTTCAATCTTGAATATGTTAATAAATAAATATTTTCTATTAAATTATCAAAATGGTTCAATTCTTTTTCGATACTATAAAGTAATTTGTTTCTGTTCTCATCCTGAAAAAAAATAAACAGAATAGGTTCCTAAAGAGATTACCTGCCCTTATAGAACCAGTTCCTGGAAATTTAGGATGCCATTTAGGGTCTTATATATATATATATATATATATATATATATTTATTTATTTAGGCAGCATATCTTCATTCAAGCATGTTTGACTGAACAGTCAAATGTTATGTATTTATTTTTATTTGATCCTGTCATATTCATGTATCATGTCGGTATAAAATATCCTTTTATATTCCCAAGTACTTCCAATCTCATTCAAAATCATCTTCAAGAGATGATTTGCTAAGACAAAATTAATGTAAGTTATAAAAATGTGTCAGTATGGACACTCTTAAATTCAAAAAAATTTACTGTTATGTAAGGGAGGTAACTTATTTTATGTAAATTCTATTAAAAATTATAACTATATGTTTTAAAATATTGTTTTTAATTGTAGTTTAAACAATTACAATTCAGAATTTTAAAACATTGCTTTTACAAATATTTTAGAACTTTGTTGCTATACACATAATTGATTTTATTTTTGGCTGTAATTTTTTTATATAAAGGGCTTCCAGAATTTGAAGTTTTTGTTTATTATTTTTGTGGTGGAGTATACTCATATTGTCAATTAGTATTTCCCTAAATTGTGAATGTAGACAGGAATGTTCTTTTAAATGGTGAGAGACTGAACTATATTCATTCATGTGAAATGTAAGCCTCCTTGAAAGTGTTGTCGTCATCATGAAACCAACATTTACATTTTTGTCAGAGATATAATCTCCCAAAGGACATTTAAATTGCTATACAATGTTGGTCTTTTGCAAAGGATTATATATATAATGTTGACAGATTATATATAAAATGTATGTCTGTAAAGTGAGAGATATTGCATCAATCTGTTTAGTTGGGAGTATTGCTTACTTTGAGAATCAATAGTTGAATATGTGGCCTTTATTTGAGCTCAAATATTAACTGTTAATTCTGGTGGGAAATAATAATCTGTATCTTTGTCATCCACAAAACATGCCAGTGTGTGTATGTGTGTTATGGACCTTACTCGAAAATGTATACTTATAATTAACCGATATTTGATGTATTACTTTATTATTAGACTTGTCCTTTATTTCATTAATTCTTTTTATTTCTATCCTGTATTTCTTTACACATATTATTTAATTTCATTCTTTTAATTTTCTTTTGTTTATTTACATATATTTATTCACATACATATCGTCTTTTAAAAGTAAGCGCTGAGAGTCACTTTCAGTCATAATATTCCAAGTCTAATCTGAACATTAAAATATTGATAAAATTAATCACACTTCATAGCTGCTAATCAATATTTTTAAGAATTATCTCACCTTTTTATACTTTACAATTGTTTGATGGATGAGCTTTTTTGTGTATCATTTGCATTTAAGCATCTTTACTCAAGGCTTAAAATGAATATCATATTATAATTTCATTTATATTCATTATTTTTATCATAGTTTTCAGACTTGCAGCATTTGCTATGACATCATGATGGCTAATCTGGTAAAGAGGTTGGTTCATTAATGAGCTTACTGTAAGTTCTGGAAGATAATGGTTCTAATGTAATGATTTATCATGCAACGATAATCATTAATTATTAATTCAGTTCCAAATCCAAATCAAGAAAATCATATTTAACTTTTGAAAACCTTTTACTTACATTTCTAGATTAATGGAATTTATATGTACAGTCATGGCCAAAAGTTTAACAAAAACAAAGAAAAAATCTCAGTAGCATATAAAATAAAAGGCACACTTCAATATATCAAATTTATTAAAAGCAGTTTATTTTCTATTAATTTCAATATAAACTAGTTTTTTTTGTATAGCCAACTTTCGCCTTGATAACTGCTTCAATATTGATGATGCTTACAAGTTAGAAGACTGATAATATTCTGCTGAAATCTCAGTGGTACAGACATTTTTGATAGTGTCCACAAAAGCATTGGCTAGTTGTTTGTCGGCAATCTTATTCTTCATGTAACCCCACAAATTTTTTATGGGATTGAGGTCAGGGCTATTGCTGTCTCTTTCCAACATAGTGATTTTAACTTTCTTAAGATATTCTTGTACTTGCTTTGTTTTGGAATATGAGGCCCCATCAGACACAAATATACCACAACCATGTATGTACACGCATATCCCGAGTTTATCCTGTAACAGCTCAACTACTTTTAATCATTCATGGTAGTTCTAGGGTCCAGGAAATATAAACTAGCTGTTCTGAACTCATCTGGCTGGGAGGGTGTTTCATAGTCTGTTATATTTTTCTTCATATCTCTTTCCTGGGGTGGAGGGGTCTTCTGACATAATGCTGAAGTGTAACAAACTTTGTATTCATCAGAGAACATAATGCTTCCCCATTGTTTCTCTGTCCAATGCTCAAGCTTCTTTTGGTGAATGCCAGGCGCTTCTTTTCATTTCTACAGTCAATATTGGTTTCCAGGCAGGTTTGCTGGATCTTAGTTGAAATCCATTGACCAATCTGCAAGAAACAGTCTTACGACTCTCATCTGTACCCTTGAGAAATAAGGCAACTTGAACATTTTTGTATTAACTCACTGGAGATTGGGAAACAATGGATTTGAGGATATGATCATCTCTGGTTATTTTTCTGGGACATTCCCTTTTCTTTTGGTTAAAATAAGTACTTGGCAATAACATTGTGAACCTCAATCTTGCTACAACCCATTGGATTAGATTTCATTTCATGTTCTGAGTACGCTGCTCTATATAATGTTACTGTTTGGGCTTGTTGCATATCAGAAAGTGATGATATTTTTTTCTCATTTTTAATGTATAAAACCTTACTGAAAACTGTTTTTTAGAATAACTACACAATTTTCAAACTAACCAAATCTCTCTGTAACAGTATTTTAAACTTAAGAATGATATAATATTGCTTATAATTCCAGTTTGTTTACATTAACTAAACATTCAGTAATAGTGAAATTATAATTTTTGCTAGGTGATCATGAACTAAGAGTGTACAATTAGAAAGAGTTTGACTGTTTTCTTTTATGACAAAACCATTTCATGTAGAACCCTCAAATTTGTGGTACATATTTACTATACACATTGAAATGTTATAATATAAGAAGCATTTATTCATTATGAGAAAAGAGGATTTAATCTGTTTTCTGATATAGAGATTTATCTTTAATAGTAATAATTGCCATTTTAACCATTCAGTGTAAGACTATAATTTATACTTTGTTACTGATGTCCAGATTGAAAAGATCTGTGCACTTTGAAAAAAGTAATTTCACTAAAGACATTCCCACAAAATATATTTTCTACTTTGCATAGAAACTTACCAGGAACAAATGGAATTTATTATTTTTTCTTTTAGGCTACTAATGTAAACAAAAAAGTATCATCTATATTCATGAAGTGATAGGAAATGTGATGAATAATGACAATAACAAATGTTTAATTTACAATGAATAAACATTTCTTAGTTAATCACTCCATTCATTTCACATTGGTAGAAGTTATGTGGAACTAGTTTTCAATGGTAAAGAATATTTTTTGCTGTCCTTAAGAATCAACTTTGATCAAAGTTTTAACCTTGTATCTGGCATAGAAAGATACTTAGCCTTGTTCATAAAACATCAATTTTACATATTAACATATAGTAAAAAAATTTACTATTGTATCTAATTTTTATATATATATATATATATATATATATATATATATATATATATATAAGAAATATAGTTTTAAGGTGTGCTATATTTATGGGATAAAGTGCTCAATATCAGAGAAAGATCGGATGTAAATATAAATATAAAAGTGAACATCAGCACTCAAAATGACAGGCTGTTTCATGCTAGACACAATCGTCAGGTGGCCTGACAATTACGTCTCACATGAAACAGCCTGTTGCCTCTAAGTGTTGACTTCAATGTTCACTTATATATATATATTAAAGAAAAACAAAAACTGTTGGTGGAACCAGCAGGCTGCTTGACAAAACCTAAACTCTTATCCAGATACAGTCTCAAATAAAGATTTTATATATATATATATATATATATATATATACTGGATTTGCTTGTTATTTTTTGGTGTAACAGGCAGCCCAGTTCTTAGAACCAACAGTTAGACTCCTTGCACATATCATTTGATTATAGTGGTGAAGGCTTGTACAGAACTAACCACACTTTTTGGAAGTGTCAAATACAGCAAACTGGTGCACAGTATGCCACAAGGTCCTCAAAAGGCCCTCTGCAAGTTTCGAATTCAGAATTGTCCTTCTCCTAGACTGTTTTTCACCATCAGTTATAGAACCCAGTCTTTCCTGCTATTTACAGATAGCTAGAGGGAGAAGAGATGGATTCATACCTTTCCCAAGTGTATAATCACATAAGTGAATGTAATGAACTTTACTGGAATTGGAACTCAACTCCAATTCCTCAGTTCATTACTCCACCATGCTTCTGTGTTTGCATGTGTTTTTCACTGGGGAAAATGTAACAATTTTTAACAGAAGGTATCTAGATGTTGAGCACCTGGTTCTTGTGAATTGACTGTTTTTTTTAATTAGGCAATTGCTGGGAAGTCATGTTATCTTCTTGCACTTAACGTTTGGTTATATCTTTACCAGGGTTGTCTCATTTGTTGAAGAGGGTTATTTTCTTTTGTTGTAGAGAGATATATATATTTATGTGATAGGCTGTAGAGGAAATATGATAGTGGCTGAATATGGTATTATTGAGTAGGAGATATTTTAGTGGTAATGTTATGGTGTGTACAGTGCATCTTATGGTTTAGGGATTAATAAGCCTCCTAGAGGGGAAAAGAGACATGTCACTACAGCATTTTGTGGGTAAAAAGAAAGAAGCAAGAGGGGGTTTGTATCGTTTTGTTTTATACTGCTTTATACAATGTCACCTAGTAGGTGTTAAGAGAAGGCCTCAGAAGACAAGGTAGTATAATCACATACAGGGCCGATGCAAGATTCTTATGCGTTCTCTCCAAATCTATGATACAGAGGCCCCACACTCTACTACACCTCAATTTCCATATAAAATACAATTTTTATTGTAACCTAATTATGTACAATAATGAATCATATGCAGTATAGGTTAACAAATCAGCTAGAAAAACTGAAAATAAATACAATATATCTATATGCAAATTAGACGTGTCATAATAGATCCTTCTATCTTAAATAAATCAACAATGTCTTGTAGCAATTTTTAACATCAACTTGAGATTTTTCTTGTTAAAAAGTTGAATAATTTTATCGCATTCAGCATCATGGATAAGAAATAGTACATTTTATATGGTGTTTTTCAAGACTTAGCAAAAAAAAAAGACCCAATATGACACTAAAATCTGCAAAAAATTTTCATCCTTTAATATTCAGTTGTGTTTGATAAGCTAGCGAGGATAGTAAACTAGTAGTTCCCTATTCTCTTCTTTGCTGACCATCATTGCTTACATGAGAAGATATTTGTTTGACAAAAAATCTAACAATGAGCTTTCACAGCAAGAACTAAATTTGTATCTTTTCCACAGGGTATGTCTAAACTATTAACTATATACAGCCATTTTCTCAGATCAATTACTAAAAATGGCTTCAAGCAGATGAATTCTTTAAGAAGTCAATCCATCTTCAGATCTTATAGACTGGTGCTATAGAATCACAAAAACCACATCACTTGTATACTTGAAATGGCAACAACAAAAATGAGTATCACAAATAACAAGTGAAAATAATTATATAAACAAGATGTTGACTTTGCACCCTCCCTTAAACAAAAGGTTAAGAAGGAAACTCTCATCAACACTAGAACAGTGGAATTGAGAAGCTATTTTCCGGAAAAACTGTTTATAAGTGTTATTTTGCATATCTCTCTGCGTAATAGTAGTAGTACAGTTCTCTGTGTCCTGAATAGCAACCGGGTTTGCTAGGTATAGCTGTTTCCTATGTTCACCAATTGTTCTCTATTTATATTTGTTTATCTAATTTGCATATGAAACTAAAATAAGATTTTTATAATGTCAACTGATAGTAATGCTGTCTGGTCAATTAATGCCAATTGTTTCCCAACTGGAGATGGCTAATTTCACCATTACCATTAGCACTAAGGGAATGTAAGCTGCCTCAGCTGAAATTTGAACTTGATTTGCTGGTCTTGTTTGCTCTGTGGATAACCTTTAGGAGACTGCAAAAGGCATCTAAATGCAGTTATTTGGAGGATAGGTTATTGAAGTTTCTTGAAGGATAGTGAAATGGTAAATTGTTCATTGATATTAAAAATAAAAATTTTACCATTTGTTTTTATTTTTTATTATATGAATTTACATTTGGAGTAGTATATTCATTTTGCTTGTTATACTTACAGCATTTCAGCTATTGTACCCACCGGCTTTCTTCAGGAGTCTGTTGTACTTCATAACCTTCTCAGAATTTTGAAGTGAACCCTTTATTCAATTTACCTTTTATCTTATTTTTGTTGAGTGAAAAATAAATAGAATAAGATGAAATACTTAGGAAAAATAATTTTAAAATGACAGTGCTTCATTTAAGAAAATTCCGAAAAGGTTACCAATTATGACAGATGCTTGAAGAAGGTTAAAGGGTACAATGGCTGAAATGCTGTTAGCATAAAAAACAAGATAAGTTTCCTAGTTCTAATGCAAAAACAAAATAATTTAAAAAACAATTTTTTTTTTTAAACATTTCACCCCAAGCAAGGCAATAAAAGCCTCTAAGAAGCATACCAGAAGCACCAGACCAAATGTGGCAACAATATTCAATGCATGGATGAATAGTGGCTTCTTTCACTATTTTAATGCGCCTTTGGATTTTGGTGTCATATTTTCCATTCTTTGTTCAAACACTTCCCAATTTGTATTCATAAATTGCAATTTCATTATGTATTTTGATGGAGATCACTCTCACAGGTGTGGTAAGTTGATAGGGAGCTTAATACTTTAAAAGTAAATTCAGAATTTTATTTTATGATAATAGTGGGTAGGGTAAACAGCTGTAATAAAATTTGAAGCTTTTTTATTTTCAATGATTTGTCATAATAATATTTCATCTTATATATCTATGCGGAATGGCTCAATGGATATTTATATAAAATATATTTATACATGTTTATAAAAAATACACAGCTATATGCAGAAGATATAATCCTATATTTATCAGTAATTGATATCTTTCTTATTACCATTATAAGAACACATGAAATGGTGACTAATCTATAGATCTATCTATCTTAGTCTGTTCAAAATATCTATCTTCATTCATTCATCTTTCTATTTCTGCTCATTTCTTTCTATCTCCCTTCCTTTCTTCCTATCTATCTCCCTTCCTTTCTTCCTATCTATCTCCCTTCCTTTCTTCCTATCTATCTCCCTTCCTTTCTTCCTATCTATCTCCCTTCCTTTCTTCCTATCTATCTCCCTTCCTTTCTTCCTATCTATCTCCCTTCCTTTTCTTCCTATCTATCTCCCTTCCTTTCTTCCTATCTATCTCCCTTCCTTTTCTTCCTATCTATCTCCTTCCTTTCTTCCTATCTATCTCCCTTCCTTTCTTCCTATCTATCTCCCTTCCTTTCTTCCTATCTATCTCCCTTCCTTTCTTCCTATCTATCTCCCTTCCTTTCTTCCTATCTATCTCCCTTCCTTTCTTCCTATCTATCTCCCTTCCTTTCTTCCTATCTATCTCCTTCCTTTCTTCCTATCTATCTCCCTTCCTTTCTTCCTATCTATCTCCCTTCCTTTCTTCCTATCTATCTCCTTCCTTTCTTCCTATCTATCTCCTTCCTTTCTTCCCTATCTATCTCCCTTCCTTTCTTCCCATCTATCTCCTTCCTTTCTTCCTATCTATCTCCCTTCCTTTCTTCCCATCTATCTCCTTCCTTTCTTCCCATCTATCTCCCTTCCTTTCTTCCTATCTATCTCCTTCCTTTTTCTTCCTATCTATCTCCTTCCTTTCTTCCTATCTATCTCCCTTCCTTTCTTCCTATCTATCTCCCTTCCTTTCTTCCTATCTATCTCCCTTCCTTTCTTCCTATCTATCTCCCTTCCTTTCTTCCTATCTATCTCCCTTCCTTTCTTCCTATCTATCTCCCTTCCTTTCTTCCTATCTATCTCAATGGTTAAAAATGACTTTGTGAAGCCTGTGGGTTTTGGTGCAGACCATCCTTCATTGAATCTTGTGGACTGGTGCTACAGAATCACAAAGAACTGTACTAGATAATGGAAACCACATTACTTGAGGATTTTCAACAGCAGCAAGAGTTAAAATGGGTTGCCCATGTAACATTAAGAGAAAATAACATAATCAAGATGTTAATGTTCCACACTATTTCAAACAAAAGGTTTGAAAAGAAACCCTCATCAATACAGGAAAGAGTGATAATAACTACTGAACTTGAAACATATTTTCCTGAAAAAAATTCAGCTGAAAATAGTTTGATCAATAAATGCCAAATGTTTCCTTATAAGGAGGTGGCTACTATTACCATTATCATAGACAACTTAGAAGACAGCTGTGGGTTATCAGACTAATATTATGGACAGGTTTTAAAGTTATAGTCCTTTTAAAAGTTGATAATAATATCAAGATAAATGCAAAGAATTAAGTTCTTGGACAAGACATTTTTACAAGCTACAGGTTGGAACCAAGAGGCTTTAAATTAAAGAGTATATCTTTACAGAATGCAAAAGAGCATTGTCTTAATGCTTCTTCACATTCTGCAAAGTTGAATATTGCCTACCTGTCTGAAAAAGGTTTCAAAGACATCAAATTAATGGAAGGCCTCTTCAGATATTAAGCCAGTAGAAAACTTTTGGTTTTTTGGTAAGAGATATTTATATAAGATTCTAAAACTATTTAAGCAAAGAGGATGTATCAAGGAAACATTAAATACTACAGCATGTAAAGTTGAAATAGTAGACAGGTTATTAAAATTAATGGAAGAAAGACTGATGAAGGTTATAGAATATCGAGGAACCCATATTGAGATTTAAGTAAAATAATAATTTATTGGGGTATATAGAATATTGCGTTAATCAAATACATTTCTATCATCTATATATTTTAGATTGATTTCTAAATATGAATGTTTCACTTGTATACTTGCAAGTTGTATGCCATACTAAGTTTGCATAAAAAGAACTATGAAATTTATCAATATTTTTTTTATTTGGATGATATAAATATATATATTCTGAAAATTTTACCAATAATAACAATTTTAATATTAAAATTTTCATTTATATAATAAAATCTGATAGTTTATCTCTTTCTCTTCACATCTATCTATCTCAGTTAATCAGTTCATATATATCTATCTAGTAAGCTACCTCGGCTGGTCAGTTCATGTCTTTGGCTACCTCGGCTGGTCAGTTCATGTCTTTGGCTACCTCGGCTGGTCAGTTCATGTCTTTGGCTACCTCGGCTGGTCAGTTCATGTCTTTGGCTACCTCGGCTGGTCAGTTCATGTCTTTGGCTACCTCGGCTGGTCAGTTCATGTCTTTGGCTACCTCGGCTGGTCAGTTCATGTCTTTGGCTACCTCGGCTGGTCAGTTCATGTCTTTGGCTACCCTCGGCTGGTCAGTTCATGTCTTTGGCTACCTCGGCTGGTCAGTTCATGTCTTTGGCTACCTCGGCTGGTCAGTTCATGTCTTTGGCTACCTCGGCTGGTCAGTTCATGTCTTTGGCTATCTCGGCTGGTCAATTCATCTTTAGCCATCTCAGTCAGTCAATTCTTGTTTATCTAGTTAGCTAACTCGGAGATAGTGTTTATGTCTATCTAAGTAAGTTCATGTATATCTAAGTTAGCTTTCTCAGCCAGTCAATTCATATCAATCTATCTATTTCTGTCTATCAGTCTGAGGTCACTATCCATATAATGTAAATATGTTTACACAAATAAAAATTTAATGTTTTGTCTGTTCATATTAACAAATGTGCATCTAAAGAGTAGTTATATATATATTTTTTAAATATGTATGTTGTGTTGAGGGTTGGAGATTTATACAGAACAATTATTTCACTCCTGCTCTTTTTAGATTTTGGGAGAATGAAAAATTTCTCCATATAGTAATGTTCTTTTTTTGTTCTTGTTTATACTGTTTACAGATGCTTGCTCTTCTTTCTTCTACTTCTCTGCTTCCATACCTGACCCTACTTCTGGCTTTTTGCCTCTGAAAGATATCAAACCACAATGATTGGATCAATCCAGCCACAAGAACTATATATAGGAGCCTGTACAAACTACCCCACCTTCAACAATAACAATAAAAAAAAATTTACTGAGGACAGGATTGCAAGAGGTCCTAAATTGTCAGTAATAAAAATCAATATGATCCTTGAATGTAACACTTCTTTCTCTTTTAAATTCATACATACACACACACACACACACACACAGCATTAATTACAGGCACCTATATCATGTGTATACACACACACACATATATATATATATATATATATGGATAGATAGAAAAACAATCTATTTACAGTTTGGAAAATAATAAGCGTTCAATATTCATTCCAGGGACAATTCATTGTGATGGAAAAATAATTATGAAAGAAAAAAAAAAAGAGTGTGTGGAATTGGGTATTTTTAATGAAAAATGTTGTGAATTCAGAGAAGGAATAGAAAAAGTGCCAATTTTAGCATTCTTGGTCTGAGCAGCAAAATTGTATCCTAGAGTGAATATTTTCAGGAAAATTATAGGAAATTTAAAAATCTATATGACATGTCTCAATTGATATTCTTTTCATATATTCATCTTAACTACTTTTACAAAAAATCAAAATATAAAACAGAAAAAAAGATGAAAATTTATGTATCGATTTTTTTTTTTTTTTTTTTTTTTTAATGTAGAACATTGTTATTTTAGTAAGAAGTATCCCTTCTCCTGAATGAAATTTAAAAAAAAAAATTTAAATTAAAAAAACTAAAAAGAATAGTCAGAGATATAATTATTAATTTTTTCAAAAATTTTTTAGTTTATTCCTTTGTCGTTGTTATTACTGATTTTTCTCTTTTTAAATATCTTTTTGGTAGATTAAAAGCATTTTTCAAATTTGTCTATAATTAAAGCTAATTCAAGCTGGCTTAAGCCTTGTGGAAAGTAAAAGATAAAACAGAAAAAAATAGAAACACTGAGAAAGCAATTTCCATTTTCATTTTTCAGTTTGCCTGATGTTTAAAAATTGATTGCAAGTTAAGAGGATTATTAGTCTGTATGCAATATATTGTTTATCATTAAAAGAAAGTAAAATAAAATATTGATTCTTTTTTTTTTTTTTTTAAACTTTTTTGTTTTATGTCCCCTTCTTCCTTTTCTCGTTGTTCATCTTTTTGTTCTTCATGACATTTCTCTTAAAAGTGAGAACTTAAGAGGCTGTTGTTTCTGTTAAATTCTTTGAAATTATTTCATGCTATTTTTTTTTTATATTTCTCATTCAAATTGAGAAGCAGCAACATAAATTATTGATTAATATCAATAAACATGCTCTTTTCTGTCTTTCTCTTCATATTTCAAGTTAATTGAGACGGTAATTTGTTAATAACACTTTGGTTAAGTAAATAGTGTATTATAAGAATATGGATTTTTAACTTTCAATGACATTATTTTTCTTTTTTTAATGAGCAGAAAACTGTGAATAAAGATGTTTTGGTAATGACTCTAATGAAGTGAGTAATATGACAATCATTAGTTGAATGTATTTTTTTTATTAGCTAAAAAAAAAATAAATTTGATTGACATTGATGACATTTAAGCTATTTTTTTTCTTTTAAGACCAGATCGCTTTTAGTATTTAAAGTGACTTTATTCTATAAAAGCACTTTCTTCATTTTTTTTTGCAAAGAACAAAAATACAAGCTTTTTTTTTTTTTTTAATTACTCAAGATTTAAAAAAAGAAATAGTTTGTAATTGTTTTTATTTTTCTGTATTTTTTTTCATTCACCATTCACTTTCACAAACCATTTTCACTAGAACCTTACTCTATTCTCTCTTCTCATTCCATCTAATGTCCCTTAATAGAATCCTCTGCATGTGTGTGCACACTTAGCTCCTACTGTGACTATCTTGCCGATTAGACACTTAACGTGCCATTCCATTTATCCCTTTATTTCATCTACACAGAATACGAGCATGACTATTTTGAGAATGTTAAATTTAACCTGTGAAATACATCACTATTGTGAGGCAACTTTAATTTAAGAATATTGCCAGTAAACATAGCCTCATTAACCCTTCAATTGTATAAAAAAAAAACAATATCAAACACATTTCCATGAAACAATACAGCTGTGATATAAAGTAGAGGCTGTAGCAAGTGTATATTTAGATGGTACACTCATCCTAACAAAAATAGAATGATGAATGTTCACAATTTCGATTGGCAAATATCTGATTTTTATAAGTCAATCATGTTCTACATCTTCATTTGATGAAGATCAGGGTATTACCAAACAGAATATATTGATAATTTATTACTATTAGTTTTCGATGGTGAGCGTGCTAGTTGAATAGCCACTTCCTACAATGTAATTACTGTTATTTATTCAATAATTACCATAAATTTAAGGCATAAATTAGCCAAAAATACATTTGGAAATGCATTTACTTTTAGTCTTATATAAGAACTAGTATATCTATAAGCCAAGTGGACATTGAAAAAAAATAAAATTAAAAAAGCAAACAGCTGTGTATTAGTGTTTTCTAAAAAGATTTTCTGTGTTTATGATGCTAAATTTTATTTTGTTATGAACTTTTCTGTATGATGTGAAAAATAGTTCCATTTTTTTTTTTTTTTGTTTACTCAAAATTCACTCCACCTTGTTTTCCATACATTGGAATATTTTGAATCTGTTTTGCTATTAACAGGAAATAGGAGGTCTATCTCGTGGTAAAGATAGTGAACACAAACAGTTTATGACCCCAGACTGTCACAGTGAGAGGGAAGATGGTTGGAGTGGGGGAGTCATTGGACATGGCCAACCAGAACCAGGTGTGTACCAATCCTAACCATTAATGTGATTAACATTTGTTTTGTTTTGTTTGTTTTGGTGTTTTATTATTTTGTTTTTGTGTTTTTTTTTTTTTTAATGTTTTTTGGTTTATTTTATGTTTTTTTTTTATTTTTTGGTGTATTTTTTGGTGTATTTTTTTTTCTTTTTTTTTTTTTTTTTTTTTTTTTTTTTTTTTTTTTTTTTTTTTTACACTGATAGGCTTGTGTTTTGCTATTTTTTCTTTTCTTCTTTTTTTTGGCTTGCATACCTGTGTATATACATTAAATATATTAAGCAAGCACATGCCAGGTTGAGAAAGAGAGAAGTAAGAGGCAAAAGCAGTATTTCTGCTTGAACCATATCATGATAATAATATCATCATCTTCCCTACTTAAATATCCATAGGAAGTGGCTGGTAATCACACATCTTCCTAATATAAGTACATTTGAATTTGCTCACTATGAAGCAAGCAGGTAATTTTCCAGCATTGTGTATTAATGCTTCAGATGTGCATTAGTCTAATCAGGGGTAATGCACATTGGCTGTCCCTAATCCAATAAGAAACTGCCGATAAATACATTTCAGGAGGTTCTAACTGAATTAGGCACGTCACTGCCAGCACAACTTAAGATCAAGTACTCTTCGTCCTCATTGTCTGAGTGAAATTTTTGTTTTGTCTTTATTTCAGATTTTCCTCATCAAAAATCACCCTCATCTTTGAACGATAAGAGTACACATAAGAAACCGTTACAACAAACATTCTTTTATCCTGGAGATACCAGTAACATTTCCAGACCCACACACAAGCCAAACATTGGTCATGTCCCTGACTGCAGTCAGTGGATTGATCTGAAACCAGCCTCAGAGGACATTACTGGTTTGAACTCACAACCCTGCAATCAACCAGAAAGCAGAGGTTCTAATTCTGGTTCTCACCGACACCCTATAGTACCACAGGTACTCTACTGAATTAGGTTTACCTGGCATCATGGGTCACATACCACCCACATGATTTTGTTTCAGTGCAGTCACCAAAATTTAAGTTCATCACATTTCAAAGAACCAATTCCCCCCAAAAAAAAGATACCTCACACACGAAAGAATACAGACCATTGAGTTCACCTCTTTTAAAACTTCTCATTGAATTTTAGTCCATTTTCATCCAAGTTAAAAAAGAAAAAAAAATGTAAAAAAAAAAAATCATTCATGAACAAGTATTTCAATGATGGCTTCAATTTGCTGTATATATTTTAAAAGTTCTTTTACATTTCCCAGATAAAAGATACTTTTCAGTTGTACAACTTCGTTATGTTTTATATGGTGAAATATTGTTCAAGCATACAAAAGGAATGAAACCCGAATAAAAAAGCAAAAAAAACATATCAAATACACATCAGCATTTAATATTAATAACAGCTAGTTTGAGATATATAGGATTTATAGTAAGGTGAAACTGTCTATCAAGATGGCTATGAAATTACTTTAATGTTAAAACTTGGAGACAAAAATGTTCAAGCTTGGTACTCCATAATTGGTTGGTCTATGGTGAAAAAGAAAACAGACTAATAGAAAATATTACAAAAACTATCATATGCAATATCATAAAGTTCAAAATGTATTGCTCTCATTTGCTAAGAATGTATCTGGATAGTAGATAAGTAAATAAAATCAAAATCAGAACAAAATTTATGTTGTAATTCTTGAATTGTCCACATAAATTTGTATATCAAAATTAAAACTGACAATAATAATATGTTCTGTCATTTACTTAATAATCATGACAATATTAGTAAAGAATTTTGATTTTATTTAAAATTCAAACTTTGTGCAATTAGATTAAATAAATTCATAATTGATTATTTTTTTTTTAAGAATTTTAAAATCCCTCAATAGAACTCAAATCTTAAATTATTCCTTTAAAATCATGAATATATAAAACTACTTAAGGTAAGCACAGAACATAAACTCGTAAAAATATTTTTGAACGTACTTTTGAAAAAAGTGAATTCATTATTTTTTCCATTTTCTTATGATAATAATACCTATGAAAGTAGCAATAAGTTACTATGCAATGCAAAAAATCAAATTTTCCCTGAAAGAATTCCTAAGCGTTGAAATTTATTCAGTATTTTTTTTTTATAGACCAAAAGGATAAATTTTTTAAAATGAAAGTTATTTTTGAATGCACATCTGTTGATAGAGAAGATGTAGGAAGCAAATGGGAAATGCACTTTATACAAAATTGTTAAAGTTACTTTAAAAAAAAAAAAAGAAAAGAAAACCTGGAAAAAATGATTAATATGACTGGTAAGATATTGATTTTTCAGGAAAAGATGTATACCAAAACTGCTCATTTCCCAGTAGACATACTGGATGATGATTTCTTGAGGGATTAAGTATTATTTTGGATTTTTAATTCCTGCAGTTTGTATACAAAATTATGTATTCATGAAAAAAACAAATTCCAAAACAAAAACCAAAATGTTAATAGCACTTGCATTTAATTCTTAAACAAATGTTTGCAATAATAATAATAACAAAGTAAAAGCAAGAAAATTTGATAATTATTTTCTATTTGTTATTTCCCAAGTTGTAGATTTTTGAGTAAACCAGCAGATGATAAGTGAATTGTTCAGAGCTAAAGTAACAACCTGCTAACAGAATGTGGCTCTGACTCTAATTACAGAAAGAATAAACTTCACTTGAAATAAGATTACTATCTCTAAACCGGTGGTTAGTCACTCATAAATAGATAGCTAGATCAATAGATAAATCAATCAATAAATAGATAGATAGCACAAGAGAATGAAAAAGAGAAAGTGTTCTGAAGCTATATATAAACAGAGAGAACAAGAGTGAGTGAGGCGGGAAAGAGTGATATGTAGGTGTTTGTGTTGATAGATTAGGGAAAGTCAGTTCCAAGGGCAGTCTGTTCCAGTGTTTGTCTCCATTCTACAGGAATAACATCAGTCAGTCAATGAGTAGAGCAGCCATTACACATACAGCACACTTAGTAGGATGGCAGGCTTCTTTTCTTCTACATTCGCACATACAAGCTGTAACGGTGCTTGCAGATATACACACACCACACCAACAACACATTCAGGCAACCTTCCCTGCATGCACACTCTTGACAAACAGTATCTAACATGCGCATACACTTTTACAGACAAACATACATGCACATACGCACTCAAGCCAAGCACTCTCCCAAACACACATGCACACATACATCCCTCTGTTCTCTGCATACAAACACTAACACGCACACACACACACACACACACACATACCTAATGATGTTGTCACACAACAGCAGCAGTTACAGCAGGACTCTACAACAGAGCACATTCACTCACCGCGGACTCCAGAGGATTTAACCACACAGGTTAGTTGCTTTTGAATCTTTTTCTCCTGATTGTCTTTGTTTTTCTGATGTTGATCTGTTAAAAGATATATTTATATATGCATACAAAATATATTACACACACATACACACATACATATATATATATATATATATATATATATATATATATATATATATATATATATATATATATGATGGGATAAGGAACATATGTATATATGTATGTATATGTATATATAAATATAAAGTTATTGTTGTTCTCCATTCAACCCTAAAAATCTGCTTTGTTTATATAAACACATGTTCACATAATATTTGCTTGGGGTGGGGTGGATATAATACTTAAATATCCTTGGTGGCTGACAGATATACATGTGGTATCTTTTGTCCCTTGGTTCAGACATAATCAAATGTGACTCAGGGACATAAGAAGACAGCTAGTTCTCTTTTAACTTGCTCATCTGTTTTTTGTTTGTTTTGTTTTTTTTGTTTCTTAGTTACTATTTAGTTTCTTCAAAACTCTTAGCATTATCCCAATACTTACTAACATTATTATGTTTCTAATGTGTATCTTTCTACCTATATGTATATATTCAGATATTCATAAGTAAAAGTAATGTAAGACTTATCAACAAGATGCCAAACGCTAATTTCTATTCTAAGATCTCCTGAGAATTGTACTATTTTGGTATATATTCTAAGGTTTCAAACCATTCAGACTTGTACAAATTTTCAAAGTTAAGAAGAAAATAAATTTAAAGCTTACTATAAGTTGAATGAAAGCTGAACATTATGGTGTCATTTGGTTAAATGTTATTTGCAAAGTTAATGTTAATTTTTTTTAATTATCATTCTGTTTTTATGACTATTGTAAGTAAAGGTGAGGAAAAAAAAACTTTTTTTTTCTGTTTCAAATTTCTTTTTCAGAAGTGTATTTGATTTTTTTTATTAATATATTTAGGCCATAAGTAAATAGTTTTTCAATTGTCATTTATATAATAAATAGTATTTTTTCATTTGTTGTCTTAAGCACATATAAATATAGCTATGTATAAACATATGCATAAATAATTATACATGCACATACATATGTTTTTTACAGCTGTTTTAATATGGGGAAAATTATATTCTGGAATATAATTTGAAAAGTTTTTTTTATTTTTTCAATATTCTTTGAACTTTTAAAAAAAAACATTTTAATAATTTGAATCATAATTTTTAACATGATTTTATTAATTGTGATTATTTTAATCTGTTGGGAAAAATGAAACAAAGTAATATTTTCCTGAATTTTTTTTTCATCCATATCTTCTTTCAGTTCTGATAATTAATATCATTTAATGGAAATTTGTGGATTATTTTTTGACTAAATTAAAATATTTATTTCTTAGATTGAACTCAATTTTTAATAATTTTATATATATATATATATATATATATATATATATATATATATATATATATATATATATACATAACATTATATATATGTATATTAGTTTTCTGGTTAAATTTTAATAGAAAATTAAAGCTTGACAAATTCTTTTTCTTTTTGCCTTATTTCTTGAATGTTGAATAATTAAAAAGGCATATCTATAAAATGAATTCCATTTTTTTTAAGGAAATAAGTGCCAAAAACCGATTTTTCTTATTTTATCCAATTTTATGGTTCATTTTATTTAATTCTAAATTTGTGTGTAAGCATTTATCAATTAATAAAAAACTGATGATGAAAAATTGATTGGTATATTTTTAGAAACACTTATCTTATTTTTAATCTAAAGTTTTCACTTTTTTTTTTTACTTATCATTTTATATATAAATATTTTGATTTAGTTTTGTGCATAAATATGTTGGAATAAAATTTATGCAAAATTATTCAAACACATTTCTTGAAATGCAAATTCTAGTTTATTATTTTAATTCCAAATTATGAATATAAAATAAAATAAATGTGTGAAATTTTCATTTTAATCTGTAGATTCTCATTTATGAACAAAACACACACACACACATCTGCCGTTCGTTTTTGATCTCGGTTAATCATAAACAATTCGAAGTAGTAACTATTGTAGTTACACGCGATTAAATATTAAATAAATAAATAATTTAAAGTTAAATTTAAATATCGAACAGAGTGAAAGGTTTTAAAAATTTCTTTATTAAAGTTTTAACTTTAATTTCGCTTTCCGTCGCAATTGCAATTGACATCGTCTAATTAAACAGTAATTAAAATTTAAGCGCGTCACGATTGTTTTTTTTTTTTTTTCTAGTACGCGTACTGTGGTGTATTCGAAACATTACAAAGTCCTGTTTTACTAATGTCTTTTAAGAGTGACTTTATGTGAAGGAATCATAAAGAATGGGGATTTTAAAAGAAAAATTGCGCGCAAAATAAATGCAAACAAACTACAGAAATCGATTGCTTATACAAAGTAAGATTAAGTCAAATTAAGGTGTCAAATAAGAATAAAATAATTTTATTACTTCTAAATTCTTATAACTTTTACGCACATAGGGCGCTGATGGTAAAAGACGGAAAGCCTCAAAACCTCCGCTGCTGTTAAGATTGTTCAGAAGAAAGGTCAAATTCATAATTGTTTTATTAACACTTAAGCAGAATAATATATTCTCCATAAGTCCAAGAAAATTTGGACTACTACTTATCATATGGGAATAAAGTGTCGCTTCCGACACTTGGTTTTTACACGGATCGCCAGAGAGCAATCCCAGTCGAACTCATCTGGAAAAACTAGATCAGGTGACGTGTAAAGGAAAAATCAACATATGGGAATTAGCGGCATCCCACCGAGTATTGTTCAAAGGCGTTATTAAGTCACTCCTATAAACGGGCATTTCAAAATTACTACACACAAAAGACAATGAGACAATGGTTAAACATCGGAAAACATAAGGAAATTAGTTTCTTTAAATAAATATATATATATATATATATATATATATATATATATATATATATATATATATATAATTTTCAATAGGATAGAATCCAGATAGAACTGAATGTCCAGGACAAAGTAAGAATATAGTATAAAAGCTCAAAACCTAATATTCCATGGTTATAATTTATTACTTTGGAATCGTAAACACGATCTAATCAGACCTACAAATTCAAAAGAAATTGGAAAGTATACCTGGAGTTATATTTTCCGATTTCTTTTTGAATTTGTAGGTATGATGAATTTGATCGTGATTACGATTCCATTGTAATAAAATATAACCATGGAATATTAAACTTGAGACTTTATATTATATTATTTCAAGACGTCCTGTTTTCTGAGTGTATCCCACGTCAATACATACTTTAAGGATTAATATCTATCGCTGTTTTTATATTTCTTTGATTCTACGAAATCTTCGGTTTCATAATGATGAGAAATATAAAGAATTATGTTTTATGCATATCCCATGTAAGAATGAAATATATGGCACCTGTTATTTTATCATGATTTATATACACTTTAACCTATAGAAACTACTAAATAAACACACCATGAATATATACATTAAATCACTGTATATGTACAAGCGTGAGTGCGTTCGCGTTAAGATGGTGTCCATTAATAATAAGAATTGAAAGAACGATGGTTAATGGGTAGCACTTACTGTTAATCTAATGATTCCTTCATAAATTTTATTCATTTGTGATCGTGATTTTTGTGAAGTCATTTGGGAGAAATATGTATTCATTCTTTCCAAGGTTATTATTGATTTCACCAATTTAATCTTGAATCATATGATTATTTGTTAGAGAATGAAGGCTACAGTATCGTGGAATGGCACGTCAAATCCTTGAAAGTGATTCTGAAACAAGCATTCGTAATAAAAGACTATGGTTAAACCTTTAAAACTGAAGACAAATATGTTTTTGCTATATTTGGATCCATTCCAATGTTCACAAATATTAGCCACATTTCGAAAAGTGATTTTAGATGGTTCACTGTATAGTGTTAGACAATTTTTCTCGTCAAAATCGGTCTTACACGTTTATAAGCGTACCATTCTTACATGCATTGAATGTGGTTATCACATCAGGTCTTCTAGACATTTAGAGATTCTTGATAAGATACAATGAAGAATCTGCAATACTTTTGGACCTGAACTGACATCTTAGCTGCAGTCACTTTTTCACCGCCCTAACGTAGCTTTCTTGTGTTTTTTCTGTAAATATTTTCAGGATAATTCTTCCTCTTAATTACCTACACTTAATCAATTTATATCTAATAATCTTACAGTTGAAATTACTAGTAGTTTTTTTTTTTTTTTTTTTTTTTTTTTTTTTTTTTTCTCTCGCACTCGGCTTACGGTCATATAGCGTTGAAACACCAGTCTCCGTATGATTACTGAAGTTAAGCACTGTTGAGACTGATCAGTAACTAGAAGGGTGACCGCTTGGGAATACCAGGTGTTGTATGATTGGATGTGCGGAAGGTGTAATGGATAATGAAACGGAATTCTTAATCGGAGAGTTTCAATTTCAGTTGGGTTCTTTATATTCACCTACGCGCAAATAACCAAATGGGAAATGTATGAATCTACCACTTCTCCCCTCAGCTATGGGTTAATTAGCACAATTTATATCAGTAAATAATTATTATTTAACAAAAATATCTAAAATATTTTCCGTCTTTAAATAAACTGCAAGGGGTTGATAAGCCGTAAAAACGAATAAATAAATATATTAATGAATCAACCTCTCGAAATTCCTGCTTGGAGGACTCTCTTCCGTCTTCTTGCTTTCCAGTCAACTTTGATTTTGAAAATGGGTAGGTAATGTCAATCGTTATTTTCTGTTTTCTTAATTTCTGTTCTTTCAATGTTGTCTCCTTAATATTGTTTTCTTTTTCTCATATTCTCCCACACTAAGTAACCTCTGTTTGGTCTTAGTGGCTTTAGTGTCTTACTTGGGGTGTAAAGATTAAGTGAAAATCTATGAAAGTATACATGATTTCTATCTTTTACGTGATTCGTCAAGGACGTCTAGTGAATAAATATCAACAACGTATCCTTACCTTTATAATCCTTTTGTTAATGACGAGATATTTAAAATGAAATGAAAATGAGTTTCGCCTCAATTAATTAATAAATATTTTTAAAATTATCATTTATATCCCGAGCTTTATAAATTAATAAAACAGATCTGAGTATGGTGATTTTCTAAACGTAGCTTTGATGTGACACAAGGCCAGATTTATGGAGTACCCAGTGAGAATAGATCCCACTATTCAGTCGTAAAATGATCTAACAAAGAAAGATTGCTAAACATTATACCATATCGAAGTGTCCAACGGCTCGGAGTACGTACTGAGTGAAAAAGTAAACTTCATATGTTAGGTGTTAACCGTATTTATATTCAAAATTAGGTCCTCAGTTGACAAGCAAATATATTGGTCGGCTGATCTTTGGAAATCTTGATATTGTCGATAATATTTGGACACTTAATGCGGTGGATTCCATCCAATACAATATATGATAGACGAAGGAATGAAGAGAAACAAATTGCTGTTCCTACTAGATGAGCCATGACGTTTGTCCCTAAGCTCAAGAAAGGCATTTGACGATAAGAAATCTTCCTTCTTACATGTATGAATTAAGTGAGGACACGTTGAGAGCAAAACTGATCAACGAATTTGCTCGAGGCAGAGATGACAGACGAAATGGGTAATGCGTACAAGTGACAAATGAACGACAGCGACCTCTACTTGGTGGGGTTCGCATACGATTTAAAAGCGGCATCTGGATCGCCTAATTTTGCCGTGCACTAAGTTGAACCTGTAAACAGATATTATATAAGCTGCATTAACAGATAAGTATCGCAGGTTTAAGTCAATATTCCCTTGCCTTTACCTCAATTGGAGCTCTTGACTAAGCTTAAAAAACTTATCAATAAGGCATTTTGACAACAATTATCAGTTATCAATTGCTGAAAAGGTGTTTTCTCGGGTATTTTGCATAGAGTATATTTAATATTTTATGTGTGCATTTTTCTAGTTGTAGCTGATTGAAGGTGAAGAATATATGCTAATCTTCTCAGGATCAAAAGAATTTTCCATGAGGAAAGAAATTCTAAGCCTGAGAGGCAGTGCTATCGCTATTACTGATACAAAGGTGCCTTCGTAAATGTTTCTGTTAAATAAATATAAACAAGAATAAATGTAAATAGTTTGCAGATAATTATTATGCGTTATTTGTTGTAAGCACGAATATATATAATGAAGCTTCTCTACATAATGTCAGGCAGATATGTGTTCCGATGATTTTTTCGATTCACCCGAAGTCACCTCAAGTCAAAAGACGTAATTCAGTCATGTAATTTAAGTATATTTGGGGAAATGTGGCCAAGATCAACAAAGCTATTCATAAAATAAAGAATTGTGTCAGATGTCTCTCACCAAAATATATATATATATATATATATATATATATATATATATATATATATATATATATATATATATATATATATATAAAATGAAAACAAATGAACAAATAATTCCACTGTACGTAACATTTAATTTAAAAAGAGGGCCCAATGCAAGATATGCTAGATATTATATATTTTAGGATATTAAAAGCAAAAAATATGTTATAATCATGCAGCAATTTTAACATGTTTTTTTGTTGTTAAAATAAAATATATAAAATATATTTATGTGTATATATATTATATATATATATATATATATATATATATATATTTTATATATATATATATATATTTATATATATATATATATATATATATATATTTATGTATATATATATGTATATATATATATATATTTGTATATATATATATATTTATATATATATATATATATTTATGTATATTAAATGTCTGAAACGTGGAAATATAAATGTTGGAAGATATGCTATGAACTTTTTTATTTATTTATTCTCTCTCTCTCTCTCTCTCTCTATATATATATATATATATATATATATATATATACAAATCTGGAAAATATGTTCAAATGAATTTTCCTGTTTTAATTGTAACATAAATTTGAAAACACCTTAAGCAAATAATGAAAGAAAAGAAAATGTGTGAAAAAAAAGGTACATAAATAAATAAATTCCAAGAAACAAAAATAAAGATGAATGCAACAAAAACACCTCTTTTTGCCACTTTCCTAGAAAGTAAATTTAATTATTTCCAACATGCCCTATATTACACCATCGTAACTATTTCCACAGGTAGTGAGTGCTCTCTCTCTCTTTCTCTCTCTACCTTCACCCCCTTGCCCACTCTTTATTCTAATATGCATTAATGCCAAATCTCCTAAGGGTTATTTCCACCCTAATATCTGATTTAGCAAATTGAAATTCCTCATCCAATTTTAAAATCACACAGCTTTAACACATTGTTTAATCACAAGTCTCACTTGTACTTGCTGTTAACTTTGTTAGGAAACAATCATGGCTAATGAATGTATTTAATTGTTCCTAATTTCTCTAATGTTCACACTTTCCTCACTAACAAGATTTTTTGATTCGCTATTCTCCGAGAGCTGAGATAAAATGATGAAAATGATTAGGATACAAGGAGAGAATTTATAATTCCATTAATACTGAAACCCTAATCATTACTGCAAGTCAACTGTCAAATGTCATGTCTATCCATGAAATTTAAAGTAATGCTCTTCTTTCTGTTGACTACATTATGAAGATGTGTTAGCACCACTCTTTATACACACACATGCATATGTTTGGTGATTGAGGTAGTTGTATATTTAATTCTTAATAAAATGTGTTGGTAGCATAATTGTTATCAGCATG
The DNA here is from genome assembly GCA_903632075.3 of Acanthosepion pharaonis. Lineage (NCBI taxonomy): Eukaryota > Metazoa > Mollusca > Cephalopoda > Sepiida > Sepiidae > Acanthosepion > Acanthosepion pharaonis. The sequence goes on from CAHIKZ030001582.1 coordinate 447,463, forward strand.
GAACATGCAGCAGTATGCCAAGTTCAAATCCCCAGCTGGTCTGTGCAATTTCCTTTTGCACTAATACCTTTTGGAAAAAAAATTATCCCCTTATTCCAGTTATGTGTTAAATAACAGGGTAGATTTGTCTCTCTAGCCTTAGGTGGAAACCAGTCTAAGGAAAACTGAATTTGAAACTCTGGAGAAGGCAATGAGAAAGTACTCCACTATCTTTCCCAAGACATGCAAATTCACAGATAATAAAGGAAAGGAATCTGTGGAGAGCCATGATCAACTACATCTGGAAAGGACATGGCATTTAAAAAAAATGAAAAAAAGATGCATTATGAATTTATGTTTGACTAAATATGTATGCATATCTATCTATCTATCTATCTATCTATCTATCTATCTGTGTGTATGGATATATATATATATATATATATATATATATATATATTTAATGGCTTTGGAGAATTTGTCTATTTATTTGTCAATGGTTCCTGCCTGCTCTTGTTATAAATGTCCTAAGCCATTACTGATGCAAAGCTCTTAGGCTGTTAACAATGATAGATGTTCCAAGACAGAAACGATACACTCACATTCACCCTGGTGCTGGAAACATATACAGATAGACACACTCTTTGAGTTGGATAGACAGACACAAGAGGATGATGATCAAATGTTCATTACAGCTGCTTCAATACTTGTCTGGAGAAATCACGAGGACCTATGACTCTCTCTTTAATTATGACAAGCACCCTACTAAATGGGAAGCTATTTGGGCCAATGCATACTACTTAGAAGAACATAATTACTCTGGCCGATGGCTTGCTTTTATGAGTCTTGTGGAAGCTTCAAAAGCCATATATTTTGCGCGAAAGCAATTGCCTGCTCAATACAGACTTTGGCCCCCTCTTCTCTCTTACTGGTCACTTGATTTTTCCCCGTTGATGGACTTACTGAAAGACTTGTTAAAATAATCTTATGCATGGCATCATGGCCACTAGCTTCAGTGCACTCACTTCACTTATTCTAGCCTGGCTTTTACCCATTTGTTCTATCCAAGGTATACTAGACTAAACCTGATCTGATAAGCACAAAGAAAATGCTCAACTGTTCAGATGCAACAAAGAGAAGTAGAAAGATATGAGCAAACAGAATGTAAGCAGAGACAAATTGTCAATGATTAGGATAACTGATTGTCACCAAAAATTTGTTTGGCTATTAATGTGCATCACAGATGATTGGTTCACAATACCAATTATTAGAATGGAATTAGGAGTTAAAACTGTTTGGAATTAATAATTGTATTGATCTTCATTCTCTTGGAAATGTGTTTTATCTTCTATATGCCATGTCCCTTCCTGACGTGGACAATCATGGCTCTGCTGTCTCCTGTTTTTGTAGCTCTAACAATACATTAACTCTCTGACAACCATTTAGACAAGCTCATTGGGTAGATTATTTGTTGTTTTCCTCTGTCCTCCTTGCTTTCAATCTATCTTGTGAAATATACCAATTTCAAATTTTCCAACTCCTCTTTCCACATTATGTGTCCTATAAATATTCAACTATCTCTTTCTGATGTTAGTATAGTTGATATAGGGTCTGTTTCTGTTTTTTGTTTTCTCTAAGAATTTGTCGTTGTTGCATATTTGTTCAGTCCATGGTATTCTCAGCATCCTTCTGTAGAACCACATTTCCTGTTTCAAGTCATTTTCTCATTTATGCGATTATCATAGGATGACTTATTGCATAACACCTGTATATCTTGTTTGTTTATGAAATTTTTGTTTCTTAATAGTTTTCATTTTTTTGTATTTTATATTTTATATTTATAAATTTTATACTTTTACGCATCTTCCTAGATATTTAAATCTCTTTCAACCCAAAACAAATTTAAAAAAAAATAAAAATACCTTTTTTTTAAAAAAATCATTTAAAGACAAATTTAGTTTTTTTAATATAATCTGCTTTTAATTAAAACATACTTCAACAAATTGCAGTTTGGTCCATATTTGCAAGCGATTCTAAACTGAATATTTATGTTCTACTAAGATTCATTAAGATGGTCACACTCTTAACACCAAGTATAGGTGTTGAAACACCAGTTAATAGCATACGAGAAATGATGCTAATCCACAAGAATAGTCTGACAGAATTTTAGATGGTAAACAAGAGGGAAGACCAGTTAAACATCAATTAAAAAAAAAAAAATATGATGACTTATGATCATTAGATTTCTTTCTGTGTACCATCTCCATTCAGGATGTTAATACCAAGAATCGAACAATTAAAACAAATTTTATAGTTTTAATAATTTTTTTTTTTAGAACATGTCTCCCAAACCAATGCCACTATTCGCAATGGGCTAGAAAGTTATGCCTTCCTTTTCCTAAACCTTTTGCTTTCTTTCAACAAAAAGTACTAGAAAATATAGAAATATCAGTTTTTCCATATGGCAATGAATTCTGGACAATTTCATTTTAAAAAGATTTATTTTCCAACACTTTTGCTTAGTTTTTAGAGAGGATCTTGAGAATATCTAAATGCATTTTCAGATAGTGTCAATATTATAAGTTGTTAAAACACTTCCCAGATAATTAAATTGTTGCACTTGTTTGATTTTGGTATCTCTAATTTGTAATTTGCATGTTGGTCTATTCCTTTTGCTAATGACTATGCATTCTATCTTCTTGTAATTGATTCTTTCTTTCCTTCACTTTCTTTTGTGGGAGTTCTTGTAGTTTTCTTTCTACTTTTGCTATCAACAGCGTATGATCTGCATATTTCATGTTGTTAAGATTGTGGTCATCAATAATGAATCCTGGTAGGACTTCTACTTCTCTCAGAATCACTGTATAGGTTGAATAATTATGGTGAGAAGACACGCCCTTGTCGTACATCCATTTTATTTTATTTTTTTTTTATTAATCTGTTTACAAAATGAAATAGATTTATAGTAGCTTGATTTTTTAGTGAATCTTAACTTTCATTTACATTCTCATTTTGGGCATAAATAATGAATAAATAAGCTAAATATACATCCATATATATATATATATATATATATATATATGCTGTTACCTATATATATAACCTTGCCGCCATACATTTTATCAATCTCTCTAGGTTGTGTTTTACTTCTCTGTTATATTTAGTGGAATAGGCCTTGAGTGCTGAAGTTTCTGTTTGTTTAAACATTATATACCTTGAGAATTTTAAAACTCTTTCTGATGATATAAGCATTCTATTTGATCTTCTCTAAGGCACATTACTCATTTAGATTCTTTTAATATATCCTTCTGTAGTATGCAATTTATACATTTTCTATAAGGAGGTATTTACCAAACATATGTATCCATAAAAATATGCAATATAGGACGAAATTAAAACATAACTATTTCCTCTTTAGAAATGCAAATTTTCTTGTGTAGTTATATTTGCCACGGTTCATACAAATCTCAATAGAAAAGGCCTTCGATTTGTTTCACGACTTTCCGCAGTCTTGTTTTACATCCCTTTATTTACTTTTTCTATTAAACTGCTTACAGAACAAAATAGATTCATTATGCAGGAATATTTCCGAATGAACTTTTCCAAATTATAGATTTTACTATTTATATAACTAACGGCGATTAATAACACAATAAGACATAACTTGAAATCTATTTGAATAAGCTTATTTGCTGTAGTTACGAAAGACATAATAAGGATTCGATACCCTATTTTCTCTGAGACCTTCCTACCACCATCTAAGCTACAATTGGTGAATGGGGGCAAAATCATTATTATATCATAATCTTGAATAAAACCATTCTGGAAACTAGAATATGTCATGCTCGTATAATCATTATGACCCTCAAAATTTTCCCAAATTCCACGGACAACCATGATATCTTTAATAAAGCATTGTTGAGGTTTTTACAAAAGTGTCGGATTCTGCAGGAACAAACTGGGTTAATTCACATGAATGGTCGCATGAACATGTTGACAAAACAGAGATTTAAGTTCTGATTTTCAAATGAAAATAAAAAAACGATAAAAATTTAAAAATAGCAAATTTGCCGAGTAATCGAGATGAAAACTGCCAAAGTGCCTCATGGACTATAAATCTTGCAGTGACAACTTTGTCATTGAAAAACTGCACCTTGGCTGAATTGAGGTTTGTGTATGGTAATAATGAATTTAGATTTGGCTTTCGAAAATTAAAAAAACAAAAAAAAAAAAAATTTTTTTTCTTTCTTTTCTTAGTTTCTTTTCTTACTTGCTTTCTTTGAAGGTAATGATCTTTAATGTTTTAAGGTTAGATATGGTTTGTTTTATAAGACCTCTTCCTTCAAAACTAATACTATCATCCCCTAACCACTGTCTCGTTAGCTTATTCACGTAGGTAAACAGTGAAAGGCCAAATAATTCTGTGGGAATTTTTCTCTGACAGAATATCAATCTTAAATTCTAATTGCCATACATTACTCTGTCTGTATTTTAGGTTACCTAAGACTTTGACAAGTTTAAGCAGAAGTTGAAAAAGAAAGAGTGTTTGTTAATTATACGTTTATAATTAGTACCTTTTGTTGGTATAACCCAAAATACGTCGAACTCTTTTTTGTGGATCACTTTTAATATTTTATATTTAGAATTATGGATAAATTAACCAACATGTTTATTACCTCACTCTCTCTCATATATATATATATATATATATATAAATATATATATATATATATTTATATATTTTGTAGTCAAATTTGGGTTAGAATTCCTGACATAAATGTCATTTGTTTTTTTCTTGCATACCCAAATTTATTTGGGGAAGCGATCCATTCATGAACGTTTTTTCCAAATCTGTTTTTTTATATATATATTTATATTCTAGAACGTACAAATGGGCAAGTGAAATGAACCATTATAGAAATCTTTCAAGATCAGGTTTACATTCTCGAAGAATTTACCTATTCCCCATGAGAATGAGATACTGGAAACAGATCGGATTAATGCGGGATTTTGCTGGCACACTGGCAGGGACAAAATCGGCATATCTATGGGTGAAAGTTTTCGGTTCGCTGGCCTTCAAGAATGACACCGATATTTTCCTCTTGTGCAATAGCTTCCGCTGCCTCAGGCAGCTGTTCCCCAGGGCTGGGCACCTCTTCAGTATAGTTTTCCTCAGTTGCCCCTCTGTCCTTTGACAGAGAAGCCCCTGAGCGCACTTTGTCCAAGGACAGAGATGCAACTGAGAGATGATAAATAATATGTACAAATTACTTATAGTAAATTATACATTCATATACAGATCAAAAACATTTATATTGATCTATCCAACACACACACACCCACCCACACACATATATGTGGTGCCACAAACATTCATAAGACAATCTAATAAATTCAAATATTAAAAGTAACATTCATGGTCTAATACATTCATATGTTAAACGTAACATTCATAAGATGATATAATACATTCAAATGTTAAACATAACATTTATAAAACATCTAATACATTCAAATATTAAACATAGCATTCATAAGAAAATCTGATACATTCAAGTATTAAACGTAACATTTATGAGATAATATAATACAAATTTTAAACGTAAAATTCATAAGACAATCTAATACATTCAAATATTAAATGTAACATTCATAAGATAATACAATACATTCAAATGTTAAACGTAACATTCATAAAACTATCTAATACATTCAAATATCAAATATAATGAAGGCATTGTATTTAACACTCAGGTACAATGTCATTATAGCAAAATGGATTTGATAATGACTGAAATTAGTCAAAAATTAAAAATATTAAATACGTTGATATGGACTGCAAATATCTCTTCATACATTCAATTCTAATATAGGAAAATTTTAAAACAGTACAATTTATTTATTCTATTTAACTTTATTAAAATTAATACTTACAAATTGTATACACCCAATATATATATATATATATATATATATATATAAAATTGAGATAAAGTATATCTGTAAAAGGACAATATGAATAAAGACAAAAGGAAAATTTAGCCAATGTGTTTCATCCTCTGAGAGATTTTATCAAGGCAAATGCAAACAAAAAAATAAAATCTTTGCATTTGTCATGCTAAAGTAACTCAGAGGACGAAAAGTGTTGGGTAAGATAAGTTTGCCTTTTGTCTTTATTCACACATATATATATTTGGAAAGAAAGTTCTCATGATTCCTAAATATTTGATTTTTTTAGAAACTGGGAGAACTTTTCTTACAACCTGATATATACATATTTAGCATAAAACCTTAATGAAAGACTATAAAAAATAAAAAAAAAATAAAATCATTTTATATACATATATATAGGAAAATCTATGACAATGCATTAAAGTTTTTGTCATACATTTTGTCCTTTAGGACTTTATCAGACTAACTTATTGTGACTACACATGAAAGAGAGAAGATGCTGCAGGACAAAAGATATCACATGAATATTTTTTCTGCTTTGTCATAGATTTTCTTTAAATTGTACTTGATATGTCAAAATCTACATATCATTTTTTTGCCATATATATATATGTTTTTTTTTTTATTATGTACCCATTAACAGCCTTTCTGATATAGTTTTAAAAATGGTTGTTCGTTTCTTTTGGATATTCCTGAGCTCTAGAATTCATTTTCATGTTTTTCGAAAGGAATGCATCTATGTGCCGACATTTTGAAATAACTTAATTCCTTATCTATATTATTTCATTGTTAATTCATTATTATTCTTGATTTGTATGATTTCTCACCTTCTCTTGCATACATAGATTGCAATTTCTGTTTCTGTTTATCTTTTTTTGTTTTATATATCATTTTATATAACGTTATATATTTTCATTTTTAATGTCTAATGTGACCTAATAGGTAAATAATAAAAAAAATCTTATTTTTATGCACATTCTATCTTTTATTTAAAATCCCCTTTCTCATAGACATAGGAAAATGCAAATATATATATATATATATATATAACTATAAACATTATTATATATATTTTGGATAAAGAATCCACTTAAAAAATATTTATATATATATATATATATATATATATATATATATTATTTTATAGATACAAATATTTAAGTAAAGGTCTCCAGACAGTATTTACAACATTTACTGGCCTGAATGGCTGAGGAAATTTAAAGAAATACTGTTTTATTATTAACAGGCCATTTAGTTAAATATTTGTATCTATAAAAATAATGTATAAACAGAAAATGTATTAAAATAATTGTCGGACTTAGCCCATTTTATAATATATATATATATACACACACACACACACACACACACACATTTACACACTATTAAATACAACAGACAAGCAATATTTCTTTGAAATAACATATTTGTCTTGTTCCTGAGGATGACCATAGAATCCTTAAAAGTGAAATGAGAAAACAATAGGTATAGTCTTGAACTAACCATCTGTTCCTTGTTTGAAAACAAAAGAAACTATATAAAAAATGAATAAAATATTCTTTGTCATATTTCATAATATATATATATATATATATATATATGTAAATTAAAAAAAAACATCTGCCAATATATATATATATATATATATATATATATACACACACACATACAAAAGAGATAAGACATACTACATAGTAGCTTTGGTTGCTCATTCCGTTTCAAATTCTGAACTTCTATTTAAAAGTGTCTTTTCTCTTCAGCTTGAATCTTGTGATAAAAAGGCAGTACTTATAATGCCATTCTCTAAAATGTTTCTGTTCATTTCCTTAGTAATCCATTCAAAATAGTAGAAACAAGTCATTCAACAAAGACATTTGATTGAGTCATTGCTAATATTCTGTTTTATATTTCACATGATTGATGTCATATATATATATATATATATATATATATATATATATATAATCAGGAGATATATCAGTTCTCTACTAAAGTATTAATATTGTTCAGTACTCTTTTCTTTATTTCTAACAAAATTTTCCTGTTTCTTAATACTCTGCTTGGCTTTTGAAAAGTTCTTTTGCTCTTCTAAAAAATTTTATATATTTCTCTTGTTAAAAAATGACCCAGATAATTAAATTATTTAAACTAAAATTTGATTTTAGTATCTAAACAAAAAATCTTCTTGTAACTGATTCCTTTTTTCCTTCACTTTCTTCTGTGGGAGTTCTTGTAGTTTTCTTTCTACATTTGCTATCAACAGTATGTGATCTGCATATTTCATGTTGTTAAGATTGTGGACTTCAGGTAGGACTTCTAATTCTCTCAGAATCACTTCAATATAGGTTGATTGAGTCTGGTGAGAAGACACATCCTTGTCTTACATGAAATGGAATAGATTTATAGTAGCTTGATTTTTAGTGAATCTTCATATTTCTCGACTGCAATTGATATTACAGATAAAGTTCATTTACATTCTCACTTTGTGCACACACATATATATATATATATAAGCCTGAAATTTTATTCAAGCATGAAACAGACTGTTACCATTTATATTTACATGTGCTCTATCACTGATATTGAGCATAGCTTAAAACTATATATTTATCATGTGTGTGTCATTACTTAAATATCATATTTTAGTGGATACAGATATTTCAGTAGACACCCTCTTTTCATAAACAGCGTGAATTATAGCTACTGGCCTGTGACTTTGAGAATCTTAATCAAAAATCTATCCTTTAGCTGGATTTAAATCTATGGAAGCCACATTTTCTTTATTTAGATTCTTTAATGAATAGGCCAGTAGATGTAAATTTCTTTTTTTTTTATAATAACAGGGCATCTACTCAAACATGTGTATCCACTAAAATATAACATTTAAGTAATAAAAAATACATGTTGGATTAAAAATCAAAATCTATTCATTCCTTATATATATATATATATATATATATATATATATATATAGTGTGTGTGTGTGTACATGTATTTAAGCATGTCTATATACAAATAGGTATAGGAAAAGAAAAACAAAGCATATACAGTGTGTGGCAGAAATACCTCCCACATGTACCTTCCAAAAATACCTTGCACATAATGGTAAGACATTAGTGGTAATGGGGTTTTCATCTAGCTAATGTCTTACTGTTATGTTTCAAGTGTTTCTGTCATACTCTGTATTAAAAGCTTTAATAGTTTCATTAGTTTACTTATATACTTATATATGTTCATAATACATTGACAGGATTTACAGAAGCTGTAATTTAGATTCAACAAATTAGATTAAATCCATTATTTAAAGTTTCTGGTATGAAATATTCTTTATCTTTACACTGTAAATCAAAATGTCGATTCAGTATTTTTTTTCCGTTACTTGAAAGAAGAAACATTGACAGAGAAACAAAAAGATTCTTATTTAGTTCAAGTTGTGGCTAAAGATCAGGATCTCCTCCAAAACAAAACATATTAAATGTTCACATCTCAGTCATTGATGTTAATGATAACTTTCCAGTATTTTCAGAGAAAATGTACAACATTTCAATTAAGAATGAAGAGAGCAAAGTTACACCCATTGCTGTTGTATCAGCAACTGATTTAGATTCAGGACAAAATGGAAGAGTTTCATATCATTGGAGTCACCAAACATCTGAAAGGGCAAAATCTTTTTTCCAATTAATAGAAAAACTGGGCAAATTTTCTTGCAGAAAAAATTTAATTCAGGAGAAAAACCAATACATAAATTGTATATAAAAAGCTGAAGATGGAGGAAGTCCACCATTAAAGTTCCATTGCAATGGTTATATAAATGTGATAAATCAAGAAAACAATGCCCCAATTATTAAAATAAATTTTCCAACAACATCAGAAAAAAATACAGTTGAAATTTTTGAAAATGCCAAAATTAGGAAGTTTCATTGCTTATGTGAAAGTCACTGACAATGATGAAGGACAAAATGGAGAAGTTACATGTCAAATTCATCATGATAAATTCCAACTTCAGAATTTAGGTACAAAGAAATATGAAGTGACACTAAAAAATCCTCTGGATAGAGAGAAAGAAGAGCACCATGATGTTGTGATCAGTTGCCAAGATAAAGGATCTCCTCCTCTTCATAGTAACAGCAAATTCTCCATTCAAGTGATGGATATCAATGATGTTAAGCCACAATTTACAAAAGATACATTTAAATTCTTGATTGATGAAAATGAAAACTCAAGAATTACTGTTGGCTACATCAATGCCACTGACCCAGACTTGGGAGCTGGAGGAAAACTTACATATTCTCTGATCACCAATAATAAACACTTCTTACCTTTCAAAATAAGTCCAAATGGATTATTATCAGCAATTATGTCCCTTGATCATGAGTTTCAAGATACTTATGAGTTCCAGGTATTTGTCAAAGATAATGGAACACCATCTCTGAATAATACAGTCAATGTGATTGTTGAGGTAACTAAACAGATATTCAGCATGAAACAAAAAATTTTGAGAAACCAAAAACAGCTGAGGGTTTTGGCCCCTATCAGATTATTAACGAAGGTAGAAATGACCAGACCATCAGCAATGTATTAGCACTGTTTTTTATATATTTACTTGTTGAGCAAAAAACATTAGAACAAGTTAATATATTTAATGTTCTATGAAATGTGAAGAGAAAGTGCATCTATATATGAAATTACATGAAAAGTGTGGATAAAGATATATATATAACACAACGAAAAAAGATTGCACAAATTAAAAACAGTTTGTTAAATGTGTGTGTTATTTATTGTTAATCTTAAAAAGATATCAGATATATATCCTGAATAAAGATAAGAAAATGTTTAAAATTGTATATAAACCACAGTTTGGCCCTATTGATAGAACAATGCATCTTGTAAAGTATGTTGTAATTAATTATGTAACAATGACAAAGGAATGTGTGTATATACACATGCAGAAATGTGTGAAGTTTTGAATGAATAATTTTAACAACATGTATGTTTTATTGAAACATCATATGTTTTAAAATTAAATGTTTTTAACTGCAAATATTACCATAGTGAAGATTGCATTGTTGTGGAAAAAGTGAATATCAAACTTATACATAAATTTTTTAATGTACTATGTAAATATAGAAAGTATGTGTAAGATATTAATATTTTATACTTGTAAACAGGTGTATATATTAGGAATAACATTAGCAAAATATGTGGATAAATTTCTGTATTCCTATATTTTCAAATAAAAAAACAATCTTTAAATTTTATTTTGCCATGACAATGAGAAAACGTTTTATCCTCAGGTTTCCGGCGTATATATATTTTCAGACTGTCACCTTCTGTACCTCCGGTTTAAAAAACGCATTCCTCCAGCAAAATTGTGTATATGAGTCCATATGGTGAAAATCATTATACAATAAAGAATATGAAGAAATGTATAACCTATTGTTTTTTTTTAATTAATTTTTTAATACAATATTTTTTAAAATTATTTGATTCAATGTATATTACTATCTTGGCCTTAAAAAAAAAAAAAAAGAACATGTTTTGGAATATTGGATGATGATATTCATGTGTGAAAACAATTAAAAGATGTAATTTATATAAAAGGAATTGCACTTGATTATGAAGAAAAAAAAATCACTTATTAATAAGTAATATTAAAAAAAGTTTCCTAAAGAAAATTGCAAGAAAGGATTGTAGATTTGTGTCTATTTATAAACAGATGGGTGTGGTTTGAGGTTTTAAAGAAAATAAACCAATGTAAAATATTTGAAAATATATATTTATATGTGTTGGGTGCAAGGTTGGACATCTTTACATGTATATTTGCAGAAATGTTTCTTTGTGAACAGATGTGTACAGTGTGTGTGTGAATGTTTCTGATGTATATATATATATAGTACAAACTGAGTATTATATATTGATCTTCCTCTTGTGTGTGTGTCCAACAATGACACACAAATACATGAATTTAATAAAGATGAAGGAAATTTATATATATATATAATATATATGTGTGTATCTGTAAGTATTTGTGTGTGTGTGTTTACAAGAATGTAAAAAAAATGTGGCAAGAGTGAATGTTTAAGTGTACCCATTTTTGAATAGATGTTATTTCAAAAAAAATTTAATTTCCCAGAAAACAATATAAACATAAATATCTAGTGTTTCACTGCAAACTAATATTATGTAAAAATATATATATATATTTAAATCAATGATATAAATTTGATCTTTATTTCATATCTATCATCTCTCTCTCTCTCTCTCATATATATATATATATATATATATATATATATATATTTATTGGAAAGAGTGCTTGATATCCCAGAAGAAAGAATGTTTGTGGGTACATACATATATATATATATATATATATATATATATATATATATATATATATATATATATATATATTGCTGAAACAGACTGTTGCCTCTAAGTGTTGACTTCAATGTTCATTTCATGTTATATACTCTATCTCTGATATTGAGCACTGTCCCATAATATAGCACAATAAGAGTATAATTCTGCTATATATATATATATATATATATATATATGTGGAAAAAGATTTAGTGTGATGCATTTGTCATTGTGACTTCATCAG
>CAHIKZ030001583.1:0-37500 GCA_903632075.3 Acanthosepion pharaonis
CAATAGTTCCATATAAAGTTCTAAAATAATGTCCCTGCCCTTTTCCCTCCCCCTGTTTTCCCCCTTTTTTTACACTATTAGTTTTCCTTTTCTTTCAAGGAATTCTGTTTTTCCTTCTGTTTGACCTCTAAGTTTTTAAAAGAGTTGAACCTCAAAAAATTATTTCAGTCACCCGGAGATCATCATTTAAAGTTGCGCACTGATGTCTTCCAGGGAAAACAAATCCCCTACTTTTCCCGTTTTAAAAAATGTAAGAAAAAATTTTACTCAGACTGCTTTTGCCCCCCACCGTTGAGCAGATTTAACCCCGGGGCATTTCCCTTGAAAACAAAGGTACTTAAGTTTATCAATATTATTATCCCCCTTTATCCTCATAATTTTCTTTCCCCCTACGAAAAATAATGCATAAAAACACCCTCACCCACTTCATTTTCGTGGGAAAGATCAAACCCCAAACCCAAACTTCTTCCCCGAATTGTTGGGTGGGAAAAACTTCAGATCTTAAACCCTTCAAATCGAGGATCAACCTTTATCTTTCCTAAATATCCTCACAATTCTCTGTCTTGAGAGACACTTATGCCTTATATGCACAGTAAAAATATCCTCTTTCACTCATATCATACGTCTCGTGCAACAAACATTTGTACAGTAACGCTCTAACTTGAGGAGCTCTTGAGCCTTGTAATGTGTGAAATTTAATATAGAACGAGATATTCTTGTTTCTCCATATTGGCTTCAGCCTTGCCAGGGATGTTTCAGACTGCGGGGATGTTTCTAGTACAACGCTGGACTTTCAATTTAATTAGATCACTAGCACAAATGTTTTAATATCGGAATCCTTACAAGTACACAAGATATAAATTCAATATTAGAAAATATCTCGAGCAGAATCATAGACTCTTTCAACACGAAATCAAAGTACAGGTATATCTCACCCTACGCCGATAATTGCTTCCAGATGTCACGACTTAGGTCGAAAAACAATTTAAGTCAAAATAACCACACTATAAACCACAAATATGCATTACCCATTGTCTATTACAGTATTTATGATATGTACGTACAGTATTCTGAATAAAATAATTAATTTCCACCTTATCTTCCAGTAATATAGTCTTATGCTTAGCATTAACACTTGCACTGGGACTTTTCTTTGGCAAAAATGAATTCTAAATCACAAGTGAAATGTAAATGAAAGATAATATTAGAAAACAGTTACCCAGAATGACAAGAGTTATTCATAAGCAAAAAAAAAAAATAAATGGTACGCAAGATTATTCTTGAGAGATCATTCCGAGAACATCAGAAAAACGAAAGAATATATATATATAACAACCTAATGTGTGTGTGTGTGTGCGTGTGTATGTGTGTGTGTGCGTGTAAGGAAAGAAATTCGGTCAAGCATCAACTACGTTTAACTCAATTGCTGTAGAACGACATTTCTGTTGCTTCAAGTTTTTCTTCATCTGTAAGATTTTCCAGCATTCTCTGCCATATATAAAGATATACGTCACCCTACGTCGATAATTGCTTCCAGATGTCACGACTTAGGTCGAAAAACGATTTAAGTCGAAATACCCACACTATAAACCTCAAATATGCACCCCATTGTCTATTACAGTATTTATGATATGTACGTACAGTATTCTGAATAAAATAATTACTTTCCATCTTTTTTTTGGGATATAGATGATGGTTAGAATTAGCAACAATACTGGGACTTTTTTCGTTGCATGGCTTAAGTTGTGTTCTAAATCACAAATCAAATATAAATGTAAATCGGTGTTGAATGGCAGATGTAAAACTAGTCTGAATTCAAAATCAATTGGAGCAGAAAACAAAAGGAAAAAAAATAACATAAGCTGAAATATACTTAATTATGCTATTTTTTTTTGTTTTTGATGATTTTTGAATATATATATATATATATATATATATATATATATATATATATATACATATATTTTTTAAATTTATTTAAATATGATTTTATATGTTATTGTTATTTTGACGTTTTGATTTTTTTACGGCCGACGTAAAACTGAGTAAACGATAAGTTTTTTATTTTTCCATATAATATTTAAGAAAAACCGACGTATCTTGAAAATGACTTAACACGGGAATGTCTTGAGGTCTCAATTATGCACGTATATTGTTTCACAAAACAAAAAATGGATATCCTTCCCAGTAACAGAAACGGTTTTCAGAGATTCAATTTCAACCTTCGATCTTTTCAAATTCAGTGTCGAATTCCAGAAAGACTAGTTAACTAAACAGCGAATGTCAACAGCCCAGTCCCTGTTATTTACCCGGGGGTAGGGACTAAAGAAATTGATTCACAAAATTGTATATAACGGAAAGTGTATGTGACGACAGACGACTGGCCGATTTCTCGTTTATGGCAGGTAAAGAGTTACGCCTGCGCATCTGAATGATTTAAATTTTTTTATTAACGTACAATTTATCTGGATAAATAAACAAATTTGTTTTACATCCGAACAGATTGGCTATGTCTAGAAAATCAAAACATTACTTTCTGAACAAGCTGATAGTTTTGGTAATGAAAAAGGGGATCAAAAGAGAAGTGGTTCAAGAAATGGTGATTCAGTTGCATTTGAATTTTCGCCATTAAACGATGCAGACAAAATCTGTTACCAATTAGTAATTTAAAAAAAAAAAAGAATAATAATAATAAAATAACTGTGCACTGCCTTTAGCAGATGACGCCAACCGACTTCCATATATGACAGAAACAAAACACTTTTACTAACCTTCCTATGTTCAAGAGATATTAGTGATATTTTTATTTTTTTTATTTTTGACTGTTTTTCGATTTAAACACCGTTATATATTCCCATTGTGTCTGGTTTAATACATTGATGGAATTTTTTTTTTGTCTGAAATGACGGACATTTCCTCAAAAACTGGAACGGAATTAAGCTAAAAACAATTGGCTTTCGTTTCCTTTGTTCAAGAGATGCCACCATAATCGCTTTTTGAATAGTATCCTGTTTTTTTTTTTTTTTTTTTTTTGGTTTTATTTAAACTGCATTCTTCCCAAAATATTCAATCATAATCGACTGCAAGGAATGGCTGAGCTGAAACACAAAATACGTTTGTTCAAATATGTCTAGTGTCGGCCTTAATCTGGCAGAGATGTAACCCTTTGTCTCCGTGGGTTTCTTATCGTCTTACCGCAGATGGAAATATTCAGGAAAGATGAGATCCAATAAAGTCCCCAAGAGAAAAAGCTTGGATTTCCTGACGGCTGAGCATTACGATGAATCCAGATGAATGAAAGAAATGATGTGGAGGCATAATGCTCACTTTCCGAAAGCAGTTACGCTGCCCTGTGGGTGATGAATTATTTTCCCCTCGATAAATGAAAGAGAGAATGAAATGGAAAAAAAAAAGTGGCAGAAACAAAAGTGACAGAAATGTGAGATGAAAAGAAAGAAAGAAAGAAATAAGGAAAAGAAAGAAAGAAATAAGGAAAAGAAAGAAAGAAAGAAAGAAAGACGAAAGAAAGAAAGAAAAGGAAGAAAGAATGTAAGTAAATGAGAATAATATGGAATTAAAAAAGATGAATGAAACAAAGAAGGCGGCATAAATATGAAATTAAAAGAAAGAAAGAAAGAAAGAAAGAAAGAAAGAAAGAAAGAAAGAAAGAAAGAAAGAAAAGTTAACGAGAAAAAGAAATATAAAGTCTAGGATAGAAAAAGAAAAGACTAAGAGACAAATAAGAAAGAAAGAAAGAAAGAAAAGAAAAGAAAGAAAGAAAGAATGGATCGAAAGAAAAATTAGTAAAGAAAGGAGCCCTTACCAATATAAAGAAAGAAATGCGAATGTAGGTATTGTGAAAAGAACAAAGACAAAACTAAGAAAGAAAGAAAGAAAGTAAAGGAAGAATGAAAGTAAATGAAAGTAATATGGAATTAAAAAAAATGAATGAAACAAAGAAGGCGGCATAAATGAAAGAAAGAAAGAAAGAAAGAAGATGACAGGGATATGGAAGGAAAAGCAAAATGAAAGAAAGAAAGAAAGAAAGAAAGAAAGAAAGAAAGAAAGAAAGAAAGAAAGAAAGAAAGAAGATGACAGGGATATGGAAGGAAAAGCAAAATGAAAGAAAGAAAGAAAGAAAGAAAGAAAGAAGATGACAGGGATATGGAAGGAAAAGCAAAATGAAAGAAAGAAAGAAAAGAAAGAAAGAAAGAAAGAAAGAAAGAAAGAAGATGACAGGGATATGGAAGGAAAAGCAAAATGAAAGAAAGAAAGAAAGAAAGAAAGATGACAGGGATGGAAGGGAAGGAAAAATGAAAGAAAGAAAGAAAAAGAAAAAGAAAGAAAGAAAGAAAGAAAGAAAGAAAGAAAAGAAAAGGGATAAAAGGCAAAAAAAAGAAAAAAGAAAAGAAAGAAAGAAAGAAAGAAAGAAAGAAAGAAAGAAAGAAAACAAAAAAGAAAAGAAAGGGATAAGAAAGGAAAAGAAAAAATGAAAGAAAGAAAGAAAGAAAGAAAAAAGAAAGAAAAGAAAAAAGAAAGATGATAGGGAAATGGAAAGAAAAAAGCAAAATGAAAGAAAGAAAGAAAGAAAGAAAGAAAGAAAGAAAGAAAGAAAGAAGATGACAGGGATATGGAAGGAAAAGCAAAATGAAAGAAAGAAAGAAAGAAAGAAAGAAAGAAAGAAAGAAAGAAAGAAAGAAAGAAAGATGAAAGAAAGAAGAAAGAAAGGAAGGAAAAGAAAGAAAAATGAAAGAAAGAAAGAAAGAAAGAAGATGACAGGGATATGGAAGGAAAAGCAAAATGAAAGAAAGAAAGAAAGAAAGAAAGAAAGAAAGAAAGAAAGAAAGAAAGAAAGAAAGAAAGAAGATGACAGGGATATGGAAGGAAAAGCAAAATGAAAGAAAGAAAGAAAGAAAGAAAGAAAGAAAGAAGATGACAGGAATATGGAATGTAATGCAAAATGAAAGAAAGAAATATGGAATTTTAAAAAAAGAAAGAAAAAAAGAAACAAACAAACAAAGAAAAAGATAGAAATCAAAGAGAATGAAAGATGATAAAAATACAAAGAATGAAAGCCAACAAATACCAGCAAATGTGGGAAATATAACGAAAGTTGACAGAAAATAATTGAAGAAAAAGAATCAAGAAATTATTGGAGTCTGCGAATAACAAAAAAAATCCTCGCCAATTACAAGGCAAAAAATACCAATTGTCAAACAATTATTTCTTCGTCGATTATTTTGTCTCATCGGAAAATCTTGCTTCCTGCGCCATTCCACTTTGCTTGAGAAAGCCGAGAAAACCATGGCGCTTCTTTTTTACACATGAGGTTTTATGAAAAAAAAAACACGATAAAAAGGAAGTATTGTATCATCAAACAATTGTGTCAGTAATTCAAAGAATTCGTCTTTTATTTTTAAATTCTACATTGTCTTTATTTGGTGGCAAAAGTAATTCATTTTGCAAGAGTTGAGGATAGGAATTTTCTTTTTCTTTCTTTTTCTGGTTTTGCTTCTTTTTTGCGTTAGTTTTCTGGTTTTCTTTCGTTTATTCTTATTTTGAGTCTTTCTTTTTTATTATAGGCGTCTGTTTAGGTGCAGGTAATATATTATTTATCGAAACCGATAACAAGGAACAGTGACGTTGGCTGATAAAGAAGGGCCGGCGTAAATATTCTATTTCCGAGGAACGCTATTTTCTACCGATCGTAGAAAAACGATCTTGATACCGCAATAAACTGCAAACGAATGGGTTGTTGATTAATTGATTTGTTTTGTTTTTTGTTGTTTTTTTACGGTTTATCAACCTTTTGCTGTTTATTCAAAGTCGAAACATATTTTGAATTGCAAGAAGAATCCCTTTTTCGCGACTGAATCAATAATTGTTTGAGAATAAATACAAAGATTTTTCTGGATGCAAGATTTAGTATTTAACCCATAGATGGGAGGAGGAGGTACGTTTGTGCCTTTCTTAATGGTATTTTTTGCGTAATGTAACGATCTCGACTGAAACTTTGAACTCGGCTCTGGTATTTCTCATTCAGATTATTGCATTACACACACACACACACACATCTAACTGCAGCCCAAAATTTGAATGTGTCGAAAAGGAATTCGACTGAAAAGACCAGCGTGGAGATAGTTGGGGAATGAGCGGGTTGCAAAAGAAAAAGTCCTTCCTTTGCGACCCTCTCCACTCGGGCCAGGTATCCACAATAATAAAAGACAAGAGCAATAAAAAATTGTTTCAATGTAGGCTCAAAAGCTCTCGAGTACAGGGATTTTTATAACGTACCTCTGCTCTCACCTCTTCCGCCAATTTGGGCAACTTACCGTGGTGTAATGATTAGCAAGCTTGTCACCAAGAACAATTACGACTTAGTAGTGAGTTCGAACCTTACTGGGTGCCCCGACACTTTCGGCTTTTTGCCACATCTAAGCTATGCTTAGAAAATTACCACCGCTTCTGCTTATCCAAATGGAAGCCTACTAAAGCGAAGGAGAATGATGGGATCGTTAGAACTCCCCAATCGACATTGTCGCTCCACCCTTGTACGTCTATTCTTCATTATATCCGACAAATAGAACAAGTAAATACTGCCCCTACCCCACCAAAAAAGACACTGTTTCTCACAAAATGCCATCAACTACGACTAATGCATGTTAACAATTATACAAGCACTTTGGAATTCAGAAAATTAAGGAATATGTCTATTTCGCTGGATTAAGAGGAATCTCGATATTGTAGCCTAATCAGTAGAAAAGCTGACACGGAAAGACATGATAATGTGCAAATAAGGACACGAATTTGAGTCTTGATGTGGGCTTGGTTTCTGATCTGGACTGACCAGAATGATGACCCGGGCGTTGTGATAAAACTCAAATAATCAACATAAGATGAACGGAATACTCATCAGGCAATTATATAGGGTGAGTCAAAATAATGTTAACACTAGTATGAGAGGAATCATTTATTTCGAGTTTACTGAACAGTCTTCACCTATCCACCAGCACGATTGATGCACAAAACCAGCGATCAACAGCACGATTTAGTGCCTTGACCCACATTTCACGAGGACTGTTTGATATTACACCTTTTATTCTGTCTTTAAGCACTTCGATGTCTCCATCTTTCTTGCTATACACACGATCCTTTATCATATCCTATAACCAGAAGTCACAGGCTGCAATTGGTCCATATTTCTTTACAACTCCAACAGTGACTGCAAATGCTTAGTTGCAAATGCTGCAAAAGTTTGCCATTGATAACACCCCTAGAAATCAGGCGAGCAGGGGATTTCTAAGAGAATGGTTCACCGCCTCATTTTGCCCGTACTGTTCGCGCTTGTCTCAAATTGTTGGATATGTCGCGGCGGACCTTTGGCATGGCCACATCATTTCCCTGGTCTGACACTAGTAACTTCTTGTTATGGGGCATGATAAAAGTTCACCTGTATAGCAAAAAGTTAGAGACATCGAAGACAGAATAAAAGGTGGAATATCAAACACACCCCGTGAAATGTGTAAAATATATAGAAATGGCCAATTTTGGCTTACAAACTAACTCAAAAGTTTACTATTTCAAGAATAAATCCAAATAAAGTTGATATCTTTAGTAATCGATACACTGAATGAAAAATACACAGGGTGAGTCAAAATTATATTAACACTTGCTGAACAATCTCCACTTGTTTACCAGCAAGACTGATGCACAAAAACCAGCGATCAACAATACAATTTAGTGCCTTGACATACATTTCAAAGGGAATGTTTGATCTTTCACCTTTTATTCTGTCCTTGTGTTCTTTGATGCCTCTAGGTTTTTTGGCGAGACACGTGATCCTTTATCATACCCCGTAACTAGAAGTCAGAGGCTGTAATTGGTCCATATTTCTTTACAACTCCAACAGTGACTGCAAATGCTTAGTTACAAAGGCTGCAAGACTTTGCCATTGATAACATACCCCTACAAATAAGACGAGAAGGGTGTTCCCAACAGCATGGTGCACCACATCCTTTTTCTCGTACTCTTTGCGCTTCTCTCGATCAAAGTTTTCCAAATCATTGGAAGTTATCTTCCCGAAGCTAAACAAAGCATTAAGGCATGGGAAAATGCTTCTAAAAATAAAGAAAAGATTATTGCATTCGTAAGTAATATCGAATCTTCTAAATGGGTGTTGCATCTGAAAAGAATTTAAGAAATTCTTTCCGAAATCGTCGTGGGATATTCTTCTAATATTAATTAAAATGGATTAAAACAAAAAATATATATGTTGGCTTCAAAATTCTAAAAGTTAAAGGCAAAAAGGTTGAGTCACTTCAATTTCCGTTTTAGGGAACAAATTGCAATGAAGAATGTATCATATCGAGCAACTGTTCCTTAAATAATCATGGCAGGTTAATAAAAATGAATGAAACTAGATTGACAGAAATGTCTCATCCATTCAGAGTTTAATTGGCTAAATATAACCGTAACTTTTCTCGCACTTCTATTTTGTGGAACTTTCTTTCCATCCAATTTTGATCTTCAAAATTTTAAATGCAATGTCAATCGTTATCTCTTGTGATCTTGATTCCTCTTATTCTATTGTTCTCGTTCCTTAGTAATGTTTCCCATTTTTTTCCTGTTCTTTCACACTCAGTACCCCCGTGTTTCTTTACGTAACTTTACTGGCTTACATGGGGTGATTTGATTTTTTGAAAGCGCTCGTCTTCGTCCAGTTGATTAAAGAACCATTCACGTATCTTCAATCGTTTGTCAAGGTTTTCTTTTAAATCGTGCTAAGTTTATAACTTGTACAAATAACATTTCTCGTTCATTTAATATCTAACTGTAAGTTCTGTAGATGCAACCGTAAGTTCTATGCTGACGGTTTCTTCTACCCTACTTCTCGCTTATGGAACTTTCCTCTGGCTTCTTGCTTTCCAGCCAAGTTTTCAAAAATCGCTATCAACTGCTATCTACTCGCTATCTACTGCAATCGCTATCTACTGTCTTCTTGATTTCTATCCTCATATTTTTCTTGTTCTTTAATAATGTTTCTCTTTTTTCTTATTCATTTACACTCAGTAAGCCCTTGTGTCTTGGTGACTTTGTTGCCTTGCTGGGTTTGAAATGATTATAAAAAAACGAGATGATCAACTCAAGAGGCAAAAGTATTGGCAAGAATAAATCTCCAGAATCGACTCCATGTTTGAAAGGTAATACTGCTCGTGTCGTGGGATCAACGGTTTATTATTATTCGAGTTCTTGAAGGGCAAAGAAACATTAAATGCATATTTATACGTCCAGCAGCTGCAACGTGTCCATAAACGTTCCATCAAAATGGGCTCGTCAATGGGGTAAATTGTGTTCTTTCCATGACAACACGAGGTTACTTATAGCAAGAATAACAAACAAACATTTTGGAACTCGGCTAGTTTGTTCTACCCGATCCGCCATATTCACATGCTATATTTACCTGACCATTCAACCAGATTCAAAAAGTCGTAGCAAGCTTTTTCGCACCAAAATCCAAGGAATCTTAATCAAAATATATACAAGAGCTGCCTGATAAGACACAAAAATTTACTGTAAATAATACTGAATATATAATTGAACAATTTTATTTTGAAGACTGAAGTTGATAGACAGAAAAAGGAAATTATATCGCACTCAGAATAATACTTCAATGTATATTCGCCTAATCATAATGAAGCTAGTCTCTGTTTCAAAAGGTGATCAATTCTATCCAAAATGAAGACATTCGAACGCTATGGTTTGCTAACCAAACCGAATCAAAATAACATCGTTCACTCCCAATGGAGGTCGAAATGTTTGTCACTGATTAAAATTAATTAGTCTGCGTTACCCGTTTGCATTTTGTCCCAGGCTTCACTTTCTGCATACACACAGGGGCTGGAGGAGAATGCAGACCATTTTTGACAAGGCTTAAATTTTTTCAGGGATTGCAAGCATAATTTTTTTTTTAATTTTTTTAATTTTTGTTTTTAATATCCTTGATTGCCCAGTGGGCATGCAAAAGAAGGTTTTGCCATTTTTTAATACATTTCCCGTGTGATTTGTGTTACATTTAAAGTAAAGAGCCCCCAGGTTTCAGAACGTGTCTAACTTTGTTCAAACTCAAAATATTTGTCAAATTTTGGATGTTTGAAATTAATGAGATGTTTATTCGATTTTAGACGAACAGTTTAAGCTTGGAAAATCATTGGAAACTTCTTAAAATGAGTGTTGTAATTTACAGACAATTTGACGCATTTTTCAAAAACAAAAGACCGATATCAAGTTGATTTTCGTGCTGTAACACAAAATTCAGTCAAATTAACTTTTTTTTTTTTTTTTTTTTGCAATATTTTACCGGATTGATGAAAGTCTCCTCCGACTTCTTGCTTTCCTTTCAACTACGATCATCAAAGATTTAAATGCAATGTCATTTTCTATTTGTTTGAATCCTGTCCTTTCATTGTTTACATAACCTTTCACTCTCAGTAAACCCTTTAATCTTAGTGGCTTTTTCGCCTTGCTTGGATGAAATGAGTAAGAAAAATAATTGTCAAAATATTTTTTTAAATGTTTTCATATTGCATTATCGCTTCTTTTCCTACTATTACAACAGGAAAACGCGTCGGATTCTTTTTCAGTGCGACAGAAAGAAATGAAAAAGCAAAATTTACATCTACAAATCGTCATACTTATAAAATGTACTGACTGCGGTCTGCTGGCAGCATAGCTCTGTAATTGCTTTCTAAATACAAAAGTTCTTCTGTGTTATGTCGCAGTCTATCAGTCTGTAAAATGAATACACAAAACTATTTTAAGGAAATCACCTGTCGTGTGACAGACGGCACATTAAAAAAAATCTGAAAAAAAAAAAACGCGCCGTCCGTAGTGGTTCTGAATAGATTAGTAGGAGTTAATTAAATCAAAGAGGATAGGAAGGTTTTCGAAGAGTAGGTTAGATAGAGCACAAGATCTAAAGTATGAGGCACCTAGTGAGGATCGAATGTAGTGTCTTGACACATATTTCACAGGGAGTGTTTGATATTACACCTTTTATTCTGTCCTTGAGTTCTTTGAAGTCTCCATCTTTCTTGCTATAGACGCGATTCTTTATCATACCCCGTAACCTGAAGTCACAGGCGGTAATTGGCTTATATTTCTTTACAATTTCAACGGTGACTGCAAATGCTTGCTTACAAATGGTACAAGAGGATAGAACTCACTACCCAGTCGTAACTGATCGAAGCTTGCTAACCACTACACCACGTCAGAATGCCCAAAATGATTTCGTAAGTGTGGATTAGATGTGGCACAAGGCCAAAAGTGCGAATGGGCAATGGAGGGTCGAACACACACCACAGTCCTAATTAATCATGCTTGCTAGCCATTTACACAACATCGAAATGCACAAATGAAACGAGACGTGAAACGTACTATTAAATCCTTTCGGTGGGCTTACGCTTTTGGCTGCTATTTTATATATATATATATATATATATATATATATATATATATATATATAGTGTAACCCGGATATAATAGACCCGGATATAAGAGAAACCCGGATATAAGAGAGATTTTCTCTGGTCCCAAATTAGGGCCTGTGTTAATGTATATAAAATAGACCAAACCCGGATATAAGAAAAACCCGGATATAAGAGACTTCTCCGGTCTCGACAACTCTCTTATATCCGGGTTACTGTATATATATACATATATATATATATATATATATATATATATATATATATGTATGTATGTGTGTGTGTGTATATATATATATATATATATATATGTGTGTCTGTGTATGTGTGTATATATATATATATATATATATATATTGTGAGGTACAGATATATATATATTGTGACGTATATATATATATATATATATATATATATATATATATATATATATATATATATTCTGACGTACCTATGATTTCATTAACCATATAGGTGTAGGGCTAAAAAGCACCCCCAAAAAATCACAAATTCCAGTCGAAAACTAGATATAAAAAAGAGATAAATAAAAATAGATAAAATCAAATGCTTTCAACTTGCGAGCGAATATGTTCTATGATCAGCCATACCCTCCTCTTTTCTTCCAAATTCTTTCTCTCTTTACCTTCTCTTCCACCCGCAAGCCAAGGGCCTGTGAACTTTGAAGCGAACCGACCCGAGAATGACCTGGTTCCAAAATCACGCGACCATCAGCCGTGAATTCCAGGCACCATCAGGCTCTCCTACTGCGAGCACGTGATCAGACCCTTATTGCGGGTTGATTGAATTTTTCGCCATCACGCAAACGCTTCGTGATTTACACCCCATCTTCTTGCGCACCCGGTCAAAGACGAAGGGGAAAGCATGTGTCTATCTTTGGAGACAGCAAAAATCTAAAAAAAAAAAGGTTTTCAGTTTCCTGCCTAACCAGTGGCAGATGAACATCGCTGAGTGAATCGTCCTGATTCCAAATATACTGCCCATCAAAATAAAGAAGACAGGAATGTTTGTCGACTAGAGAACGAAAGGACTGCTATCAAACTGAATCGACCAATGAACGCCTGTACGAGATGCTGTGGATCCCGGACGAGCCCCCAATTTTATATACAAGTTCGTAACAATATATATATATATATATATATATATATATATATATATATATATATATATATATATATATATATATATTGTCATCCAGAGAGACTGTTTCGGTGTATCACAGCTCATCAGTGTGACTAGACATCCACTTGCCTCTAGCTAGTATCGAAACTCGGCTTTATTGGCGTCAGTCTGAGATTCTACGCCTAAGCCGTTAGCGCATGGTAGGGATGAAGGCGAATTTAAGCTTATTTATTTTTAGATAAACACACAGTGACTGAGAGAACTCGATTCGTTTTACCAAAGAATCTTGCATTAGTAGGAGTAGCACCCTCATGCAGAAGGTAATAATGAGTATGCCAAAGCGAATTTTCGTTTTTTATATATATATATATATATATATATATATATATATATATATATGACATTATATATTGAGCGCTAGCCTTCAGAAACTTACTGAAAGGCGAGTTGTTTTCGTAAAATTATTGTTATATATATATATATATATATATATATATATAGGCCGAAATTCACGGTCATACTTGATTTATTAGTAAGTTTCATAGCTTATTCGATTTAACTAAATGTTTTTAAGCAATGACAATGCAACCATTTAACCTGCATGGGGTCCAATTTTATAGAGATGGATTACCTAAAATTTAAAATCCTCCCGTATTAAGATTAACATTAGGCAGCAAAATAGATTAGGCAAAATTCTAACAATCTAAATTTATGTCTTAGCTTTAAATAAAATGTAAAAATTGTGATATACCGAGGAATAAATTAGTCAATTCTAGAAATTTTAGAATTTTTTTTTAATTTTAAAAAGAAAAGTTCTTAACTCAATTCACTCCATGGAACTTCGAAACCTCACTTTATATCTGATTCGCGCTTTGAGTCCAATTCCGGCCAAAGAACCGATTTGGGCTGAAATTCCAATTCAGGCCAAAAACTAAGTTCTTCAAATCCCAAACTCCGTGGAACTTTGAGTTGAGTTCTTCAAATCCCAACTCGTGTAACTTCAAAACCTCATGTCACGAAACCCCTCCCTTTATTTCTTATTCCTTGACATTTTGAGGAACTCGAAATGCCATTTGAATGACGGTGACACTAAAATCAAGCAGTTGCAGAAGCTTAAATATCTGGGAAGTGTTTTGCCAGAGGATGGCAAGTGCGACACTGAGATCTATAGACGTATTGAGATGGCCAAGAACGCATTCCAAAAGCTGGACAGAGTATTGCGACCGTCCTGGATACGACGATATTGCCTACGCCTATTGCCTACCACTACGACGAGGACCAGTCCATTACGGTTACCTGCTAGATTGTCCTACTCGGTTACAGTAGTCCAAAACCACTTTGCTACAAATATATCCCTTTTCAGGGCACATCAAACAGTGACACCAACGGTAAACCCCTTTACTCTCCTTCTAGAGATGTCGTGTTCATTCCCTGATAATGGGTAAATGGAAGTTGGCGAGCACTATTAACGAATATGATAGAATGTGAAATTCTGAAAAAAAAATTAATTCAAGTGTCCCCCATCTTACTTGTTTTAATCACAGCGTCTTCACCGTTCAGCCTACCGGTCTTCTCCAGCTGTCTCTCGGGCTGAATTAACGTCACTTGGGTGAAAAACAAAAACCCCTCTCCAACAGAATCCATTGTTCAAACCACAGAGAAATGACCCTAAACCTAACCCTAACCCTAATCCCTATTTCCTGACCTTGATAATTATTTTCCCACGCTCATAGCACACATCTTCTTCAGTAGCTGTCTACCTTGAGAGGCACTTGGGTGAAAAACATAAACCCCTCTCTAACAGAATCCATTGTTCAAACCACAGAGAAATGACCCTAAACCTAACCCTAATCCTAATCCCTAACCCTGACCTTGATAATTATTTTCCCACGCTCATAGCACACATCTTCTTCAGTAGCTGTCTACCTTGAGAGGCACTTGGGTGAAAAACAAAAACCCCTCTCCAACAGAATCCATTGTTCAAACCACAGAGAAATGACCCTAAACCTAACCCTAACGCTAATCCCTAACCCTGACCTTGATAATTATTTTCCCACGCTCATAGCACACATCTTCTTCAGTAGCTGTCTACCTTGAGAGGCACTTGGGTGATAAACAAAAACCCCTCTCCAACAGAATCCATTGTTCAAACCACAGAGAAATGACCCTAAACCTAACCCTAATCCTAATCCCTAACCCTGACCTTGATAATTATTTTCCCACGCTCATAGCACAACACTTCTTCAGTAGCTGTCTACCTTGAGAGGAATTGGGTTTGAAAACAAAACCCCTTCCAACAGAATCCATTGTTCAAACCACAGAGAAATGACCCTAAACCCTAACCTAATCCTAATCCCTAACCCTGACCTTGATAATTATTTTCCCACGCTCATAGCACACATCTTCTTCAGTAGCTGTCTACCTTGAGAGGCACATTTGGGTGAAAAAAAAAACCCCTCTCTAACAGAATCAATTGTTCAAACCACAGAAAATGAATATAAACCTAACCTTAATCCTAATCCCTAACCCTGACCTTGATAATTATTTTTCCCCACGCTCATAGCACACATCTTCTTCAGTAGATGTTTACCTTGAGAGGCACTTGGGTGAAAAAACAAAACCCCTCTCCAACAGAATCCATTGTTCAAACCACAGAGAAAATGACCCTAAACCTAACCCTAATCCTAATCCCTAACCCTGACCTTGATAATTATTTTCCCACGCTCATAGCACACATCTTCTTCAGTAGTTGTCTACCTTGAGAGAAATGATAGTTGTAAAAAAACAAAACCCCTCTCCAACAGAATCCATTGTTCAAACCACAGAGAAATGACCCTAAACCTAACCCTAATCCTAATCCCTAACCCTGACCTTTGACAATTATTTTCCACACGCTCATAGCACACATCTTCTTCAGTAGCTGTCTACCTTGAGAGGCATTTGTGTGAAAACAAAAACCCTCTCCAACAGAATCCATTGTTCAAACCACAGAGAAATGACCCTAAACCTAACTCTAATCCTAATCCCTAACCCTGACCTTGATAATTATTTTCCCACGCTCATAGCACACATCTTCTTCAGTAGCTGTCTACCTTGAGAAGACTTGGGTGAAAAACAAACCCCCTCTCCAACAGAATCCATTGTTCAAACCACAGAGAAATGACCCTAAACCTAACCCTAATCCTAATCCCTAACCCTGACCTTGATAATTATTTTCCCACGCTCATAGCACACATCTTCTTCAGTAGCTGTCTACCTTGAGAGGCACTTGTGTGAAAAACAAAAACCCCTCTCCAACAGAATCCATTGTTCAAACCACAGAGAAATGACCCTAAACCTAACCCTAATCCTAATCCCTAACCCTGACCTTGATAATTATTTTCCCACGCTCATAGCACACATCTTCTTCAGTAGCTGTCTACCTTGAGAGGCACTTGGGTGAAAAACAAAAACCCCTCTCCAACAGAATCCATTGTTCAAACCACAGAGAAATGACCCTAAACCTAACCCTAATCCTAATCCCTAACCCTGACCTTGATAATTATTTTCCCACGCTCATAGCACACATCTTCTTCAGTAGATGTTTACCTTGAGAGGCACTTGGGTGAAAAAAACAAAACCCCTCTCCAACAGAATCCATTGTTCAAACCACAGAGAAATGACCCTAAACCTAACCCTAATCCTAATCCCTAACCCTGACCTTGATAATTATTTTCCCACGCTCATAGCACACATCTTCTTCAGTAGCTGTCTACCTTGAGAGGTTTTTGAAAAAAAAAACAAAACCCCTCTCCAACAGAATCCATTGTTCAAACCACAGAGAAATGACCCTAAACCCAACCCTAATCCTAATCCCTAACCTGACCTTGATAATTATTTTCCCACGCTCATAGCACACATCTTCTTCAGTAGATGTTTACCTTGAGAGGCACTTTGTGAAAAAAAACAAAAACCCCTCTCCAACAGAATCCATTGTTCAAACCACAGAGAAATGACCCTAAACCTAACCCTAATCCTAATCCCTAACCCTGACCTTGACAATTATTTTCCCACGCTCATAGCACACATCTTCTTCAGTAGCTGTCTACCTTGAGAGGCACTTGTGTGAAAAACAAACTTTTCTCCAACAGAATCCATTGTTCAAACCACAGAGAAATGACCCTAAACCTAACTCTAATCCTAATCCCTAACCCTGACCTTGATAATTATTTTCCCACGCTCATAGCACACATCTTCTTCAGTAGATGTTTACCTTGAGAGGCACTTGGGTGAAAAACAAAAACCCCTCTCCAACAGAATCCATTGTTCAAACCACAGAGAAATGACCCTAAACCTAACCCTAATCCTAATCCCTAACCCTGACCTTGATAATTATTTTCCCACGCTCATAGCACACATCTTCTTCAGTAGCTGTCTACCTTGAGAGGCACTTGTGTGAAAAACAAAAACCCCTCTCCAACAGAATCCATTGTTCAAACCACAGAGAAATGACCCTAAACCCTAACGCTAATCCTAATCCCTAACCCTGACCTTGATAATTATTTTCCCACGCTCATAGCACACATCTTCTTCAGTAGCTGTCTACCTTGAGAGGCACTCTGGGAAAAAAAACAAAAACCCTCTCCAACAGAATCCATTGTTCAAACCACAGAGAAATGACCCTAAACCTAACCCTAATCCTAATCCCTAACCTGACCTTGATAATTATTTTCCCACGCTCATAGCACATCTTCTTCAGTAGTTGTCTACCTTGAGAGGCACTTGTGTGAAAAAAAAACCCCTCTCCAACAGAATCCATTGTTCAAACCACAGAGAAATGACCCTAAACCTAACCCTAATCCTAATCCCTAACCCTGACCTTGACAATTATTTTCCCACGCTCATAGCACACATCTTCTTCAGTAGCTGTCTACCTTGAGAGGCACTTGTGTGAAAAACAAAAACCCCTCTCCAACAGAATCCATTGTTCAAACCACAGAGAAATGACCCTAATCCTAACCCTAATCCTAATCCCTAACCCTAACCCCTAAACCTCGCCTTTGTAATTTTTTTTCGTTATTTAACCTTTAAAGGTCTATTAGATTAAAAAGTTCAAAGTCGATATATTTAGTAATGAGTTGCTTGTGAGTTCAATTCTGGTGTTAGGTAGTGAATGTTATAAAAAAACCTCATCGCAAAGGTGAATGCGGATAATTTCTTCATATGAATTGAATCAGTTATGTGCCATGCTTGATACACGCTTAGGTGATCATGTATCTTTCGATACATGATACTGACGAGGCAGATTTATTTTTCCCGTAGTAGGTTGACATTTCTTTCTGCAGTAGACCAGTTGCCATAAAACCCGGTCTGTCTTACTATTTACTCATAGCTTGGGGGAGGAGAAGAGAATTCAAACTTTTCCCAAGAGTATTAGCACGTAAGTGAATGTAATTGTAGAAAAATCACGTGGTAGAGATAAACACTCAGTTGTGGAGCAAGCTAAGTGAATAATAATCTAACCTTTAGAAAGAGAGCTATTTATGGTGCCATGGAGCATCTCATTGTGCTAAAGTGGGATAGTCCATTGCTTGGGCTGTGATTGGCTGCTGGTACTTGAGTGGAGGTATTTCTATATAAACCAGCTTTATTCATCAGTTAGTTTGCAGGGTTTGTATTAAGTTACAACCTGCTTTATTTTTGTCTGCCAGCTGGACGCTAGCTGGGACCTTTACGCCGGTAAGTGCTGTTTATTATTGTTATTCCACAGTAATAGATTCGACTGGAATTCGAACTCGGCTCTCCGATTTCTCAATCCGAGCCTCTATCCATTTCTCGACCGTGACTCCATGAATAAAAGGGTTCAGTTTGAAATTCCCAGCAGATTAACATATACAAAGATCAGAAGAATTACAACGGTCCTGATGTTGTGTTGCGTTCATAGCAACCAAGATGTGGACACTGTGTTGCAGTTTTTTGTATATGTCTATACTAGTGAGCTAGCCTAAATGAGCTGACTCATTTTATAGTTTACCAATAGAAGGGTTAACCAATCAGAAAGCTCAAAATATTCAATGCGACGTGTATAAAGGCAGCCATTTTGTTTTTTCTCCCAAATTGTCTGCACTGCCAACCTGATATCGAAGACTTAAAGAATTACTTAGCAACCGCTACTTTCTCTGAATCTTCACTGCCGACCTCTGATATTGAACAGATTACGGACTTCACTGGATTCCGTATTCAAAGACTTCGGCAAACTGGTCCAAATAGACTGATATATACAATGATAGTTACGAAGTTAAACCAATCCTCTGACATGCGAATTGTATCTGGAAGCCAAATAGATAAGTTAAAGAACTGCTTGCTTTTTGTTGTTCATTTTTGTTCGTTTTTTCGAATGTCGAAAAGATAAAACAGACTTTTCAGTAAACTATCTGAAGAAAACAGAAAATCAGCTGGGTCGGTCGGTATTTTTTTTTTTTTTTGTCCATTCAGGATTGGCTCAATTGAGGCGAGTTAATTTCAGAAGCTTTATCGGAAGTGATGAGGTTGAAATCCGCTGGGGGAGGAACAAAAATAAAGGTGGCAGTCCAAAATCTGAAGAAAGAACGATCGGTCGAGGCTTTGACAAACAACTGCGTTGAGCGGCGTCACTAGCGAAGGTCATCGATTAAATGCAACCGCTTTAACTTCCTTCCAACGATGGATTATTTACCACAAAGGAAAGAACAAAGTTTATGCTCTTCTGTGTTGATATAAGTACGCCGAGAGTTAAAAGAAAAAAGTCTAAAAACATTAAAATATATTCAAACTTCCAGCATGGGCCAGAACAGAAATAATGTACTTTTCGTTTTATGTACCATGTCCTTTCAGGACGTAGGCGATCATGGGTCTCCACCTCCTTCTATCCCTTGCAGCTCTCAACAAGTTCCTTCCCCCTGCTTCCTCCCCCAGACCACGTTCTGTCATCCACCTGCTCAAGTTCGTCGGGTATGTCACGCGATGCTTTCCCTTGTCTATGTTTCCCTCTTCGACATTTGAGTATAAGATTCTCCAGGCCTTCCTTCCTTCCTCCTTTGTGTCCCAGAAACTTCAGCTGCCTCTTTCTTATGTTAAGTATAAGCCTCCTCCTTGTTTGCAACCTCTCTAAGACCTCATCGTTGCTCACACGCTCGGTATATGATATCCTTAGCATCCTTCTGTAGAACCACATCTCCTCGATATTTTTGAGGAAATTGTCCAACATTCGCTGCCGTGAAAAAGGACAGATGTCACGTTGCAGCTCAGTGTTGCTTTCTTTGTTACCAAAGAAATCCTCCAATCTCGCAATACTGTGCCCAGCCTTTGGAATCTGCCATTGGACATCACAATATGTCTACGGAACTCAGTGTACCGACCTCTGTCAAGAAGCTTCTGTGTCTGCTTGATTCTAGTGTTCCCGACCTGCAGATCGTATTTCGAGCTCTTCCTCTTACTGATGAACATGCATTCTGTCTTCTTGTAGTTTGTGCTTAGTCCTTTCTTCTCACTCTCCGTTGCTACCTTGAAGCACACGTATTTTATAAACTCACCGTATCGTTTTCATTTTGAGCGCGGGTGTATGTCAGCAAAAGAAGGTAAGAAAATGGATCGGCCAAAAAGTTATTTAACCAAAAACAATCAATGTAAAGAGAAAATTCGATCAGCTGAAAAATTTACAATGATAATGGCTCTTTGCGGAATTACAAAGGTCATTTATCTATATATACCTTTCTGTGTACACATACATATATATATGTGTGTGTGTGTGTGTGTTTGTGTGTGTGTGTGTGTTTGTGTGTGTGTGTGTGTGTGTGTGTGTGTGTGTGTGTGTGTGTGTGTGTGTGTGTGTGTACTTTAAAAAAATTTTTGCGATAGGTTTTCGCCATTTTATATCATTAACTTTACTAATCTCCTTTTTGTATGAATGATTCATTGTAATATAAATTGAACTGCACCACATATTTGATTTAAAAGAACTGATCCGACGTGCAAATTTTCAGGATAACAGCTGAGATACTACTCTATTTATTGAACAATTTAGTTCATGCCACATTGACTGATAAACTCCTACAACAAAAGAATTCTCAAATTACCATATTAGTAAAAAACGCACTCTCTTAAATTTTCAAAGAAATTCAACTTTAGCGTTGCGACTGCACGCTTCAAATTTTTTATCCGTTAACAATAACACATTTCTAAAATAAAAAATAACATATTTCGATTCGCATTTAATTTTTTCGTCTCGAATGCTACCTGGATTTTACGAAAAACAAAATAATTTCCAAGCCTGAAGATGACTGAATGTACAGTTGAAAGTACTTGCAAATTTTAAAAAAAGACCTTATACAGCTTGTAGTTATTAAAAACAAGGTTCATAACATTCATCGAGTGCTTCGTAGATTAATACAACTATAAAATTTTGTTTACGAAAGGATTTCGCCATTTTAGATCATTAACTTTACTAATCTATTTTTTATATGAATGATTTATTTTAATATATATTAATTTGTTAATAGTAGGGATAACTGCAAGAGGGACATTAATCCAGAGATAGCTCAATGTAAACTACAGAGCATAATATTAATGATAAATCGAGAAAAAAACCTTAAAGATTCATTTCATGGGAAGCCGTTGAATTCAAATGTAGTGCCGTTGAATTCAAATGTAGTGTCAAGCGTCGGGAAAGCGAGTTTGAATGAAAGCTCTAACATTTCTAGGCATTTAAAACAACATGTCTGGCCGCATACACAATTCCGTAAAATCCTCGTCGAAAAGACAACTATACGTCAACATGAAAACAATAGACAAAAACTAAAAATCCTTGAAGCTATATACATAAAACTGTTGAAACCCAACCTAAACAAAATCAACTATGGAATCTCTACAAATATTCTTAAATGTCTATAATTGGTAACAGAAGCCATCGGTTTATACCAACGGCTTCCCATACTTCATACTTCTCGAATTCATTCCCGCGTGGTCATGTGTGACGTCATAAGTTGCGATGCTATTTTCGCTTCTAGCGTCTTATATGCACGTGTTTATCGTTGCTTGGAAATCATCCATGTAAACAATCACAGACTATCATCACTGTCTTGTCCGTATATTGCTTAATATGTTGTACAGTAATTGACATCTTCGATAATGGCTTATGTTTTTGAAAAGCTTAGATTGGATTAAAAAATATGGATCAATATTGGGATTTTCTTTGTTTAATGATAATGTTATTAAGCTTATCAGACGTTATGGAAAGAATTTACATAAAATAAATAGACAACACTTGTCTATATTATTCAATGAAACATGTATGAATGAAAAAATGCTGCCTAAATAAAGACAATATATATATATGCAACTTTAAAGACAAGGTTCATACTGTTTTATTACTAAAATATATACAAAAGTATTTCGTTTCAGAACAGAATTCCAGGCGCCTTTTGGTCGACACTTCCTAAGAAAAAGAATCGTCGGCAATATAAAACAAAAATGCTAAGTAAATTTTTATTAACAACTAGTATTAAGAAATACTAAGAGACATATAATGGGAATTAATGCTATTAAATATGGTCCGAAATATGTCAGGGATTAGTTTCTCCGAATAGGGCCGAGGTATATTTCATTTCCCGTCGTCTACACAGGGCAGGACGTTGCATATAATAATAATAATAATAAACTAAAAAATGTCTAAATGGAGTCTCGTCCTAGCCCTAAGTATGGCAGTAAAGAAATCAGGGGAGTAGTTCGTCCTGCAATCAACAGAATATAATAGGTGATAACCAATAAATATATATATATATATATATATATATATATATATATATATATATATATATATATATATATATGCATGTATGTATGTATATATATATATTAAAATTATGGAAAATGAAGCATAATATTTTTAAAATCCACATTACAACCAAAACCATTTGCAGTTTCTCTCTTCTTTTTAATATACACACTTTTCTCTCGTTCGAACTACTATAACCTCTTCCGAGAAATTTTCACAGAAGGAGGACGAATATTTTCTGTGAAAATTTCTCGAACATTCAGGCCGGTAAATGTTGTTTAATACTGTTTATTATAAACAGAGTATTTACTTAAATATTTGTATCTTTAAAAAGAATGTATAAACATAAAAATGTCTTAATATATATATATATATATATATATATATATATATATATATATATATATAGATAGATGGGAATATAGATATATATATTCCACATCGGTTCTTTAAAGCATTTTTTTGAACAAAGCACAATATAAACTTCACAATTTCATGCATAAAAACTCAACATCATCTGCGCTAATTGGAAGCTTAAATAAAAGAAATAAACAAACTTAACATCGCTGTTGTTTTTAATCAAACTTGTTTGTTTTTATATATATATATATATATATATATATATATAGAGAGAGAGAGAGAGAGAGAGTTTTAAGGTATGCTATATTTATGAAAGAAAGTTCTTAATATTAGATATAGAGCTTATGTAAATAGAAAAGTGGACATTGAAGTCAACACTCAGAGGCGACAGAATGTTTCATGCGAAACGCATTCGTCAGGCCACATGAGTTATGTTTTTTTTTCCCCCGACTATTTATATATAAGGGCCAGTGATGCATATCAATATATTTAAAATCAAATGTACTTAAATAATTGTTCCTTCAATCACGTCTTATGTTGTGAGTTCAATGCAGCGGTAAAGCAAACTTGGAGCGTTGAGTTAAAGGGAAACAACTGAGACAT
Source organism: Acanthosepion pharaonis (assembly GCA_903632075.3). Taxonomy (NCBI): domain Eukaryota; kingdom Metazoa; phylum Mollusca; class Cephalopoda; order Sepiida; family Sepiidae; genus Acanthosepion; species Acanthosepion pharaonis. Next base: position 23,377 of record CAHIKZ030001583.1, read on the forward strand.
CCAGAACAGGCATGGCACGTTGAGCTAGAACAATCTACCCCGGTGGTCGAAATAAAGGGTTCGATTCGAAATTCCAATCACCTGAAGCTGGCCGGAGCATAAAACGGCCAAAACGTTGTGAATATGGCAATGAAGACAAGGATAACAATCCGAATAATGTAATTAATCATAATACCTCATCTCAGATATCCAATGACCTGAAGAAGGTCGTAGCATACAACGGCCGAAACGTCGTGAATATGGCAATGAAGATGAGGATAACAGTCCGAATAATGTAAATAATGTAATAATCAATGATTTTACTATAGTAATAAGGGGATTGTCAGTGGTCAGGAATTGATACAAGTTTTACTAACAAAGTGGGATTTTTGTAAATATTTTCATTGCTGTGGGTTGTGTTTTTTTTTTTAATAAAAATAAAAAAGATATTATTCTTTAAAAATACAGTATAAACACATTACATTTAGAGAAATCTTCAATTTCTCGTTAGCTGATTTTTTTTGTGGGGGAGGATGTTTTTCTTTTCTTTGCTTTGTCATTTGAAGTTTTTCTCGTTAGATTTTCTTTTTTTTTTTCAGCAAATCGGAACAGAAGGAATAAAATAAAAACGAAATATAAAAAGGGCAGAAATTGGCTTCGATTTCCTAATTGTGGGTTTTACGTCTTTTTGCAATGTTTTAAAATATCGATCAGTATTGATCTCCTGCAGTGAACATATATTTTCCCCCGTTATAGGTGTTGTAACCTTTTTGTGAGCTGGCATTAAACGGAGCTATAAAAATAGGATCTTCTGCTATACGCCGTGCCCTTTAAAGATATGGGCGATCATGGCTCTCCATAAAGTTCTTATTTTGGACCTTTTGTCCTCCAACTTTATTCCTGTTCTGCAATCAATTCAGGCAAACACGCTGTTTCCCTCAGCTTCTCTTGCCTTCGAGTAGATCTTGTAAGTGCTAAATTCTCCAAGCCTTCTTTCCTCATTATGCGTCGGAGCTGCCTATTTCTGAAGGTAAGTATCGTCCTCTTTATTGCTTCTGGCTCGATGATCGCTAGTTGGTTTGTTCGGAGATAAAATGAGAACTTCAACAAAAAGGATTTTAAACTTATCTATTTTATTAAACACGTCGACGTGTACAATTTTAGGTAGCCAGTGGGGTCGCTCTGTCATTCTCAATGCGAGCAATTTTCCCCGAGACACGTCTACTGTGTAAAAATTTAACTCACTTTCTATCTAACATTCCCACGTTCGGCTCAGCCAATCACAATCGACATCCCTATTTTGTCAGCCATCTGGCCTTAAACATCAGCCTAACCATAAAAAAGTCATTTATGAATTTAATTTCAACTACGTTATATTTAACATTCTTTCTTAACATTTAATTTAAAATTTTATTCTGCGGGTAAGTATCGTTCTCTTTATAGTTTCAATTTCTTTAAATCATTTTCATTGCCCACATGATATTCTCCACATTTGTTGTTGTGTTGTATACCATAGCTTGTTGGAAGGAGGTGTTGATTAACTGAATCGATTCCATAATAAAGTTGCATTCTTCTATATAGGCTCCCCACTCCCGTTCATTTGTCGAAATATTTTTGGGCGTCCGGAGATGAAAGAGACATGAACAAAGGGAATTTGAAACTTATCTATTTTATTAAAACGGCGACGTGTACATTGTTAACTAGCCTGTGGGGTCGCTCTATCACCTCCCTCCACTCTGCATTCTTCGACGCGTAAAACTTAATTTAACGAAAACACTTGCTATCTCACTAACATTCCCACGTTCGGCTCATGCATTGAAAATCGACATTCCTGTTTTGTCTACCAGCTGACACCATGGTCAGCCTCAGAAGGTCTGAGCCAAATACACTGCCACTAAAAAATAATAGTCTGAACGTTTCGGCCGGTGTGTTCTTCGGCCCTCTTCAGTTGTCTGTCTCCGTATTCGGTGACCCTCACGGAATTCGAATCGAACTTTATTCAATCAACAAGAGATTGATCACATTCTGCTTCCCGTGCTTAGGGGAGATAACTCCTATCAGCTAATATTCACCAAGCTTATTCTCCATTTCTTCGACTCAATACTACGAGACTCAAGGATTGAATTTAAAATGCCAGGAAGGATGATTGTTCTAATCAACGCTTTAGTCCATTAAGCTATTAAGATATAAAATATGCTTTGTCCAATAATGAAATGGACAGAGCGATTAAGTAACGAGGAAGTTTTAAAGAAAATGGCCAAAGAAAAGAACATATTTGTTGTATACTATCTCTCTGCTGGGGAGGTCTTGATCACTGCGCCAAATAAGCAAAACGTTCTATACTCTTGCTTATTCGAAGTGGTTGCTGGTTGTCGTCGTCTCTTTCTTCTCTCGGCCGGGTGATTGCTAGTTGGTTTTTAGTTCGGAGATAAAATGAAAACTTCAACAAAAGAGATTTTAAACTTATCTATTTTATTAAACACGCCGACGTGTACATTTTTTAACGAGCCAGTGGGATCGCTCTATCACCTCCACTGGGGAGTAAGTTCCCAAAGCCACGAAATAACCATGTGTAATGTGTATGACGTGCAAACCTCACTCCGTTAAATCACATTCTAACATTCCCACGTTCGGCTGAGCCAATCAAAATCGACATCCATATTTTGTCTACCATCTGGCCTTAAAAGTCATCCTCAGACGGTCTGAGCTAAAATGCACTGCTACTAAAAAATACTAGGTTTTAACATTTCTTACCTAACCATCTAAAAAATTAATTCATGAATTTTATTTCAACTACATTATATTTAACGGTTGAAGTCTATCTTTGTCGTTTCACGTCTCTTTTCTATATCTGTGAGAAGACTGTCAAGAATTTACAATCATTTACACTACAGTTTAAAATTTTGAAGCCACCCTCAGAATTAGCAGGCGATGAACTTGATAGAAGAATGAAACCTTTCCATCCCCAAAAATTAAAAAGGGTTCTTGTCCAGTTCTTAAATTAAGATTTGAACCGCTGCATTTTAGAAATGATTAAAGATATCTTACTGGAATTCTCCAAGGTTTTTATATCACTATTGGGCATTACTTTGAACAATATGAATGTATTTAGCTTTAAGGTGAAAAGATGATCCCTCTTGTTATTATGACCTGCTGATCCATTTTTCCTCTGACGTCTTCGCTCTTTTTTAAAATTATTCGCCGTTCACATTATGGTTCATGAATGGACGTTGAAGATGGAAGCCAGAATGTATGTTACATTACTGAAGTCCAGAATAATCTTTTTCGTCTCACCATAGCTTAGTTGGGAAGACATAAGAGAAAATTATTATACATGATTAAAATAAATTGAGACATGATTTTTTTTTATTAGAAACTAGCAGTATAGCCCGGCGTTGCCCAGGAATGTAACAGTAAGAGATAGATCAAGTATCGACCATCATAAAGACTGAAAAATAAAATTGACAAAGATTATTGTTTAAGGTTGACGGACACGCATGTCTTAATTTTTTTTTTTTTTTTTTTTTTTTTTTACGAATTGGTCAAACCCAAACTCAAACAAAACATTGTTTTCAATCGTTATGAGTCTACCGATTGAATAGAATTTTATTATAAACAATTGTCTTGTAAATGGAATTTTTTAAAGCATTCTGAATGTAAAAAAAAAAAAAAAGTGTGCAAGACAATAAGAAACACTACCTGCCAAAAAAAAAAGTGAATTTTGTTGAAATCGGTTGAAAAATGTAGGAAATCCGATCCCATATATAAACGAACAAACGAACACACACACACACACACACACACACACACAACAACCTGGGTTTTATAATAAGTATAACTCGATATGAGTTTTCCCCCTTTCATTCTCGCGACAGCGATGCCTCTTAATCGTGTTTTCAAATTGATTTCGTGCAAAAACAATTGTGTTTTCCCAATTTTTGGCGCTGTCAGAACCACCGCAAAGTAATTTTACGTAGTCCTTTGAAGTTTAGTTGAAATCGGTTGAAAGATGTAGGAAATCCGATCCAATATATAAACGAACAGACACACCCACACAACCGGTGTTTTATAATAAGTATGATCTTATTATGACAAAAAGAAAAAAAAACTTTTTTTGATGAAATTTTGCTGTCGTCAAAATATCCTCCTTTAGCCTTGATCACTGCAACACAAATTGTTGGCATTCGTTGCAAAAGTTTCTCAGAGTAAACGGTTGATACCTGATTCCATTCTTTATTTCAATGATAACAGCTCTTTTTACATTTTTTTTCACTCTTCTGTTAAGCTGATCCCATGTTAATTCTGGGGATGGTTTCAGACTTTCGAACTGTAGTGCAGGTCAAAAGTCAGCGCCTCAAGAGATGCCTGCAGTAATGCAAAAAGTTTTCGGACCATTGAAGACAACATTCATTTCGCGATTTCATAAGACAGGTTGAATCAGATCAAAAAATTCGTGCAGAAATTCCACAACCTTTCAATTTACGAAGAAGACCAGTATGCTAAACCCCAGTCTGTCCAACGACCAAATTACACCTTGTCATCATACTATACGAATGTTCGGAATCGACTAGTGACCATTTTAATCAATCCTGGTACGTATGAATTACAACTGTATCGATTCCTTGCCGTATCTTGTCAGGTAATTGATTATTACTGACTATTAATGCCAGTCTACCCTCCAAATGGTATCAAAAGCAGGTAAAACAGAATGGTATCAAAAGCAGGTAAAACAGAATGATATCAAAAGCAGGTAAAACAGAATGGTATCAACTGTATCAGGTTGATAAAATAGGTTCAGATTTCGTTCAGAAAAAATAAATCTCATCTCACATTCCATTAAACAGGAATTATTAGGTTGTTCGCAAAATAATGTCCGATTTTAGAATTAAATTTTATTCCTGAATTAATGTATTTAAAATGTGTTTGAATCAACCTTGAACATCTATACATTTTCTGCCATTGAGCCAAGAGATTATGTACACTTGGGGTTTAGACGCCAGGAAAACTTTGAAAGCTGTTTCTGTGTCTTATTTGCAACGGAAGTTCTTTTCGCATAAAAATTGTCAAGATGTTCGAAAAAAACTGGTAGTCAGTCGTCGAGGGATCATGGGAATATGGTGAATGTGGTGACGTCTTCGAAAGGGTTTGGGTCTTTCGTCATGACCAAATCATTGAGCCGTCCATTTATAATCGTCATAAAGGATCCATTTTTCATTTAAAATCACTATTCAGTCCAGCAATTGGTCATTCGATTTTCGATACCGGATCGAACGCACTTAAAAACGTCAAACTCTTTGATTTTTCACTGAGTTCTATATATCGATTTTTTGTTTTCTTTTTTCCTTTCGGCTATTTCGATATCGTTGAAATGCTGACTTCCATTACGTGGGGCATTTCTCTGACCCTTTGACGTAGATCTGTTCTACCAGTGTTTTCAGATGCTGAACGATGACAATTGTAGCTGGACGTCCTCTGCCATCTTTGTCTTCCAAACTCGTATCCGCTCTGCTGAACTTCAAAAAACAGCGCTGTACGGTCCGATCACAAGTGTATTCATAATCATACTCTGTTAATTTGGGCGGCAGTTTGAAAAGCAATATGATCCTGTTCAAAATGAGAAGTATATACCTCGACGTGTACATTTTCTAACTAGCCAATGGGGCTGCTCTCTCACCTCCACTGGGAAACAAGTTCCCAGACACGAATTTCACACATCTACATTGTTAGACATGTAAGAACTGACACACTGAAATCTCTCACATGCTAGTTTTTAGCCAATCAAACAGTTGCAAGTAGTACAAAACTATATGTTGTTCATTATTACAATTGTTTATTCAAAGTTGTGCGTTGTTATACATTACCGTAATTTTGCATTATACTTTTAAGTGCAAAATGGTTGACAACGTGCTGAGCGTATATTAGAACGTGAAAAAATTATCCATTATGGAATTTTTTTCTCCATATTATAATGTCATGGACCCCTGAAGATGATCTTGGAAGAAGATCGAAAGTACTTGGGAAATGAAAATAAAAGAAATTTAAGCTGTTATGAGCACATTTCTCTCATCCTTTAACATCAATACACGGAAGATTATTCGTGAGTATGAACGGATTTTGTTAAAAATTAGCAGACATAGTGTCTGTAATTTATTCAATCAGACATGCCTAAAAGAGAATTTGCTGCCTGAATTCGCACGAACACACACACACACACACACACACACACACACACACACACACACATATATATATATATATATCCAGATAAGACGAGAACGAATAGAATACAATTCCAACGTTCGTAACATTTAATTCAAGAGAGGGCTCAATACAAAGTAGAGCAATATTATTTATTTTAGGATATTACATGGAAAACATGTCAAAATCGCTACACAATTGCAGTCGTCTTTCGGTGCGTATCAATGCATCCCATCAGGCGATTGTAAATGACTGATAACTGAACGATTTATTGGAATTTTAAAAAAATGCAACCTCTTTTTAAGAAAGAAAGAAAGAAAGAAAGAAAGAAAGAAAGAAAGAAAGAAAGAAAAAGAAATGAGGTGATTATAGGGTCTGTAGCCTTTACTCAGATCAGCTAATCAAAATGACATACGCTAATTTTTAAAGTAAGGAAAGAAGCAAAAATTAAGAAGCTGCCTTTCTTAGATGGGTCATAAGCCGTAGATTTAGAATCAAAGACAGCAATCAGACGCTAAACCCGGGTGGATGTAAATAGCTACAGTATTGTACACCAGACAATATTATTTCCTAGGAAAAAAAAATGGCAATCTAACAAAAACCTAGACAAGATACATGTCCTGTGAGTTTCAACAAAAAAAGGCCCCAACTTTTTTGATAGTTGATAAATAAACAACATCTTTAAGAAACTAATGACTAATTTAAACATATAGGCTCTGCTTAGTAATTTAATATACAACTGTTGACTAACGGTTCTTTATATGGAGTGTTAATAACAATAACCAATCAATGCAAAATGTCATCTAAATACCAATACATCCGTACAAAATCTTACTAACAATACTAGAAGATTAATGCAATACATTTTCTAAACTAGATTTCAGCGCACTAAATTTCAGCGCTGAAATCCACTTGATAAAATATGAAGACAGTCATCTAAAGAAAAGAAATAGAAAGAGGAACTCTATTTCTTTTCTTTACATCACTATCTTCATAGTATTGTTAGTAAGATTTTGTACGGATGTACTGGTATGAAAACATGCTGTCAAAATATATATATATATATATATATATATATATATATATATATATATATATATATATGACCTAGTAATATGCATACTTATACTTACTTGATGTGAAAATAATTCTACATACTGTGATTCTAATACATTTACTTGTTCTTAAAAGAAATATAGCATATTAAAAATTAAAAGTGAAAATATTTTTCAAATTGTAGTTAAATAATATGTATTCTAACCGAAACACCTCACCCAAAAAAATCTTTAAATATACAAAGAGAAAAAAATTCCGTAAGAATTTTTGCCGTTAACAATAATTTTTTTTTTTTTAAAATCCATGCATTTAACGGATGTCAGATTTCATTGAAAAATACACCCCTACCCCTACCAAAATGTAGCTAATAACCGATACATCAAGCATGTATGCCTTAGCGAAGACATTCCTTCTTCGAATCGCTTGGACTGGCACTACAGACCCACAAACAAAGAACTGTACTAAATAACAGAAATTACATCACTTGAGAACTTACAATAACAGCAACATGGATAGCACATATAAATTAAAGGGAGAATAATGACAAGATATTGACGTTCCGCACTACTTGAAATAAAAGGTTAGGAAGGAAACTCCCATGAATACTAGAAAGTGTCTTAATACTAATAAATAACAGAAACTACATCACTTAAGGACTTTCAACAGCAGCAACAAATGAAATGGATAGCACATGTAACTTGAAGAGAAAATAATGACCTAATCAAAATGTTGACGTTCCACACTACTTCAAATAAAAGGTTAGGAAGGAAACCCCCATGAATAGTAGAAAGAGCCATAACACTAACAAATATCAGAAATTGCATCACTTAAGGACTTTCAACAGCAGCAACAACTGAAATGGATAGCACATGTAACTCGAAGAGAAAATAATGACATAATCAAATTGTTGATGTTTCACACAACTTGAAATAAAAGGTTAGGAAGGAAACCTCCATCAATACTGGAAAGAACGATAGCAGTTAGTGAGAAATCTATTTTCCGGGAAAATTCTTTTGACAGAGATTTTATACATTTTACCCGACAGTAGCGCTGGCTGCTCGGTCACTGAATACCGAATGTTTCCTTATAAGGAAACGGCCATTGCCATTAAGATTATTGATGATGCCGCAGTACATGTGGTCTCCCGACGACCTTAGAATGGGTTATCGGATTGATATTTGCATACATTTTTGTTGCTACCCTTTCATGTAGAAATGGTCTCTCCCTTGCTTTATGAATTATATATCTGAAGAAGGGTCCAGAATCAAATGAAAGAAATGTTGTACAACCGGTAAAGACTGAACTCAGAAGGCTAAACCACGTTCTGCGTTTTGATAAATGGACTCTTTGCAAAATTAATGAAGGCCTCCTTCAAGTGAAGATTTATGGCCGAAAATGGAACGTAAAGAAAAAAACGTGCAGTCGTTGATTGGGAATGACTAAAAATTTCCTTAACAATATTTGATCTTCATAGTTAAAAAAATAAAATGCTTCTAAAAACTCTAAACAAGCCTGTCAACTTCCTATCCCTTTTATCGAAAGGATTATGCAGTCATTAACACTTGTTTACAGAATTGCCATCTACAATAAAAAAAAAAATCACCCCATTAATCAACGCGAAGACAAGTCAGTAGCAAAAAAAAAACGTAAAATTGAAAAGCAACAGAATACAAATGTCGATCTAACATCGGTGTTTAAAACTAATAGATACATAGCCTAGACAAGACTATATAAACAATTCAAAGTAAGAAGAAATAAAAATAAGCACAAAGCAACATACACAAGGCAATGTAGTGAACACATATGCAAGGCAATGCAATTTCCATACATCCAAAAACACGCAAAACTCTATATAATATATTTATTCACGTGATGATATAATAAATGCATATACATATGATTATTTTTATAAAAAATAAATAATATTTATTAAATTCTTTGAAAAGTCTTAGTCTACTTAATTTACTCGAATTAAAAGTAATTGTCTTCGTATCTGCTTCCGAGATTGAACAATGCTTTCTTGTTTTTCAAATGAGAAAGAAGGTTCAGTGACAACGAAATCCGAAGGTTTATTTGAATATCGCAACAGTATTAACAACAAAAATTAAAGAGGGGCTGGACTGTTATTTAATATCAGTCTTCCTTACATTATTTATATTATTTGGGATGTTATTCACATCTTCATTGCTATATTCACAACGTTTCGGCCGTTGTACGCTCTGGTCTTCTTCAGGTGATTGGATCTCTGTGACTCCTCGATTTTTGCAAGAGGAATTTATTATTTATAATATTTAAGTATTTAAAGTGGAATTTATTTATATATTTTTCAGATGTTATATTTAGTGAGGATATATATTTGGGAAGACGTCGCCATCTTTTATAAAGTTTAAATTTACTGGCCATTGTATTTTTAATAAGGAAAATGTTACTTCTGGCAGGGTTCAAACCTGCGTCTAGGAAGAGGAAAAAACAATCTTTGCGTGCTATAGACCGCTCAGCTAAAGTACGTTTGCGCAATCAAAATCGGCCTCGTCCTCCAGAGCGTCGGAATTTTTTTTTCAAATTGACTCTTTCTCTCTCGCCATATATATATATATATATATATATATAAAATGGACACAGTCCGACAATTATTTTAAGACATTTTTATATTTTATCCATTCTTTTTTATAGATACAAATAATTAAGTAAATGCTCTGTTTATAATAAACATTTACCGGCCTAAATGTCCGAGAAATTGTCATAGAAAATATGCGTCCTCCGCCAGGAATCGAACCTGTATCCTATACGGAACCGTCATTTAGCCTGACGTGTTTTTACCGATTTCGCTACAGAGGAGCGTCAGGTTAGCAAGGTCGATTTTACTGTTTTTAAACGACAATTTTCAATGATTTTCTCACATACATTCATATCTGCTCGATGCGTATCCAAATGTAAACAAATGACGTCATACATTATGAAATAGACAAAGTTCAACAATTATTTTTAAAAAGAATGTATAAACATAAAAACGTCTTAATATATATATATATGTGTGTGTGTGTGTGTGTAATAAAAATAGAGTTCTATGCTATACTATATTGATGAGTAAAAGTACTCAATATCAAAGACAGAGCGTATAAAAGTGAACATTGAAGACAGCACCAGGTGACAACAGTGTTTGATGCGTGAACGGAACCTTCATGTCATATATATATATATATATGTATATATATATATATATATATATATATATATATATATATAGAGAGAGAGAGAGAGAAGGATTGCCTGCGGGACCATAGACGTAATCACTAGTTAATGACTTTCAGTTGAACGTTTTTCAAGGAAGCTGTGGAGGACATATTGAAAGCAAAATGAGCAGGATAAAACAAAAATTAACCTTCCTGGCAAGCTTATTGAAATGAATGGGTTAACGCGGAGGTAGGGTAGTGTCTAAGAGCTACAAAGAATAGGAAGTTATGAAGGATCATGATCAGACGTATGTCGAGAATCTGACAACAGGCTAGAGGCATAAAACTTGTGTGTGTGTGCGTGGATGAGACAAATGACTCTTACATGGTTCTAAAAGGGAGCATAGCAGAACCTTAGGCCTGTTGATGATAGAATATTCGGTTTTATTCAGTATATAGCGATACTATCAGGAGTCAACATATTCTTGAGGAAATTAATTAGATTCGAAACCCTACAAAGAACAAACCTATCTCTTTCTAATGTCAGTTTTCTTGTGTCTTATCCAGACGTTTCGAAAGGTCAATAAGATGTGCCGAGGAGAACAATATACGCTTTGTATTATCGACAAAGTATTAAGGGAAATTGTAAAACTGTAGGTTCTATGACTTTTAATTCGTTGGCTCTTTTCCAATATTTGTGTTTTCCCTGTTTACAGACAAGGTACCGTCAGTCTTGTACTTAGCTCATAAAAAACTTCCAGCGAAGTGTAAATCTGTTGTTTCAATCAATACAAACCTTACTGTGTACGACTAAATTATATGGAGTATACAGGCATATATATATGTGTGTGTCTGTGTGCTTTTGTACAAGGTCTAGGGGTTCAAATATACAGGGTGTACTAAAAGAACATTCACAAACTTTTGCGGGCGGCTTCCTCACACCAAAACAAGGTAAAAAGTCCATATAAACAGATGTCTAAAAGGCCATCGTTGAACCTCAACATACCAGCTTATTACAAATGTTCAAAATGTCCTCTACTTGCTTCTACACACGCATGCACCCGTCAGATCATTGACTGGCGGACACTTTCAAATATTCACATACGGTGTCGAATGGTTTCGCTGACACATTGATGAAGCGTCTCTGCATTATTAATGTCTGCTGCATAAACCAATTGTTTTAGGTTATCCCACAGATAAAAATCCAAATGAGTGAGGTCGGTGAACGTAAAGGCCATGAAATCGTACCTCCCCTGCCTATCCATCTTTTATGGTAGCTGTCAGGCAGTGCACCGCGAACAAAGTGACAAAAATGTGCAGGTGCCTCACCACACATGAACTACATGCGTCTTCGTATTAGCAGGAGTACATCCTCTAGCAGGTCTGGAAATGCGTTCGAAATAAAGTCCCTGGAGACAGCTCCTGTAAGACGTGTTTGGAGAACATATGGACCTACCAGACAGTTACCTACAATTCCAGCCCACACATTAATCGTAAATTGATGCTGGTGTCTAACCGGCATTGCACCATGGAGATTCCGATCCACCTAGAGTTGTGTAAATTTTTTTATTTCATCTCTTCCAGGTGTTGTCTCATCTGTAAACAAGATCGAATAGACAAACAAAGGATCGGCAGTTTGTGCAATAAATCATAGGTAAAAGTTCTCCCGTGGTGAGTGATCAGATCATGAAAGGTTGGAAATGTTACGGGTATAGAAACTGCATTTGAAGTACCCTCCATTGGGTACTATGAGATGTACGACATGCTACGGCCACTTGACGTGTGCTGATACCTGGATCGTCCTCGACAACCTGTAGAATGTTTTCTTCGTGTTCAGACGTACGAACGGATCTCGGTCCATAGTTTATGGTGCCACGGACACAGCTGCCAACAATTGCGTTACTGATCGCACTTTTTCTTTCAATGATTTAATCAAAATATCATTTATTTCGTTTACAGTTACTTTACCCACATGCACACCAATATGGATCAAAGCAAAAATCTTCTCCCTTTATTCAGTTCTTCTATTCATCTCTCATTAAATCATTAAGGAGGTTTTTGATTTGTTGCTGTTCACTTGTTACAACAACCAGTTGTCTTATCAGCTTTTTCCTTTATGTTCTTATGTGCATAAACTGATAATTTCGGTGTATAGAGCGCAAGTAGATTATGATATCAAATTTTGAAGAAAAAAGTGCGTCTTATGCAATGAAATATATATATATATATGTGTATATATATATATATATATATATATATATATATATATATATATATATATATATATATATATATATCCAAGTATATAATTGGTGTATACGGAATGAATTCCAATAACCAACAATTATTATTCTTAAAAGAGTGCTCAATACAAAGTAGAGCAGATATAATTATTTATTTAATAAATATGTTATAAAATCACTACAAAAATAGCCATTTTGTTTCAACACCTCCGGTGTCTTATCAAGTGATAATGTTGAATACGGAGGGTTTTATTATATATATTGGGGTATTACAAAATCATGGAAGAGTCATTACAAAATTGCAGCCTTGTTTCTACACATAACAATACATCTCCTCAGGTGATTGTAGATTACGGGCGAGTAATCTCCAATCGCATGAGGAGATGCATTCATATATATTGAAAAACGACTGCAATTGTGTAGCGATTCTTAAATATTTTGTTGAATATCCTAAAATAAATAATAATGCTTTACTACATCTAGAAGCATCTTTTACTTAAATGTTACGAACGTTGAAATGTACATTTTCGTTCTCATCGTACCTGGATATATATATATATATATATATATATATATATATATATATATATATATATATACCGCAAAATACTACTTTTACACGCAAGACGCTATCAAAGTTAAATTTTAAATTTCTAATTCCGACAAGAACTCAACCTCTACACCGGGGTTGAATAAGACTAACGTACTTCTTGATGGTTGAAATAGGGGTTCATTTTCAATTTTCTAGTGTAATTTATTGGGTTAATTTTCTATTTTGTTGAGTAATTTATATGCTATGTTATAATAAATATATTTGGCTCTTTTCGTGGATCAGTTTTAATATTTTATATTATTAGGATCCACTTAAATTATGTACCAATGGATATATTAGCCGTACTATACACACACATATATATATATATATATATAGATAGATAGATAGATAGATAGATAGATACACCTAGTGAGCCAGACAAACCTACCTAGGTTTCACCTAAGTGGATCGTCAGGGAAACTAAGGCTTACTTTCCCTGACGATCCGTTTAGGTGAAACCTGGTTAGGTTTGTCTGGCTCACTAGGTTTATCTAGGTCTGCTCTACGGTTGTATTGAGCTCTTTTTTTAGTTAGTTGTTTACTCGTATCGGGGTTTTTTCTTTAGGCTTCAGATCTGTATCTGTGCGATTTTTTTGTCGACAGAAGTTCATGTTTGTAGCTCTTTCTTTTTTAAAAATCTTTTTTCCCTCGAGATTGATTTGATTATTAGCAAATCAAAAATTCGAGGGTTTTTTGAAACTAGTCTAGTTATCTATGATTATATATATATATATATATATATATATATATATATATATATATATATATATATATATATATCATATATATCTGTGTGTGTCCGTGTGTGTGCGTGTGTGTGTGTGCATACAGGTAAAATCCGTGGGTAAGTAATCCAAGTGAATCCTAATAATAAAAATTA